>JAMZAV010001223.1:0-342548 GCA_024449915.1 Sweltsa coloradensis
AAAATTGTCCCGCTACAGGCATACAATGTTGGCTTGGACGCTTTGATTTATTGTCCCCTACAAAAACAGTTATGTGACTAAGTGGGTAGACTCTTAATGCGGATTTTTGTGTTTATTTATCGTAGGCCTTTCTAGGCTGAAAAATGAAGAAGAGAAGAATCGCGATAACTTATGACATAGAATCACTGGATGAGACACTTTTATTTAAGGCCAACTTGGCTGAACAAAACGGGTATTTTTCCCGATTGCTATAACAAATGATATATAACTAACTGTATAAAAACCTTTAACGAAGGCCTCTTTAGGCTGAAGAAAGAAGAAGAGAAGAATCGCGATAACAAATCTGAAACAATTACGGTGTGAAACAATTTTATCGTTGGCCTTACTTGTCTGAAGAAAACGGGTATTTATCTTGTACGCGATTATAAATCATATACAACTCTAGTGATCGCTAGCTGCCACCGAATGTAAAGATAGCTAGCTGCCACCAAATGTAATGTCCGGCCGATAGTTATCAATCAGTCGATCAAAACTGATCAATAAATATCGGGACACTGTTAGACTATTTATCCTGAGGGAGTACTGCTTTGAGGAGGGTTATGAAGGTTCTACGTTAGAATCATAACTCAATGATTAAAACTAACACTGTTTAATAAAATACACATAGAACACTTACATAATATGATGTTAAATCCGCACACTTATTGCCTAAACCTGCAAACACTTCCATCCTACATGGTGGTCAAGATAAGAGAGAGACCGTTTTGCACACAAAACGGTAGGAGGGGAAATAGCATAGTTCCCCTTGATTTCCTGGGTTACATAGGCTTATAGGTATGCGTTTTACATTCTAAGTACAGTCACTCGGCCAATACAAAAGTTATTAACACAATTTGCTCTAATCAGCTTTACAATTCCCTTAGTGAAGTGTGTTTTGGTTCAGAATGTACTTTGCTGACTATGCAGAGGTTTGTTATTTCAAAGTGACGTAGTCTGTCAGCCAGTGCCGATGAAGTGAACTCTGTACTGCATATCTTAGCATTGTAATACAATGTCTATTTAAAATCCCAATATAGGAACCAATAACCAATCGAAAACCAATCGATGTTATGGCTACTGATTTGCTTACTGCCTAAATGTATCACGGAATTAGGCACCAGTAGATTTGCCTTAAACTAAATAACTAATCCTGTTGAATGATTATGCTCAAAACCATTATTGATTGAAATCAATACACGATCATGGAATAATAATTGAGTGACATTCCAGCGGTCACTACAGCTCCGCGCTTTTTTAAAAAATGTTATGTTTCCAAAATATACATTTTTTACTTAGCTAATCATTCAACAGTGAGCTTTAAATTCCTACCTGCTCTACTGCTGATACGGTCATATATACAATTTCACACATATATATTTCAGGAGTGGCTTGCAGTGCTAACTCCATGCCAGATGTCTTTTCCAACAATGGACATTTGAATATTATACAAATACCAATGATTGTGGACCAATCATTGAAATCAATCAATAGTTGTTACATTGATTTCCGCATACATGTTCTTTTCATAACTAAAAGAATGAAATAACTTTCAAATTAATTGTACTGTCGTACTTTCAACAATATGTTTCCTTAATTTTGGATTATTGCATCAACATTACTTGGTTTTCTTTGTCTATATTTTGAATATCTACTATTTTTAATCTTTCTTTACGAAAAATTTAAGTAATCAATGTTTTCTGAAATCTCATATTCAACATTACTTTATTTTCCCGTGTCTGTGTCGTTTAGAAAAGTCATAGAAAAAATCCAAGTTACTTTGTTCATTTACTTTATCAAAATATTACCAATAATCTAATTTGAAATATGTTTGCCTCTAACTTTTGATTTCGACGACAATTATACTACTTATTTTCTCCAACCAAATCAGACTCAACACTGTGAGTTCCAGTTTGTCGACGTTCTGTTCTTCAACAGAAAAAAACGTTTATTCGTTGTGTGTTCAGGTTTCAGTCATCTTGAACGACCAGGGAAATACTTCTACACTACCTTGCCATTACTAGCTGAACCTGTGTAACTATAAACTGTCTGAGCAGCTATAGTAAAGTTGGATGATGGACTTAGCTCGCCCACTCACTGATCTTCTCATGAGTCTCAGTGCGACTATCAATTTGTAGAGTGCACACATTTCAAATTTTTATCTCAACCCAAGCCTTGCTTGGCTGCGATGCGCCTCTATAGCGTCTTTTTTTACTTTACTTACTAGTTATACTCAAGTTAGTACAAGCTATTGTTTCTTAACGACAAGACGTGTTTATTTATTATTTATGATTTTCTCATTTAATTCAGTGCAAAGAATACCAAATAAGTAACAACTAGAATTTATTATCTACTCTATAACTCCAACTTGCACAGGCTTACCACGCGTGTTTGATTTGACATTTGATTTATATTGTCACTTTTGAAACAAGTGCGAAGTGCGTGATGCGCGTTCTATCGATAAGCCTTGCATTGTCTCTTACATGCGTAAAGTTAAAATAATAAAATATTCTACACAATGCTATGTGGTTAGTGGATATAGCCCAGTATGAATACGTAACCTAGACCAACATCTATGATCTGAATATGCATCTATTTGTAAGTGCATTGTTCTACCCATTTAAGTATTTCTATAACTTGCTGATTTAACATAATTAAACGTAAGAGCCTTGTAAACATACCTCAAGAGTAATCTTGATATTACTTTCCAATTAACCATGTGATATTTGCCTAGTCTATTGTGCTCTGACCACTAGCACTTTATACCACATTAATTTATGTAAACTTACACCCATTTCAATTTTTCTGCAGTTTCTTTACAATATTATATATTCCCTATTGCAATGTGTTTGCTTGCTAGCAAAATAATACGTCCCGATTACATTTTCCAAATTCATGTAGAATAATATTGTTATTTCGCAAAATAGGTATTTGAGATGTTTTCTATAGATTCCACAACTAGCAGTTTCCACAATTTTGGAATATTTCATTTACGGATTTACTTGATATTTGCAAGTTCTGTTTTAACTTATTTTTACTTCCACTAATCCTGTACTATGTTATTGCCAAGTGGTTGCTATTTAAGAATACAACTCAATCACCTAGATTTTTTTTTAAAATATGCTGGTCTTGTCTTCTTTATTGCTGGAACGTTTGGGGGGGGGGGGGGGGTAATGGTTCGGGCGCTGGCGTCATCAGAGTACGCCGGGCTCCCATGTTCCCGTCCGTCCTGAAGATCAGCCGTATGACTGGATTGCTGATGTCAGCTGTGCTTAGCACAGCGGCTAGCCGGAGGTTGTTCACACCTCTTGCTTCCCGTACGTCACTTACGTTATCTAACATACAGAAACAAGTAATTAGTTCCAAGATTCCAAACTTAGTAAATCGTTTTTTTTCTGCATTTAATAATTGTTGATTTTTATCAATTTATATCAGACAACTTGAACTTTCCAAAGTATATACTATTTTACGGGAAAATCGTTTCGTTGTACTATTTTCTTTCCATTTGAATTTACTGAAAATGTCATTATCCCAAATAAACATTCAATTTTAAATTTGCGGTAATATTTTGAAACTCTGCATGATATCACATATCAAATGATCAAATGTTCAAGAATCATTACTGATATTTTCTTTTCAATCAATGCAATTGAATTTACTTTGTCAAAACATGTACTGTCTTGCTATCCCATAGCTTTTAGGACAATTTTAAACTACTAATTCTCAATAATTAGTGATGACACAAACAATATACTTTCTTTCTCTTTTTTTTATTTCCCTTTTGTGGGGGGGTTCTACCTGGGTGTGTCCCGTACTGTTATCCCGGTACAACACCTCTTTACCAACACCGTTTCCCTTTCCACGCTGAAACTCCAAGATGTCCTGTCCTGTCCAGTCCAGCAGGTCCCTGATGCACCGGCGCTGGCGCCCTGGTTCGTCCGACCGCGCTGCGTTCAGCTGTCACGCACGGCATCAGTCCTCCACGCACGTGGCTTCCTCCCGTCCTTGGTAGGCGCCACTTTACAGTAGTCAGCAAAGTAGGGTACACTGACATTACTAGAACAGCTGGGTAAATTTTCATAGACTATGCTTTGTTGACATTTAAACATTTTCAGATATATATTGAACATATATTTCCTCTCATTCAGCACTATACTTCGCAGCACAACTTATTGCACGGAGATAATATTATTCGGTGTAGGTCAACTGTTCTGTCAAAATTAGTTACATTTTAACTAGCAACTAAAATGCTCTGTGTCTGTGGACTATTTTCGATGACAAATGGACTAGTTTCTGGTGGTGTGGTAATTTTGAAAATGCATTTTTTTACTGAAAATATCCTCCTTTACTCTATTGTTTGATTTCGCCTCATTGTTTCCTGAATTTAAGGTTGTACTGGGTTACTAACCCTCTAACTATTTAAAAATTTAATCACTGATGGTCAAAACTGATTGTTCCCTTTTCAAGTTGATTTTTTGAATTTACATCCCTACAGTCTGTTACATGTCTGTGTTTTACTTCTCCTTTCTCCGATATAACCCTATCGGACACTTCCAAAATTCGGGGACTCTTGGGAGGAATAACAAGGTTCGTCGACCTTATCCGTGAGCATATCGTCATATGGTCACCATCACGCATTTAAAACAACGTGTAACGCTCGTAGGCCTGCACTCTGGCTTGGCCTCCACAGTTTAACCAATAACCATGGTTTTACCACTGTTCCGACACCCCAAGTTATCCTACCCGAGGAATAACTTATTGTACTGTTCCCGTTCATTTAGAAAATTAGCCCTATGCCCAGGGTCTAATTGTCTATTAAGAAGTCAGCGCCTTTAACCTGGCAACCTTAAAAAACTTCTTTTTAGGTGTCGAGCGTTTTCGAAACTATCGTTCCGCCTCTCCCAGTATAGTTGTACTTCGCAACTCTAACTTCGTCCATCCCCTATTTCTAGACTGTGAGGGGCAATAGGTTGCCGTCTGTGTTAGCCGCACTTTGGCCACTAACACGGTAACGAGCAAGTTTGTACCTCCTCGACCTATACTGTACCGTAGACGATGACTTCACTTTTGCTTTGTAAGCAGTAATATCGTGTATTCCTGTGATAAAGTAACTCTCCAATAAACATAAACAGCTTAACAGACTTACTGGTGCTGTCTTGTCTACTTCCCTGTAAAGTATTCCCTAGACGCGTTAGCAATCTTTCGTGGGCTTTAGACGAGGCACGGTTAACAGGGTTAATTACTCCCTACTAACGGTGTGTCGATTCGTGATCAGCCGGGGTAATTACTTCCTTCTGATCAGCATTGAATCTAGTAGAACTGACTTACAGATAATGTCTTTTGAGGACCAACTGCTTGCTACACCTTTGCTGCGTTCCCGATAAACGGTATACTACGCTGTTATTTATGCTTAGTTTCACTTTTTGGAATTTAACGACATCTTCCCTCGAAAGAGAATTTCTAGTCAAGTACTACATCGAACGGCAAAATTAATATAGGTTGGCTATAATTAGTAGATGATTATACCTAATTATTTATTTATTACATCCAAGGAGACTGATTTTAATGTAACAGACTGTTGACCTATCAGATTGATTTTAATTTAGTTTACTTTTACATCCCTAGCTCAAGTGCAACTAGTCCTTAGTGTAGCCTAACTGACTCCGGTTTACAGATAGAAATAACATTGAGTTCCAGTGTTTACTTACACTAACTTCCTATCATTTTACTAGGTACCGCTATGAGAACTTCCCTGTCTCTAGTTTCCGGTTTGCTACACTAGGTACTATCACCGACTCGGCTAGTGCTAGTTCGACGACGAGACATCCGTCGAACCCTTCCCTTCCCCTTTTAAAAAACTCTATTTGGGGGGGGGGGGGTACAATTTACCACCTTGGCTTAGACCAACCGTCCTTTGCCAAGGGCTCTCCTACCAGTGCTCGCAGTTTTCATGGCCTTTGGTCGCTCACACATGATTGTCCGGAAACTTGGCTTTGTTTACCACTTTCCTTATTTTCCTAGATTTATTACGACAATCACGACCAAAAAATCCGCCATTCTACTGTTTCAGATGTTACACATGGATAAGTCTTTAATAACAGAAACACTATGATTTCCAAAATATTTGCGCTGTTCTGTTCTAATTCAACAGATTAGATTTCCTCTACTTCCGAAAGTTCCCTGGCAAGTCAGCATAGCAAACACGTGCAGGTGCTATAATTCGGCACTCCTGACCGCCATTTTGATTCACATTGATAACCAAACTGTATCACAAATCTTTCAAAATATTTTACTACAGAAATCAAGTGTTTGTCATTAGCAGACCATCCATGCGACAGTTATAAGCATGCAATAATAAAATGTGTGGACTCACCTAGTTCTTCTCTGTAGGCACTTTTATTTAATTCCTCCACAAAACAATATCACTCAAGAAAAATAGTCTCTGCGGGTTCTTTTATTTTTACGAGTAAAAACTCCACTATGCTGCCACCAAATGTAGTGATCGCTAGCTGCCACCAAATGTAAAGATAGCTAGCTGCCACCAAATGTAATGTCCGACCGATACTTACCAATCAGTCGATCAAAACTGATCAATAAATATCGGGACACTGTTAGACTATTTATCCTGAGGGAGTACTGCTTTGAGGAGGGTTATGAAGGTTCTACGTTAGAATCATAACTCAATGATTTAAACTAACACTGTTTAATAAGATACACATAGAACACTTCATAATATGATGTTAAATCCGCACACTTATTGCCTAAACCTGCAAACACTTCCATTCTACATGGTTTGGCGGATTTAAAAGAGAAGGGGGGGGCGTTTTTTTCACACCCAAAAAGGAGGAGGGGAAATAGCCATAGTTCCCCCTTTATTTTTGGGTTACATAGGGGTTAAAAGGTATGCGTTTTAAAATTTTTAAGTACAGGGCCCCTCGGCCAATACCCAAAAATTTTTTTAACACCAAATTTTTCTTGACAGCTTTTTCAATTTCCCCTTTGTGAAGTGTTTTTGGGTTCAGGAGTACCATTGCGGGCTTTTCAGGGGGGTTTGTTTTTTCAAAATGGGCGTGTCTGTCAGGCCCCCCCCCCGTGGCCCATGAAGTGAACTCTGGGAACTGATTTTTTTAGCCCAAAGTAAAGTAATGCTATTTTTAAAATTCCCCAAAATTTGGAACCCCCAAAAAACCAATCGGAAAAAACCCAAACGATGTTTTGGCTACTGGGTTTGGGTTATTGCCTAAATGTATCACGGAAATTTTGGCACCCCCCCCGTAAATTTTTCCTTAAACTAAATAAAATAATCCTTTTTGAATGATTATGCTTTCCCCCCCCAAAAAAAACCTTATTGATTGAAATTTAATTTTTCCCCGATCCCTGGGAAAAAATAATTTAGTGGGCAATCCAGCGGTCACTACACAAACCCCACTGTAAATAAATTTAAACGTAGTCCTAAATTTATTGTAAAACCCCCGGGTACTTTTTCCCGATTTGGATATCAAATTTACATTTCAAAAAAACTTTAAAAAAATCCCAATTTTTTTTGTTAGCTTCACTTCCTTAGGAAAAAAGGGCTTTTTCTCGGTGCAAAAAAAACATGACATAAACTTCTGGATTTAAAACGTTTTATCGGGGGGGGGCATGAAAGGAGGGCCCCCACGAAGATGTTTGAATTGCAAAAAATTTCAATCGGGCGGGCCCAAAGGGGAAAAAAAAACAAACCCCAAAATTTTTTCGGGGGGGGAATCCTTTAAAAAATTTGAGTAAAGATTTAAAACCCTTTAAGGGGACAGGTTTGGGGGTTTTTCAAGCCAAAATTTTTAACAATTCCAAAAAAAATTAAAATTTGAGGGTTATCTAGTTAAAGGGAATTTTTTTCTTTTAAAAAGAGAGATGTGCAAGAAAACCCAAATTTTATATTTTGCTGACCCAGAAAACGCACAGAGGGGCCAACCCCCAAAAAACAGGGCCAAAAAATTTTTGGGCAAAAGTTGGGGGCCAGACAAAAAACCTTTTGACAAAAAAATGGAAAATGCAATAAAATTTTCCCCCATTTGCAATAAAAAAAACCCCTGTATTAAAAAACCCCTTTTTAAAGAAAGCCTAAAAAAGGGGTGAAGGGGAAAAAAGAAAAAAGGGAAAAATCGCGATAAAAAAAATCACATCCCAATTAAATTATTTAAAAATTTTAATCGTTGGGGCCCCACTTGGCTGAAAGGAAAAAAAAGGGATTTTTTTTAAAGGGGGAAAAAACAAAAAATTGTTCTGGAATCACCTTTTTTGATTCTGGGGTTTTAACACGGGGGTTCGCTCGTTTTATACCCCCTTGATTTTTATATTTTCCCAATTTCAAATATCGATCTTTTGGGTTTGGGTTTTCGCTCACTCCGAAATTTCGGGCGAGGCCTTTCAAGGGTTTGGGAAGGGGACGGGTTTTTATTTATGGCTCCCACTTAAAAAAAAAAAGTTATGTGACTGAGTAGGTAGACTTTTCATTGGGGGGACTTTTTTATTTTTTTATCGTTTGGCCAAAATAGGCTGAAAAAAAAAGGAAAAGAAAAAATATCGCGAAAACTTGTTTACATAGAAAACACTATAAGGGCAAATTTTTTCCAAGGGGTTTTAAAAACTGAAGAAAACGGGTTTTTTCCCGATTGCTATAAAAAATAATCGCAAAAAAAACTCATGTATTTCAATCCTTTTTTGAAGGCCTCTTTAGGCCCGAAAAAAAAGAAGAAGGAGAAGAATCGCGACTACAAAAACACCCTACTTCAAATGTATGAAAAAATTTTAATCGGGTTTGGCCTCACCCTTTGGGGGAAAAAAAAAGGGTAATTTTTTTTAAAAGCAAATACAAAAAATTGTTTTGATTCAGCCTTGGTTTATTCTGGGGATGAAAACCAAAGGGTTTTTCGCTCTGTTTTTATACCAAAGATTGTAATATTTTCCCAATAAAAAAGTTATCTTTTAAAGGGGTTTTCGCTCATTCGTCCATTGCGTTTGAGGAAAAATCCCAAGGGGTTGGCCCTGGACCCCTTTTGATTTTTTTGGGCCCCACTAAAAAAACAGTTATGTGACTGGGGTGGGTGAAAACTAATGCGGGGCTTTTGTATTTATTTTTCGTTGGCCCTTTCTAGGGCTGGAAAAAAAAAAGAAGAGAAAAAATATCAAAAATAACTTTAATTTTCAAAAGAATAAATTTATGAGCCCCCCTTTTTTCCAAGGGCGAAAAATGGGTGAAGAAAAAAAGGGATTTTTTCCCGATTGCTTAAAACTAATCACAAAAAACTCCCCTTTTGTACAAACCTTTAAAATAAAGGGCCCCTTTGGTTTTTGAAAAAAGAAGGAGAAGAATCGCGACTACAAAAACCCATACTTTCACGTATGAAAAAATTTTTGATCGTTTTTCCTTTTACTTGGGGTATTTGAAAAAAGGGTATTTTTCTAAAAAAAAATACAAAAAGGGGTTTTAAAAAAAGCCCCTTTTTTGGGTTTGGGCCCCTTGATACCCCCGGATGTTTATTGTTATATTTTCCCAATTTAAAAAAATCGATCTTTGGGGTTTAAATTTTTGGGTCACTTTGTCGATTGCGCGAGGCCTACAAAGGTTTGGGAAGGGGGCGCTTTTATTTATTGTCCCCCACTAAAAAAACCGTTATGTGACTGAGTAGGTAGGACTCTTTTTGCGGGGCTTTTGTATTTTTTTTATCGTTTGGCCCAACTAGGCTGAAAAAAAGGGAAAAAGAAAGGAATTTTCGCGGAAAACATGGGGACATAGAAATCCCCCTGTATAAGGGGCCCCTTTTTCCAAGGGCCCTTTTCCCTGACTTTAAAAAAAAACGGGTATTTTTCCCCATTCCCATAAAAATAAAAAGAAATAAAAACCCTGTAAAACAAAACCTTTTAAAAGAAAAGGGCCCCTTTAGGCTGAAAAAAAAGAAGAAGGAGGAAAAAAATCGCGACTACCCAAAACAAATACTTTCCCCTGTTTTTGAAAAAATTTAAAATTGGGTTTGGCCCTCACTTTTGGGTGAAGAAAAGGGTGTTTTCTTGAAAAGCAAATCAAAAGTTTTTTTTTTGATTCAGCCCCCGTTGATTCTTTGGGGATGAAAACCACTGATGTTTGCTCTGTCTATTAAACCCTTGAAATTTTAAAAATTTCCCTAATTAAAAAAAAATTTGATCTTGGTTTGGGTTTTTCGCCCACTCGTCCATTGCGGTTTGAGGGGCCCCAAGGTTGGCATGGACGCCCTTTTAAATTTTTTGTATTTCCCACTAAAAAGCAGTTTTGTGACTGAGTGGGGTAAAAAATTAAAGCGGGGTTTGGTTTAATTATCGTTTTGGGCCCTTTCTAGGGCTGGGAAAAAAAAAAGAAGAGAAGAATATCAAGATAAAATTTAAAGGCATAGAATCCCCTTTATGAGGGGGCACCCTTTTTTCCCAAAGGGGAAATGGCTGAAGAAAAAAAGGGGTTTTTTTTCCCCATTGGGGTAACTAATCCAAATTAATTTACCCGTGTAAAAAACCTTTTTAAAGAAGGGCCCCTTTTTGGGTGAAAAAAAAGAAGAAAGAGAAGAAATCCGGACCTTTCAAATCAAAATACGTTTACGTATGAAAAAATTTTTAAACGTGGCCCACTTGGCTATAGAAAAAAACGGGGATTTTTTTTGAAACCCCAAAAAACAAAAAATTGTTCTGAAACAGCCTTTTTTGGGTTCTGGGGGTTTATACACGGAGTTTTGCTCCCGTTATACCATTTAAATTTTTATTTTTTCCTAATAAAAAATATCGATTTTTTTGGTTTAATTAAACGTCACTGCCATTGCTCGAGGGGCCCACAAAAAGGGTTGGAAGGGACCTTTGATTTAAAAATTGTCCCCTACTAAAAAAAAACAGTTATGGGGGAAATGAGTAGGGGGGACTCTTCATGCGGAAAATTTTGTATTTTTTTATTCCCTAGGCCTTACTAGGCGAAAAAAAAAAAGAAGAATATTTGCATAAAAATTTGGACTAAACACTGTATAAGAAAACTTTTACCCAAGGGTTTCATGGCGAAGGGAAAAAGGGTTTTTTTTTCCCCATTTTCTTTTAACTAATCGCCCAAAAAAAATCACTGTATAAAAACCCTTTTAAAAAGAAGGCCTCTTTTTGGGTGAAGAAAAGAAGAAGGGAGATGAATTTGCGATACAAAAAACATACTTTTATGTATGAAAAAAATTTAAACGTTGGGGCCCCCTTTTCCCCGAAGAAAAACGGGTATTATTCTTGAACGCAAAAAAAAAAGTTGTTCTGGGAAACAGCCTTTTTGATTTTTCCCGGGGATTTATCCACGGAGTTCGCTCTGTTCAAAACCCTTGAAATTTTTATATTTTTTAAAAAAAAAATTTTCGTTCTTTGGTTGGTTTTATCGGGCCCCCTCGCATTGCGTCGAAAACCTACAAGGTTTTGGCCCTTGGGGCGCATTTATTAAAATTTTCCCAACTAAAAAAAACAGATTGGCCAGTGGGTAAGGGTTTAAATGCGGATTTTTGTATTTTTTTATCGTAGGCCCCTTTTCAAGGCAAAAATAGAAGAGGAGAAGAATCGTGGGTTAAAATAATGACATAGAATCACTGTATAAAAGGGGGCACTTTTTTTTAAGGGCCCAAAATGGGCTGAAAGGGGAAAACGGGTATTTTTTTCCCATTGCTAAACTAATTTAAAAAATAAATCACTTGTACAAAAACCCTTTAAAAAGGAAAGGGCCTCTTTAGGCGAAAAAAAAGAAGAAGGAGGGAAAAATCGCACTACAAATTTAAAATCTTTCACTGTTTTTGAAACATTTTTTAAACGGGTTTGGGCCCCACCCTTTGGTGAAAGGAAAAAGGGTTTTTTCTTGAACGCAAATTTCAAAAAAGGGTTTTTTTAATCAGGGCCCTTTTTGATTTTTGGGTTTAACCACGGTGTTCGCTCCCGTCTATACCAAGGTAATTTTTTTATTTCCCAACCAAAAAAAATTTGACTTTTGGGTTTGTTTCGGCAAAAAAGTCTTATTGCGTCGAGGCCTACAAGGGGTGGCTGGGGCGCTTTGATATAATTTTCCCCTTAAAAAAAAAGCAGTTATTGGAAATGAGGGGTAGACTTTAATGCGGCCCTTTTTTTTTATTTAATTTGTAGGCCTTACTAGGGTGAAAAAAAAAAAACAGAGAAGAATATCAAGATAAAAAATGGGCAAGAACACTATAAGGGGGACAAATTTTATCCAAGGGAAAAGGGGTAAAGAAAACGGGTATTTTTTCCCCATTTTTATAAAAAAAAAAATCACAAAAAAAACTCCCCGTATACAAAAACTTTTAAAGAAGGCCCTTTAAAGGGTGAAGAAAGAAGAAGGGAAAAAGAATCGCCCCAAAAAAAAATCACATACTTTTACTCTATGAAACATTTTAAACGTTGGCCTTTACTTTGGGTGAAGGAAAACGGATATTTTTTTTTGAACGCAAATACCCAAAAATTTTTTTCTGAATCAGGGCCTTTGTTGATTTGGCGTTGGGCCCCGGATGTTTTGCTTGGGCTATTTTCCCTTGGGAAAAATAAAAATTTCCCAAAAAAGTATCGAATTTTTTTGGTTTTGGGTTTTTGCTAAATCGTTTCCCTTCGTTTTGAGGGCCCCTACAAGGGGGGGGGGTGTTGGCATGGACGCTTTGGGGTTTTGTCCCCCCCACTAAAAAAAACAGTTATGTGGGCTGAAATGGGTAGGGCCCCTTAAAGCGGACTTTTATATTTTTTTTCGTAGGTAAAAACTAGGTTGGAAAAAAAGGGGAAAGGGGAAAAATAAACGCGTTACTAATGGGAAAAGAAAAAAATGTATAAAGGGGCACCCTTTTTTTCCATGCCAAAATGGCTGAATTAAAAAAGGGGTTTTTTCCCCATTGGGGTATAAAAAAATCCCCCAAATAACTCAAATTTTATACAAAAACCCTTTTTCGAAGGGGCCCTTGAGGGGGGAAAGGGGAAAAAAGGGAAGGGGGGGAAAAAAATCGCGACAAAAAAAATCACAAACTTTTTTTTATGAAACATTTTTAAACCGGGTTTGGGCCCCGCTTGGCTGATGAAAAAAGGGTAGTTTTTTTGACGCAAAAAACAAAATTGTTCTGGGAAAAACAGCAAGTGTTTTGGCGTTGATCCACGGGGTGTTTTGCTCTGGTTTAAAAAACCCTTGATTGTTTTATTTCCTAATACAAAAAATCGATCTTTTGGTTTGGGGATGCCCCCCCCTCCATTGCGGTCGGGGGACATTTAAAGGGTTTGGGATGGAAGCTTTTATTTATTATTCCCACTTAAAAAACAGTTATGTGACTGAGTGGGTAGGGAATTTTTAATGCGGGGTTTTTTTATTTATTTATCGGAAGGGGCCTTTCTAGCTGAAAAAAAGAAAAAAAAGAAGATCCCGATAAAATTAAAAAAGAAAACTTTGTAAGGGGCCCTTGTTTTCCCAAAACCAAAATTTGGGTGAAGGGAAAAAAGGGGGTTTAAATTTTTTCGATTGCTTAAACAAAAAACAGAAATAACTCACTGTAAAATACTTTTAACGAAGGCCTTTTTTAGGGGGGGAAAAAAAGAAAAAAGGGGGAAGAATCGCCCACAAACAAATCACATTTCAGTCACGTATGAAAATTTCTTTTTTTCGTTGGCCCCCCAATTGGCCCGGGAAGGGCAACGGGTTTCTATTCCCTTTAAGCCCAAAATTTAAATTGGAAATTGTTTGAATCAAGGCCCCTTTTTGATTTTTGCGTTGATCCACGGGTGTTTGCCCCTGTCCCCTACCATTTTATTGTTAAAATTTTTCCTTTTTAAAAAAAAAGTAGATTTTTTTTGGGTTTGGTTTTTCGCTCACTTGTCCAATTTTTTCGTTTAGGGCTTCAAGGTTTGGGTTGGACGCTTGATTTTTTGGTTTCCCCCACTAAAAAAAAGTTAATTTTGGGCTAAGTGGGTTTGGGCTCTTAATTTTCGGAAAATTTTTTTGTTTTTTTTTGTAGGCCTTTCTAGGCTGAAAAAGGAAAAAAGAAGAAAATTCGCGATTATTTTTGACATAGAATCCCCCTGTATGGGGCCAATTTTTTTCCAAGGCCAAAATTGGGGTGAACAAAAAAGGGTTTATATTTTTCGATTTTGGTTTTAAACGGGAAAAAAACTCCCCCAAGGGCGGGGCCCCCCTGGAATGTGGGAGATCCGTGGTTCCCATTCCCGGGTTTGGGGCGGGGGCTTTTTTTAAATTTTTGAATTGAGGGAAATAAAAAAAAAGGGTGATTTTTCCCATTTCTATAACAAATGACATAAAACTTTCTTTTTAAAAAAAACCCTTTAAAGGGGAAAGGGGTTTTTCTAGGTGAAGGGGGGAAGAAAGAAAAAGAATTTTTTCCCATAAAAAAAATCACAAAAAAATTTCGGTGTAAAAAACCCCCTTTTAAACGTTTGGGCCCTTTCCCTTTTCTGAAGAAAAAAGGGTATTTATCTTTTAAAAGGCCCATTTTAAAACATTTATACAAATCACTGTATAAAACCCCTTAATCGTAGGGGCCCTTTAAATCATCGTTTTAAAAAAAACGGGGACTTTATCCGATCGCGATATTGGGAAACACATACAAACCAAAATTTTAAAAAAATCAATTTTTCGTTAAAAATTCACTTGCCTTAGGGAAAAAAAAGGGTTTTTTTCTCCCGGTTTGCAATAAAAACCCTTTCAAAACTCACTGTATAAATTGCCCTTTTTTCGGGGGGGACATGAAAGGAGCCTCCACGGGGGATTGTTAGAAATTTTGAAATCGATACAATCGGGCGTCCCCCCGGAAACGACAACCCAAAGTCGGCTAATCCTTTTTTAAAAATTTGAGTAAAAAATGAACCCTTTAATGGAAGGTTTGGAGTTTTTCCAAAGACAAAAAAATTGTAAAAAAATCTCAAAAAAATAAAATTGGGGGGCTTATCTAGATTAAAAGGGGGTTTTTACTTTTTAGAAAAGGAAAAAAAATACAACTTTTTAATTTTGCTGATCCAGAAGACGCACAGAGGGGCCAACAAAAAAAAGGGCCAAAGAATTTTGACATTTAAGTTTTCCAGGAAAAATTCCCTTTTAAACAAAATTTTGGAAAAGGGAATATTTTTCCCCAAACGCAATGAAAATCACTGTATTAAAAACCCCCGAATGAAAACCCAAACAAGGGTGAAGAAAGAAGGAAAAAAAAGAATCGCGATAACAAAACACATACAAAAACAGTATGAAAAAAATTTTAAAACGTCGGCCTCCCCTTGGGGTGAAGAAAAAAAGGGGGGATTTTTCTTTTAAAAAGCAAAAACAAAAATTTTTCTGAAAAACCAACCCTTTTTGATTCTGGCGATGATCACGGATGTTCGCTCTGGCTATTACCATGTGTTTAAATTTTCCCAATAAAAAAATTTTTCGACCTTTTGGGTTTGGGTTTTTCCCCTCCCTTCCCTTGCGTTCCCAAGCCTCCCAAGGGTTGGGGTTGGGCGCTTTTTATTTATTTTCCCCTACAAAAAAGCAGTTATGTGAAGAGGGGTAGGCCTTAAAATGCGGATTTTTTTTAAATTTTTTTATCGTCGGGCCCTTTCTAGGCTAAAATAAAGAGGGAGAAAAATCGCAATTTCTAAAAGACATAAAAACACTGTATAAGGAAAACTATTACCAAGGCCCCAAAAGGTGAAGAAAAAAGGGGATTTTTTTCCCCATTTTCTTTAAAATAATCACAAAAAAAACCCCACTTTTTTGGTTACAAACCTTTAACGAAGGCCTCTTTAGGGCTGAAGAAAGGGAAAAAAAGGAGAAAAAAAACGGGGGGACTACAAATAAAATACTTTTAAATGTATGAAACATTTTAATTTGTTTGGCCCCACTTGGCTGAAGAAAAAAGGGTATTTTTCTTGAACGCAAATAAAAAAGGGTTTTTTTGGAAACAAACCCCTTTTTTAATTTTTGGGGGTTGGGGTCCCACGGATGTTTTTGCTCTGTCCCATACCATTTGGAAATTTTTCATAATTTTTTCCCAAAAAAAAAAATATCGACCTTTGGTTAGTTTTCCCCTCACTGTTCCATTGCGTCGAAAACCTAAAAAGGTTGGCAGGAAGCTTTGATTTATTAATCTCCCACCTTTTAAAAAAAACAGTTATGGGACCTGATTGGGTTTGGGAAAATTTTTAAAGCGGGGGCTTTTTTATTTTTTTATCGTAGGCCTTACATGCGAAAAAAAAAGGAAAAGGGAAACATTGCCCCTAAAAAAAAATTAATAAAAAAAGAATCTTTTTAAAAAGAAAATTTTTACCCCAAAGGCCCAAATTGGCTGAAGGAAAAAAAGGGGGATTTTTCTCGATTTCTATAAAAAAATCCCCAAATAAAAAACCTGTAAAAATTTTTTTAACAAAGGGCCTTTTTTTAGGTGAAGAAAAGAAGAAAGGGAAGGGAAACGCGACAAAAAACACCCTTTTCAAGGGCACTGTATGAAAAAGCTTTTATCGTTTGGGCCCCAATTGGCTGAAAAAAAAACCCTGGGGGGGACTATTTCTTGAACCCCAAAAAAATTTAAATTTTGAAAGGTTTTTTCTGAAAAAAAAACCGTTTTTGATTCTTTTCGTTTATCAAAAGGAATTTTTCGCTCTGTCAAAAACCATTTATTGTTAAAAAATTTTCCCAAAAAAAAAAAATATCCCATTTTTTGGGGTTTTTGTTAAACCCCTCACCGGTTTCCCTTGCCCCTCCCCCCCCCAGGGGCCCACAAAGGGTTGGGATGGCCCCCTTTGATTTATTGGGCTGAAATAAAAAAGATGAAAATGGGTTTACTTTTAAAAAGCGAAAAATTTTGTAAAATTTTTTTAAACGTTAAAGGGCCCACTTGGGGCTGAATTTAAAAAAAAGGAAGAGGGAAAAATATCAAGATAACTTATGGGGCATTTGAATCACTTATGAGGGGCACTTTTTCCCAAAAGGGGAAAATGGCTAAAGGGGAAAAAGGTATTTTTTCCCCATTGTTTTAAACAAATTTACAAATAAATTCCCCTGTATACAAATTTTAACGTAGGGGCCCCTTTAAGGGTGAAGAAAAAAAAAAAAAGGGGGAAGATCGCGACAACAAAAACAAAATACTTTTTCTGTATGAAAAAAATTTTAAAAACGTTGGGGCCCCACTTGGCTGAAGAAAAAAAGGGGATTTTTCTTGAAAAAAGCCCAAATTTCAAAAAAAATTTTTTCTGAATCAGCCTTTTTGATTTCCCGGGGTTGTCCACGGATGTTCGCCCCTGTCTATACTATTTGATTATTAATTTCCTAATGAAAAATTTTCCGATTTTGGGGTTTGGGTTAAACCCCTCACCGTCCCTTCCTTTGAGGCCTACCCAAAGGGTTGGGATTTTACGCCCCTTTATTTAATGTCCCCTACTAAAAAGCAGTTTTTGGTCTGAAAAAGGTTGACTCTTAATGCGGACTTTTTTATTTTTTTTACGTAGGGCCTTTCTAGGTTGAAAAAAAAAAGAAGAGAAGAAAAATCGCGTAAAATAAAAGACATTGAAAAAACTTTTTGAGACACCTTTTTTCTAAAAACCCCGGGGGTGGGGGGGAATAAAAAAGGGTATTTTTCCCCCATTTTCTATAAAAAAAATTACAAAAAAAACTCACTGTACACAAAACCCTTTAAAGAAGGCCCCTTGAGGGGAAGGGAAAAAAAGAAGGGGAAAAAAACGCGAAAAAAAAATCACAAATTTTTCGTATGAAACGTTTTATCGTGGGGCCCCGCTTGGCTGACGAAAAAAAGGGGATTTTTCTAGAAAAACAATTACAAAAGTTGTTTTGAAAACAGGGCCCTTGGGGGTTTTTTGGCGTTGACCCCCGGGTGTTTTTCTTTTGTTTTATACCCTTGATTGTTTATTTCCCAATAAAAAAAATCGAAAACTTTGGTTTGGTTTTCGTCACTCGTCCAAAGCGTCGAAAACGTACAAGGTTTTGGGTTGGACGCTTTGATTTGTTTCCCCTACTTAAAAAAAACAGTTTTGTGGGGCTGAGGGGTTAAAAATCTTAATTCGGACTTTTTTATTATTACCCAGGCCTTTTTCTAGGGTGAAAAAAAAAAGAAGAAAAAAAATATCAAAGGAAAAACAATGACATTTGGGAAACACTTTTTTGAGGGCACTTTTAAACCAAAGGGAAACAGGGGTAAAGATAACGGGGGATTTTTTCCCCATTGTTATAAAAAAATCACAAAAATCACTGTATACAAATTTTTTAATGGGAAAGGGCCTTTTTTAGGCTGAAGAAAGAAAAAAAGGGGAGAAGAATCGCGACAAAAAAAAATCACAAATTTTACTGTAGAAAAAAAATTTTAACGTTGGCCTCAAATTTGCTGGAAAAAAAACGGGGATTTTTTTTGAACGCAAAAACAAAAAGGGTTTTTCTGAATCAGCCTTGTTTTATTTTCCCGGGGTTGTCCCCCGGATGTTCGCTCTGGGGCTTTACCCTTTTTAGTATTAAATTCCTTTAAAAAAAATATCGATTTTTGGGTTTTGGGTTTTTCCCCTCACTGTCCCCTTGCGTCGAGGGGCCCCCAAGGTTTGGGCCCGGGTTTTGTTTTTTGTCCCCTACTAAAAAAGGGAGGTTTTTTGTGACTGAGGGCCCGAATTTGAATGTTATTAAAAAATTTTTCTGCCAGTTAAATTTCCCCTCAGGGAAAAAAATTTACCCAAGGCTTCGATTGGTGGTTTTCCCCCTATTTAAAAAAAAGGTTTTGTGTCCCTTAAATTTACTTGCAAAATTTAACTGGAGTTTAAAAAAACCCGGGGCCGGGGGTGGGTTTGGGCTCTTAATCCCGGGCTTTTTTTTTTTATTTTTCGTAGGGGCCTTTTCAAGGTGAAAAAGAAGAAGAGAAGGAAAAATCCAAAAAATTTCTAATGAAAATAGGGAATTTATTGGGTGAGGACACTTTTATCCAAAAGGGAAAAAATGGGGTGGGAAGGGAAAAAGGGTAATTTTTTTCCCCATTTCTATTTTCAAAACCAAAAAAAACTCACGTATAAAAAAACCCTTTTTCGAAAGGGCCCCCTTTTGGCGAAGAAAGAAAGGAAGGGGAAGAAATTTGCGACAAAAAATTAAAATACTTTTACCCGTGTGAAAATTTTAAAACGTTTGGCCCCCCCTTGGGTGAAGGAAAAAAAGTGTATTTTTCTTGAACGCAAAAAACAAAAAATTTTTTCTAATAAACCTTGTTGATTCTGGCGTTGATTAAAAAGGGGTGTTTGCCCCCGTCTATACCATTGATTGTAAAAATTTTCCCAAAAAAAAAAATATCGATTTTTTTTTGGTTTTATTATCGCTCACTCGGGCCCTTGCTTTGAGGCCTACAAGGTTTTGGGGGATGGGGGGCGCTTTTTATTTTTTGTGCCTAATTAAAAAAGTTTTGTTTCGTGTGGGTTTGAAATCTTAATGCGGACTTTTTATTTATATAAACGTAGGCCTTACTAGGCTTTAAAAAAAAAAAGGGAAAAGAAGGGAAAATCAAGATAACTAAATTTACTAAATCCCCCGTATGAGGGGCACTTTTACCAAGGGAAAACCCCTGGCTGAAGAAATCGGGATTTTTCCCCATTGTATTGCAAAAAACAAAAAATAAAAATCAAATGTATACAAAACCCTTTTAAAGAAGGGGCCTTTTTTGGCTTTAAGAAAGAAGAAGGAGAAGAAACGGGGGACAACAAAAATTTACAAAAACTTTTACTGTAGAAACATTTTAAATCGTTTGGGCCCCAAATTTGGGTGAAGAAAAAAATGTATTTTTTTTGGGAAAGCAAATTTCAAAAGTTGTTTGAATCCCGCCTTGGTTGGGTTTTGGCGTTGATTAAAAAGGATGTTTTGCTCCGTCTAACCATGATTGTAATATTCCTTAAAAAAAAAAAACCTTTTGGGTTTATTAAACGCTCACTGTCCTTGCCGGGCGAGGCCTTCAAGGTTTTGGGTGGGACGGGTTTGATTTTTTTTGGGCCCTACTTAAAAGCAGGGTTTTGTTTCTGAGTGGGTATACTCTTAATGCGGGGGCTTTTTTTATTTATAATTTGTAGGCCCTTTTCAGGTGAAAAAAAAAAAAAGAGAAAAATATCAAGATAACTAATGACATAAATAAAGGGATGAGACACCCTTTTTTCCCAAAGGGAAAAAAATGGGTGAAGAAAAAACGGGTATTTTTCCCCATTTCTATAATTTATCAAAAATAAAAATTTATGGATAAAAAACCCTTTTAAAGAAAAGGCCTTTTAGGGGGAAGAAAGGGAAAAAGGAGGAAGAACGCGACAACAAAAAACACTTACTTTTAAGTATGAAAACATTTTTAAACGTTGGGGGCCCCCTTGGCTGAAGGGGGAAAAAGGGTATTTTCTTGAAAAGGGAAAAAACAAAAGTTTTTTCTGAAAACAGCCCTTTTGGGGAAATTTTGGCGTAAAACCACCGATGTTCCCCTCTGTTTTATACCATTTGATTGTTATAATTTTCCCAATTTAAAAAAATCAAATTTTTGGGTTGGTTTATCGTCCCCTCGGGCCCTTGCGTCGAGGCCCCCAAAGGGGGGGGAGGGCCGGGTTTGATTTTTTTTTCCCCTACAAAAAAAAAACAGGGTTTTGTGGGGCTGAGTGGGAGACTCTTAAGGGGGACAAAGGGTTTTTTATTATTTTCGGGGAAACCAAAATGGGGGTGAAAAAAAAAAGAAAGAGAAGGAAAAAAACGCGGGGCAAATAATGAAATAGGAAAAACACTGAGAGTTTAAAATTTAAACCAAGGCCAAAATCCCCAAATCGAGTGGTGGGGGCCCTTTTTGGGAGGGGGTTGTGTTTTTTTTACCGGGGCACGAGGGTGCTAGTGGGAGTGTGTCTGGTTTGTGTGGGTTTTTTTTTTAGTCTCCGTTAGAAATGTTCTCCGTTCCCCGCGCGGTTTTTCCCCCCCGCGTTTAATTTCAGTTAAATGTGATTTCTCCCGAATCCACCCCAACCCAAAAACCCACGGGGGGCTGAGGGCCATGGAATGGAACCCTTTAGCGCCCTTCACCTCCCACCCGGCAAAAAGTGGGTCGCCAAACCAAAACTGGAAAGGTGGGGCCCGGGAAACACCCGGGGTTTCGTGGGGAAAATAGGGGAGGCTTTAGGTCTATTCGGGCCCCTTTATCCCCCGCGCACTAAAGGGAAGGGGCCCCTTTTCCCTCCCCAGGGGGGGGGACAGTCAGGGGTAAAAGGGCGGTCACGCTTTACCTCGGGTTTTCCCCCAGGTCCGCGTGGGGTTTAAAATTTTCCAATGGAAATGGGGCAACGAAAAAGCATCCGTCAAAAAAAACCTTTAGTGGTTTTCGGCACGGGTTTACGGCGATTCCAGAAGGGGAAACCCGGGGCACGGCATATCGTTTTTAAGGGGCAGGAAGGGGGCCGCTCCCCCCCCGGGTTTAGATTTACCTAAAGGGAAACAAAATACCCTCGTATGTAATCGTGGGGGGGTACTCGCGCCCTGGAACTTTTCGGGCCGGGGAAACCCCCAAAAAAGTGTTAAATTTTCCACCCCGGGGGCCCCCACATTTTAGGGGTGAAATGTGCCCCCCTGTCGCAGACCCACCTTTAACTCCCCCCGGGTGGGAAAAGTCGGCCCCCCCCCACGTGGTCGGCTTGGGTTTTTCAGGCCCCCCCTGTCTCGCGGCGGCAACCCTGGCCAAGGGGTTTCCCCCTCGTCTTTGCTTTTGCCGCCAAAAACCCCGGAAACCCTACAGGGGTGGCCCAGGGCCCCTCCAGATACAGGGGTTGTCACCCGGGTTTTTGGGCCCCCCGCCCCCACAAAACCCGGGCCGTGCGGGGGAGTCCCCGACGAAATGAATCGTCGGGTGTCGGCCCTGGCCGGGGCTTTCCCCCGTCCCCCCGCGTCCGCCCCGCGGGAAATCCACGTCACCCGCGAAGTCCGCGTGTTTGCCCCCCGGAAGGGCCGCTTTGCCCGGGTAAGTCCGCGTTTGACCTCGGAAAGTCGCCCCAAAGACCCCCAAGGGCCCCAAAAACGTCGAAGGCCTCGCAGGGGTGGCAGGGCCTTTTCACGCGTTTTCCCGCTGTTCCTCTGAAAAATTTCGGGCGGGGACGATGCGAAGAAAAAGATCGTTTTTTTCCTGATGACGACTCGTCGCCCCGGGGGAGAAATCGCCCGGGCCCAAAAAAAAGTGGTCCCCAGGCTTTCCCCCTCTGCTTTTACGCGACCCCCCCCACGGTTTTCCGTGGCGTTTGCTTCCCCGAGGGGGTGGGGGACGGGGGGGCGATTCGCCAGGAACCCGGGAAGGGGGGGCCCCTTTCCCCGTCGCCCCCCGGGCTCTATTGTGGAGTGGGCACATGGAACCCCGGCGAAAGTGTCGCCCCGAATGCCCTTTTGTTTTTTCCTTTCACCCGTGGCAAATGTTTTCCGCCCATGGGGGATGGTCTGCAGCTTCACCTCACTCTCGTTACCGTGCCGTCCCATGACCCACGTTAAGGACTCATTTTAATCCGCCCTTTTATTAACTGCCACGGATTTTTTCCCGCCTCCAAACCCTTTAAACCAGGACTTTGGAGTACGCACAGACTTAAAATTTCCCCGGGCCTCGGGCCCAGGAAATTGGGGGGGTCCCCCCGCCTCAAATGGGCCCGGGGGCCTTACAGTCTACCCGGGGGGGGATCGGCCAACCCCCCAAACCCGGTCAGCCGCCACGGGGGCGTCGCCTTGGGTTTGTCCGGAAATCTCGCAAAATCGTCCACTCTCACCCCCTGCCGCCCCCCCCCGGGTTTGGGATCATGAAGCCATTCTTTCCCATCCACTCCCGGAACCCGGGGGGTGTTTTTGGTCGGGCCCCTTTTTTATGTTCCCCCTTCCCTCCCTTGCTTCCCCCCACGGACTTTCCCTTTAATAGTAAACCCCTTTTTTCCCCCTTTTGTCCCATGGGGGAACCTCCCCCAAAGCCCGTCCCCTACTTTTCCTTTTGGGGATAGAGCATCGAATTTCGAACGGGGTCCTTTTTGGGTGGGGCATGCTCCTCGATTTTTCCGGTCTACCCCCTTTCAATGTTTGGGCCCACTTTCATCGGGCCATTTCAGGGGTTCCCATACCAGGAACCCCCATCTTTGGGGAGTTTAGGGAACCCCCTTTGGGACGGTTTAGTGGGCATCACTATTTTGGGCCCTCTGTTTTGGGATGACCCCCTCCCCCCCGCTCTTTCTCCACTGACGCTTTTCATTCCGCCTCCCCCCCCGAAATCGGGTACAAAAAAAGGTAAAGGGGTTAATCCCGGGTTTACTGGGAAAGCCATAAACCCCCAGGGCTGTTTCCGTTTTCCTCCCCCTGACGTTGCCGGGTTTCCCCTGGGGGGTATTTTGGCCAATGTGAAACCGGTTGGTTGCTGTGCTCAAAAAAGGGAGGGAAACCCCGTGGCCCGGGGGCCTTTTCCAAGGGGGAAAAACGACACCCTTCCCCGGGTTTGCCCCCCCGCCCCTTTTTTTCACGGGCCCTTTTTTCCGTTTAGAAGAGGGCAAAAATATCGTAGGGTTTAAAAAAGTGTTGGGGGACCTGCCCTGAAAAAAAAATGAAAAGGAATCGGGGTCAACGCCCACAATTTGACGGGGCGATGGGCCCGCCCCCCGCGGAAAAAATTCCCGGGAAAATTTTTCCTGTTGGGGGTCCCCTTTATTATCGCAAAAAGGAGGGAAATTCTGGCCCCAAGTTTTCGGTGGGTTTTAGGGGGGCCGTCCCCGCCCCATTGGGCCTTTTCCGCTGGGTTGGGCAATGGAGCTGTGTTTTTCCCCCGAAGAGGGGCAAGGCTGGGTCTTTTCCTTTCCCCCTTTTTGTTTTGGGACATAGTTTTCCCCCCACGACCTCTTTTTTTGATGAGTTTTTGCGACCTTTTAGGGGTGAAATTTTCCCGGGAAAGAGCCCTATCTCTCTGGGGCACGGAGCTCCCCCCCGGTTGTTTTCCGGTTTCCAGAACTTTGGTTTCCCGGGGGTAAATTCAAATGGCAGACGTTGTTTAAGGGTTTGTCTTTGTGGGGCCCCAATAAAAGCAGCTGGGGAGGATGGGGATTAAAAAGTCTCATGCTTCCCGGGAGGGTCCCCACCCCCGTTTTTTTGCCCAAATTGGGGACCCTTTTTCGGGCTTGGGCCCCGATCTCGGATACCTCCCGGGGCTGGTTTTTGCTCGGCCCTTTTAGGATGCTTTCCCAAGTCGCCTTTGGGAAACCCGGAACCCCGGGGAATTTTAGGCCCATCAGTCATTAAGTGTTTTTTTGGGCAAAGGTTTTCCTTTAGAAGGGTAGTTTCCCCGGGGCCCCCCTGTTATCCTTTGTCGAGCTTCCCGGGTGTCCTCCCTGAGGAAAAAGGGGCTGGGTTTCGTTTCCCCGGGGGGGGGGAAACCCTTACGACCCGTTTCTCGCCCTTTTTTTCCCCGGGAAGGGCCAATCCCCCTTAAAAAGGGGGCCACTTTTGTACGGCCGCTTTCCCAGGGGCATTTCCCCGGGCATTTTACAAGGGCTGGGAAAGGAAAGGTCTTGTCACAAAACGATCCCTTTGGGTTTTTTTCCTCTCCCCTTTTGGGGCCGTTTTCCCCCGGGTCTTTCCTAACCCGGCCCCAAAAAAGGGGCGGGTCCGGGGTTTGGGGGGGCATTTTTTTCAGCACCGTTTTTCTCTCCGGGGGGGGGGGGCCCCCCCCCCCCCCCCCCCCCCCCGGGCCCCCCCCGGGGGGGGTCCTCCCAAAGGGTTTTTTGCCCGCCCCCTTTTCCTCTTCCAAATCATTGGGCCCCATTTTCCGGTTCCCGTTAGAGGTCCTTTCCCCAAGGCCTCCGATAAAACCCGCTCTTGGTTGACCCAAAACCCGGTTTTCCCGGGCGCCTTTTCCCCGTGGGGGCCCCTTTGGGTTGGACCCAAATTAACCTTTTTATTGGGGCCTTTAAGGCCCCAAATTTTCCCACAAGGGCTTTTTTTTTGCCCGACGGCAAAAAACCCCCCGAAAACTCTCCTGCCCTTTTAGTTTTGGCCCTCCGCTTTAAAAAATTGGTTTTTTCCCCCCCGCCCCGCGAAAACCGGGATCTGCTTTTTCCCCCCATCCTTTGGTTGCCCCCAAACCCGGGGGTTTCGTTGCGGGGGCGAGGGGGCGTATTTCCCCCCCCCTGAGCGCCCGGGGGTGTTCCCCCGGGGGTTTTAAGTTTTTTGGGGGCAACTCCCCCCCAAGCCTCGGTTTTTCCCGCCCCCTTTTTTGGGGAAAGCCACCGCTTCTCCTGGCTCCAGCCCCTTGGGCCCCACCCTTTGGGGGACCTTTCCCGAGCTTCGGGGGTTCCCCCCCTGTTTGCCCCGGCCCCCTGACCCCTTCCCCAGCGCCGGGGGGGAATGTGGGACCGGGGCGGGTAACCAGGGGGGTTTTTTCCCTGCCCGGGGGGTGCGCCGATGTTTTCCCCCTCGGTTTTCCCCCCCCCCCCCCCAGGGTTCTTTTGGTCTAATTGCCCAAAGGGGGTTTTCCCGGGCCCCCACCCACAAATCGTTTGGTTTTGGGGGTTCCTGTGGGGCCCCCCGGTTTTACTCCCTTTTGGAGGCCTTGGGGCGGATTTTTGGTTTCTTTGGGCAGGGTTTTCCCCCAGGGTTTTTTTTGCTTCCGCCCAATGGTTTCCCCCTCGCCCGGGCCGTGGGGGGCTCAAAAACCCCTTTTTGCCTTTTTAACGCCCACCTATTTGGTGTTTTGTGTTCCCCCTTCCCGTCCTGTTTAAAAATCTGTTTTTTCTTTTTGTTCCTTTTTACTTTATTTGGGTTGCGGGGGCCCCCCCAAATTTTGTTTATGGCCCCTTTCCCGCCCCAAAGGGGGGGAAAATTTTTAAAAAATCCAAAGGGGCCCTTGGGGGATTTAAAAAAACCCGGGGGGTTTTTTTTCCATTGGGATAACCTTTCCCTTAAATCATGCTTTCTTTTAAAAAAAGGTTTTTTTTAGGCTTTTAAAAAAAAAAGGAGGAAAGGGCAAAAAATTTTCCTTTTTTTCGGGCCTTTAACGGGGCCCGGGGCGGGAAACCAAATTTTTTTTAAAACCCAAAACAAAAATTGGGGGTTTTAAAAGGGTTTTTTTCCCGGGGTTTGCCTTTTTAAAAAATTAAAATAATTTTTTAAAAAAAAACCCTTTCGAAGGGGGGCCCTTTGGGGGGAAAAATTTTTTTTTTTTTAAAAAAAAATAACATCTTTTAATTATGGGAAAAAAATTTTTTGGCCCCCTTTTTTGGTTTTAAAAAAGGGGAATTTTTTTTAAAAACATTCCAAAAAGGGCCTGTTAGCCCTTTTTTTCCCGGTTTTTAAAAGGGGGTTTTGTTGTTTTTACCAGAAAATTTTATATTTCCAAAAAAATTCGCTGGCAAAAGGGAAAACCTTTTTGGAAAAATTTTTTTTTTTTTTTCCCAAAAAAATTTATATTTTTCAAAAATCACCCCTTTTTTGGACCGGAAACAAAAACCTTGGCCCAAATTCCAAGGGGGGGAACTTTTGGGTTCCAAAGGGGAAACCCATAATTTAACAAGAAATTTAAATTTTTGGTAATTTTTTTGTATTTTTAGGTTTAAAAATTTTCCCATTTTTTATTTTGGGTTTTAAAAACGGGGGTTTTTGGCTTTTTTTAAAATGGAAATTTGGGGAAAAAACTTTTCGGGGCCCCGGCGGGGGCCGGGGGCATTCGGAAAAAAAGCCTATAAAACTTTTTTTTGGTTTTTTTTTGGGTTTTTTAAAATTTTGGTTTGGGTTTTTTCGCTCACTCGTCCATTGCGTCGAAGCCTCCAAGGTTGGCTTGGACGCTTTGATTATTTGTCCCTACAAAAAAAGCAGTTATGTGACTGATGGGTAGACCTTATGCGGATTTTTGTATTATTTATCGTAGGCCGTACTAGGCTGAAAAGAAGAGGAGAAGAATCGCGATAACTAATGACATAGAATCACTGTATAAGACACTTTTATCCAAGGCGAACATGGCTGAAGAAAACGGGTATTTTTCCCGATTGCTATAACTAATCACAAATAACTCACTGTGTACAAACCTTTAACGAAGGCCTCTTTTGGCTGAAGAAAGAAGAAGGAGAAGAATCGCGACTACAAATCACATACTTTCACTGTATGAAACATTTTAATCGTTGGCCTCACTTGGCTGAAGAAAACGGGTATTTTTCTTGAACGCAAATACAAAAGTTGTTCTGAATCAGCCTTGTTGATTCTGGCGTTGATACACGGATGTTCGCTCTGTCTATACCATTGATTGTTATATTTCCTAATAAAAATATCGATCTTTGGTTGGTTATCGCTCACTCGTCCATTGCGTCGAAGCCTACAAGGTTGGCATGGACGCTTTGATTTATTATCTCCTACTTAAAAGCAGTTATGTGACTGAGTGGGTAGACTCTTAATGCGGACTTTTGTATTTATTTATCGTAGGCCTTACTAGGCTGAAAAAAGAAGAAGAGAAGCATCGCGATAACTAATAACAGAATCTTTGTATGAGACATTGTTATCCAAAGCCAACTTGGCTGAAGAAAACGGGTATTTTTCTCGATTGCTATAACAAATCACAAATAACTCACTGTAAAATACTTTTAACGAAGGCTTATTTAGGCTGAAGAAAGAAGAAGGAGAAGAATCGCGACAACAAATCACATACAGTCACTGTATGAAATACTTTTATCGTTGGCCTCACTTGGCTGAAGAAAACGGGTACTATTCTTGAACGCAAATTCAAATTTGAAGTTGTTCTGAATCAGCCTTGTTGATTCTTGCGTTGATCCACGGATGTTCGCTCTGTCCATACCATTGATTGTTATATTTCCCAACAAAAATATCGATCTTTGGTTAGTTATCGCTCACTCGTCCATTGCGTCGAGGGCCTACAAGGTTGGCATGGACGCTTTGATTTATTGTCTGACTAAATGACTGAGTGGGTAGACTCTTAATGCGGACTTTTGTATTTATTTATCGTAGGCCTTACTAGGCTGAAAAAAGAAGAAGAGAAGAATATCAAGATAACTTATGACATGGAATCACTTTATGAGACACTTTTATCCAAGGCGAACATGGCTAAAGAAAACGGGTATTTTTCCCGATTGTTATAACAAATCACAAATAACTCACTGTATACAAATCTTTAACGAAGGCCTCTTAAGGCTGAAGAAAGAAGAAGGAGAAGAATCGCGACAACAAATCACATACTTTTACTGTATGAAACATTTTAATCGTTGGCCTCACTTGGCTGAAGAAAACGGGTATTTTTCTTGAACGCAAATACAAAAGTTGTTCTGAATCAGCCTTGTTGATTCCGGCGTTGTCCACGGATGTTTGCTCTGTCTATACCATTGATTATTATATTTCCTAATAAAAATATCGATTTTTGGTTGGTTATCGCTCACTCGTCCATTGCGTCGAGGCCTACAAGGTTGGCATGGACGCTTTGATTTATTGTCCCCTACTAAAAAGCAGTTATGTGACTGAGTTAGGTAGACTTTTTAATGCGGACTTTTGTATTTATTTATCGTAGGCTTTACTTGGTTGAATAAAGAAGAAGAGAAGAATATCGCGATAACTAATGACATAGTAACACTGTATGAGACAATTTTACTAAATGCCAAGATGGCTGAATAAAACGGGTATTTTTCCCGATTGCTATAACAAATCACAAATAACTCACTGTATACAAACCTTTAACGAAGGCCTCTTTAGGCTGAAGAAAGAAGAAGGAGAACAATCGCGACAACAAATCACATACTTTTACTGTATGAAACGTTTTAATCGTTGGCCCTCGCTTGGCTGAAGAAAACGGGTATTTTTCTTAGAACGCAATTACAAAAGTTGTTCTGAATCAGCCTTGTTGATTCTGGCGTTGATCCACGGATGTTCGCTCTGTCTATACCATTGATTGTTATATTTCCTAATAAAAACATCGATCTTTGGTTGGTTATCGCTCACTCGTCCATTGCGTCGAAGCGTACAAGGCTGGCTTGGACGCATTGATTTATTGTCCTCTACTAAAAAGCAGTTATGTGACTGAGTGGGTAGACTCTTAATGCGGACTTTTGTATTTATTTATCGTAGGCCTTACTAGGCTGAAAAAAGAAGAAGAGAAGAATATCAAGATAACTAATGACATAGAATCACTTTATGAGACACTTTTATCCAAGGCGAACATGGCTAAAGAAAACGAGTATTTTTCCCGATTGTTATAACAAATCACAAATAACTCACTGTGTACAAATCTTTAACGAAGGCCTCTTAAGGCTGAAGAAAGAAGAAGGAGAAGAATCGCGACAACAAATCACATACTTTTTTCGTATGAAACATTTTAATCGTTGGCCTCACTTTGCTGAAGAAAACGGGTATTTTTCTTGAACGCAAAAAACAAAAGTTGTTCTGAAACAGCCTTGTTGATTCCGGCGTTGTCCACGGAGTTCGCTCTGTCTTTACCATTGATTAGTATATTTCCTAATAAAAATATCGATTTTGGTTGGTTATCGCTCACTTTTGTCCATTGCGTCGAGGCCTACAAAGGGTTTGGGCCCGGATGTTTTGATTTATTGTCCCCTACTAAAAGGCAGTTATGTGACTGAGGTTTCCCGAATTTGAATGTCTAGTTAAAATTTATCTGCCAGTTAGTCCTCTCAGAAAATATTTACAAAAGGGTTCTGATTGGTGGTTGCCATAGTGAAAACAAGTTATGTGTCATTTAAATTGACTTGCAACTTTAAATGGGACGTTGAAATACCGGGCCTGAGTGGGTAGACTCTTAATGCGGGCTTTGTATTTATTTTATCGTAGGCCTTACAAGGCTGAAAAAAAAAGAAGAGAAGAATATCAAGATTTCTAAAGACATAGAATCACTTGATGAGACACTTTTATCCAAAGAAAACATGGCTGAAAAAAACGGGTATTTTTCCCGATTGCTATTACAAATCACAAATAACTCACGTAACAAAACCCTTTAACGAAGGCCTCTTTTGGCTGAAGAAAGAAAAAGGAGAAGAATCGCGGACAACAAATCACATACTTTTACTGGTGAAACATTTTAATCGTTGCCTCACTTGGCTGAAGAAAACGTGTATTTTACTTGAACGCAAATACAAAAGTTGTTCTGAATCAGCCTTGTTGATTCCGGCGTTGATCAACCATTGATTGTAATATGTTGCTCTGTCTATACCATTGATTGTAATATTTCCTAATAAAAATATCGATCTTTGGTTGGTTATCGCTCACTCGTCCATTGCGTCGAGGCCTACAAGGTTGGCATGGACGCTTTGATTTATTGTCTCCTACTAAAAGCAGTTATGTGACTGAGTGGGTAGACACTTAATGCGGACTTTTGTATTTATTTATCGTTGGCCTTACTAGACTGAAAAAAGAAGAAGAGAAGAATATCAAGATAACTAATGGCATAGAATCACTTTATGAGACACCTTTATCCAAGGCAAACATGGCTGAAGAAAACGGGTATTTTTCCCGATTGCTATAACTAATCACAAATAACTCACTGTGTACAAACCTTTAACGAAGGCCTCTTTTGGCTGAAGAAAGAAGAAGGAGAAGAATCGCGACAACAAATCACATACTTTTACTGTATGAAACATTTTAATCGTTGGCCTCACTTGGCTGAAGAAAACGGGTATTTTTCTTGAACGCAAATACAAAAGTTGTTCTGAATCAGCCTTGTTGATTCTGGCGTTGATACACGGATGTTCGCTCTGTCTATACCATTGATTGTTATATTTCCTAATAAAAATATCGATCTTTGGTTGGTTATCGCTCACTCGTCCATTGCGTCGAGGCCTACAAGGTTGGCATGGACGCTTTGATTTATTGTCCCCTACTAAAAAGCAGTTATGTGACTGAGTGGGTAGACACTTAATGCGGACAAGTTTTTGTATTTATTTATCGTGAGCCTAACATGGGCTGAAAAAAGAAGAAGAGAAGAATATCGCGACAACTAATGAAATAGAATCACTGTATGAGTCAATTTAATCCAAGGCCAATATCACAGTCGAGTGGTGGCCTTCTTGGAGGGTGGTTGTGTTTTCCTTTTACCGTGTCACGAGGGTGCTAGTGTTAGTGTGTCTGGTTTGTGTGTGTTTTTTGTTTAGTCTCCGTTAGAAATGTTCTCCGTTCCACGCGCGGTGTCCGCCCGCGTCAATACAGTTAAATGTGATTTCTCCCGATCACACCAGAAACCGACGGCGGCTGAGGTCCATGAATGGATCTTCAGCGCCCTTCACCTCGACCCGGTCAACGTGGTCGCCATCCAGCTGGACGGTGGCCAGAACACGGTGTACGTGAAGATAGGGGAGGCTCAGGTCTATTCGGCCTTGATCTCCGCGCACTCAGGTAAGGTCCCGTTCCGTCACAGGGACGGGACAGTCAGCGAGGTCAGCGTCGGTCACGCTGACCTCGGTTTCCGCCAGGTCCGCGTGTTTAACTTACCAATGGAACTGGACAACGAACGCATCCGTCAAAACCTGAGTGGTTACGGCAACGGTAAACGGCGATTCACGATGAGACCTGGTCATCGGCATATCGTTATAAGGTCAGAATGGGGTCCGCTGGGTTTTTCAGATTGACCTCAAGAAACACATACCGTCGTATGTAATCGTGGGGTACTCGCGCCCTGGTAATTTAAACGACGGGCAACCAAAAACCCCGTGTTCATTTTTGCCACTCCCCCGATCATTTTAGGGCTGAGTGCCCGCGCTGCTCGCAGACCCACTCAACTCCCCTCTGGTGAACAGTCTGGCCCGCCCACGTGGTCGGCTCTGGTTTCACAGGCACCCCTTTTCTCGCGGCGGCACCGCGGGCCAAGGTCCCTCTCGTCTCGCTTCGCCCCCAAACCCCCGACCATACAGGGGTGGCCGAGGCCTCTCCAGATACAGGGGTGTCCACCGGCTTTTCGCCTCCGCCCGTCACATCCGAGCCGTGCGTCGAGTCCCCGACGACTGAATCGTGGGTGTCGCCTGCGTCTCCCGCGTCGACTGCGTCGCCCGCGAAGTCCACGTCACCCGCAAAAGTCCGCGTCGCCCGCGAAGTCCGCGTCGCCCCCCTAAGTCCGCGTCGACCTCGACGTCGCCAACGACCCCGAAGAACCCCGAAAACGTCGAAGGCCTCGCAGGCTGCGCAGACCTTGTCCCCGGGTTTCCTGCTTTTCGCTCTGAAGTTTCGACGGACGATGCGAAGAAAGGATCGTTTTTCTCCTGATGACGACTCGTCGCCTCCGGTAGCAGTCCCCTTGGGCCCAAAAAACGTGGTCACAGGCTTTCCCGCTCTGCTTCACGCGACCCGCCACGGTCTCCGTGGCGTCCGCTTCGCGAGGGCTGAGGGAGGGGGTCGCGATTCGCCAGGTACAGAAGGACCCGTCCCAGTCCCCGGGCCGTCTCTATTGTGGAGTGACAACATGGACCAGGCGATGTGTCGTCCTGAACTGCCTTTAGTTTTGCTGCACCCGTGCACTGTTGCCGCCGATGGGGGATGGTCTGCAGCTTCACCTCACTCTCGTTACCGTGCCGTCCGCAATGACCGACGTAGACTCTTTTAATCTCGCTTTTCATTAACTGCCACGGATTCTCCCGCTCCAAACCGTTAATCCAGGACTTTGCGAGTACGCACAGACTTACATCCGGGTCCTCGCCGAGATTTTGGGCGTCCCCTCGCCTCAACGGGGCGCTGGGGGCCTATCAGTCTACCGGCGGATCGGCCAACCCCACCTTTTCAGCCGCCACGTGGAGGCGTCGCTTTTTTCGTCGACTCTGGGGGATTTCCGTCCACTCTCATCCCGCTGCCGCTGCGTTTCCAGCATCATGAAGCCCATTCTTTGCTCCATCCAACTCCGCACAGGGGGCTGTCTTGGTCGCCCTTCTTTATGTTCCTCCTTCCGTCTCCCTTGCTTCCCAACACGGAATTTCCCTTGAAAAATGTAACCACATTTCCCCGCTTTGTCCTCATGGGCGACACTCAATGCCCGTCATACTTCCTTTGGGGGATAGAGCATACGAATGCGAACGGCCCCTTTTGGCTGACATGCTCCTCGATTTTTCGGTCTACCGCCTATTCAATGATGGTCCCACTTTCATCGACCAATGCAAGGTGCTTCTATACCAGACCACATCTTGGGTGGGGTGAAAACCCTTTTTCGGGACGGTTCAGTGACATCACTTTGGGCCTCTGTTGGCAGTGACCACCTCCCCCTGCTCTGCTCCACTGACGCTGTCATTCCGCCTCCCCCTCGACCTCGCTACAAAATGGTAAAGGATTCCCTCCTCGGCTGACTGGGACCCCATACCGCCAGACTTTTTCTCCGTCTCCTCCCCCCTGACGTTGACGCTTCCTCGTGGGGGGCTATTCGCGCCCAATGTAAACCCGGGTTTGGGTTTTGCTGTGCTCAAGCAGGCAGAAGCTGTGGCGGGTGCCTCTCAAGACAATCGACACATCAGGGCGTCGCCTCCCGCCTTTCGTCATCGCCTTATCCGTGAGAGAGACAAATATATCTTTAGGTTTAAGCAGTGTGGTGATCCTGCCCTGAAAACTGAATGGAATCGGCTCAACGCCCACATCAGACGGACGATGTCCCGCCACCGCGAAACTTCTTGGACTTCTGCCTGTGCGTCTCTTGATTATCGCAAGGGGAGGGAAGTTCTGGCACAAGTTTCGGTGTTTTGACGGGCCAGTACCCCGGCATTGCCTCTCCGCTGGTTGTCAATGGAGCTGTGTTTGCCACCGAAGAGGACAAAGGCTCGGGGCTTTGCCTCCTCTCTTGATTCTGTAACATAGTTTTTCCCGACGATCCTCTTTTTTGATGATGAGTTTCGGACCTTGTCGAGGTGAACTTTCCGGGCACGAGCCCTATCTCTCTGGTCACGGGCTCTTCCCCCTCGGTTGTGTCCGGTTTCCAGAACTAGTCCGGCCTATTTCACTGGCAGACGTTTGTCAAGGCTTTGTCTGTTTGGGGCCCCAATAAAGCAGCTGGGGAGGATGGCATTACACGTCTCATGCTTCGGCAGGCTCCTACCCTGTTTCTGCCCACTTGGCGACGCTCTTTTCGGGCTGCCTCGATCTCGGATACACTCCCTGACTGTTTTTTGCTCGGCCCTTGTAGTGATGCTTCCCCAAGTCGCCTCAGGGAGCCACGGAACCCCGGGGAATTATAGGCCTATCAGTCTATTAAGTGTTGTGGGCAAAGTCCTTGAGAAGATAGTCCCAGGCCGCCTGTTATCCTTTGTCGAGCTTCAGGGTGTTTCCCCCCTGAGGAACAGACTGGCTTTCGTCCCCGGGCGGACCGTTACTGACCCTGTGTTGCTCGCCTTGTCTCGGAAGTCCCATCCACCTTAAATGATGGCCACTGTGTACTGGCCGCTTTCCCAGACATTTCACGGGCATTTGACAAGGTCTGGCACGACGGTCTTGTCTACAAGCTGATCACCTTGGGTGTTCCTCTCCTCATGGTCCGTTTCCTCCGATCTTTCCTAACCGGCCGAACGGGGGCGGGTTCCGAGTGGAGGGGCATCTTTCAGCACCGTTCTCTCTCCGCGGGCCCGGAGTTCCGCAAGGTTCTTGCCTTTCCCCCCCCCTCTATCTCATCTACTGCCACGATATCCCAGTTCCACGTCACGCGCGTCTGTCCCTAGGCCAGTACGCTGATGACACCGCGTACTGGTGCTCCCACCGGTCTGCCGCCGGCGCCTTTCGGTGGCTTCAACTGCAGTTGGACGATCTTCAACTTTGGATGGCGCGTTGGAGAGTCCTCCCTAATGCCTCCAAGACTCAACTCCTGCTCTTCCGGATCGACACAAACTCGAAATTCTCTCAAGCCCAGCGTCGCTCCATCACCTTTTGGGTGACCAGGTGTTTGTCTCCCGCGCCGCGAAATACCTGGGAGTGACTTTCACCGCCACTCTTGATTGGGGCTGCCCACACCAGGGACATATGTTTTGCGGGCGAGGCGGCGTATGACCTCCTCGTGATGCTGCGGGGGCCGTGTCCGGGGGCTGTAGTTTCCGGACACTCGAATACATACCAGGTGTTCCTGCGCCCCTTGTTCGACACGCTACTGCTGCTCTTGCGCCAGTCCTTGGTCGTCACCTTCGGGGTTTTTGCTCGCTAGAGCGTCCCTATCCTGCGTCGTATTGCCCGCCTGCACCCTGCCCCCGCGCAACGGCGAGGGGTACGACGTAACAGGGGTTGAACCCCTTTCCGGTTTCGAACTTGATGCTCGCACCGCCTCGTATGTGGGACCGCCTCCGCCTCCGTGAACGCACAGCTCTCCTGGTATTTTCTCTACGCCCCCACAGGTTGCCCGCCCCCCACCGCCGACGACCTACGGTAAACCCGTACCCGACTGACGCGGATGCCCTCCTGGTGGTCGCCCCGGCCCCAGGTGACTCCTTCACCGAGCGCTGGGGGCAGGAGTGTGGTAAACCCGAGCGCGGGTACTCGAGGGTTCGTCGTGGCCTTGCGAGTCGCGCGAGTGTTTCCCTCCTCGCGGTGGTGCGTGTGCGTCGGTGGGAGCCGCTGATGTTGGTGTGTCCTTCATCGACAACCCACAATCAGTTTTTTGTTTTGTGTTCCTGTGCCCGTCCTGTTTGTACTCTTGTTTGTATTTTTTGTTCACTTGTACGTGATTTGCTTTTTTTTCTTGTCTAGGAGTATTTACCCCGTCTATTTGTGTTTTTATGTTGCTTCCTTGCCATATGGTATTCTTGCACCTCGCAGTGCCAGTGTGGCATAATAAATTTCATTTTTGATTTTGAACGTTTTTTCTCTCACTACTTGGCATGATTCTTTCTGTCCTCTCCTCAGTGCTTTCTGTGTTTAACATCTGTGTTTCTTTGGTATGTTCCTTTGTACATGTTTTAGGCTGCCGAGGGCAGAATTGTTGCCCTATATCGGCCTTCCCGCCCAAGGGGCGGGGAAAATATCAAAAAATACAATACAAGGGGCCAAGATGGCTGAAAAAAAGGGTATTTTTCCCGAATGCTATAACAAATCACATATAACTCACTGTATACAAAACCTTTAACGAAGGCCTCTTGAGGCTGAAGAAAGAAGGAGAAAAAATCGCGACAAAAAAAATCACTTACTTTTACTGTATGAAACATTTAATCGTTGGCCTTGCTTGGCTGAAGAAAACGGGTATTTTTCTTGAACGCAAATACAAAAGTTGTTCTGAATCAGCCTTGTTGATTCTGGCGTTGATACACGGATGTTCGCTCTGTTTTTACCATTGATTGCTTTATTTCCTAATAAAAATATCGCCGGTTCGAGACCCGTCTGGGAATACTTTTTTTTTTTTTTTACACAACACATTATCATTTTTCAGTCGTGTAATTTATGACGGAAACAATTTTTATGACTTTCAGGTGCAAATTACTCTAATGGCGAAGGCCTTTTAGCATTCCAAAGTCGTGTTGAGCCTATAGATAATCACAGAAGTTGTAACGTGGATAATTGTGTACTTCTATCACGCCAATTAAAAATATATTTGCACTATTTGATTGCGCTAGACATAAGGAACACTTTGGGATTACGGTTCTTTGCGTCTTTCTTTGCCCCGAACATGGTATTGAGGTTTGCGGCAACTTCAGGGGCGTCCTTGTACCTAGGAGGCCCACTAGGCACGGGTCCAGGGGCGGCAGCTCTTGGGGGGCGGCACAAGAACGAAACACATATAACAATGTTAGTTTAATTTATTGTATTATTTATTTTTATTATATCGTATTATGTTATTTTAGATTTTAAAACGTGTTTTGGAGCTTTTAAAAGTTGACAATTTGCAAAAATTTCGCCTTCGGCGATCGGTCCTTCGTACAGCTATAGCTTTAGTCGGGGCCTACAGGGTTGGCTTGGTCGCTTTGGTTTACTGTTCCTCACTGAAAATCAGTTATATGACTGAGTAAGTAGACTCTAAATACCAGTTTATTTATTTATTTAATCTTCTTATCCCGATCCCGTAATCAAAGGGTTCGTAAAGTAAGACTCTCGCGTGTTTTACTGTGGTACAAGCTGCTGCATGCAGCATCTGAGACAGACAACTTTGTTGCAGAGAAGAAGAAAATTTAAAATTTAAACCTTTACCTAAACAGTTTAGTAGTGAGTTGGGCGGCTGCGGTGAGGGGGGGGGGTTGGCAAAATTTAATTGCCTTGGGGCGACTCACTACCTAAATACGGCATATTTCTTTTGGGATGTAGCTTTACGACGATGTCATATACCAAAGAACATTGATAAAAAAATAACAATGCAATATTATTACAAGGAAGCTTCGCAAAAGCTTTTTCAGGCGCGTTGTTGGATGAGCGTAATTGTTTAACGGGTTGTTTCACTGAAAATGTATAAAAACCAGCAATTTTGCATTATTATTGTTTAATTGTTTTTTAAGTTTACTTTTTTATTTATTGACTACATAAATTTATGTTATGCTGATATAATGCTAAAAGCATTAAATGATTTTTTTTCTTGAGCGCTGCATGCTATTTTGCATGGGAAAGTGGCTTACCGGTGCTGATATTAGGCCTAATCTAGGGCTGTATAAGCCCCGTCTGGGCCCGGGGTAGAATTGGCCCAGAGCATGGCTCTGCTAATCGTAAAAGGCGATTCAAGAGAAAAAGTCCACCTCGCAAACATCAGCTAGTATGAACGGTAGTATTTTACTCCCCGAAAATAGAGGCGAGCTCTGGCAATCGTCGTCGGCGACCTTGCCCCTTCCCTTGCCGACCCCTCGACGACGATGACGACAATGACACCACGAACGATGACGAAGACAATGACGACCTCGGCACGGTTGACGCGCCCTTAATCCGATGAAAACGAATAGGGCTGTATAGAGTGTTATTCATAACAATTTTAGTCAATTTTAAAGAAGCCTAGATTAACAGGTTATAAAGGCCCAGTGAATTCATTGGAGGAGCGTAGTGAGCGAAGCGAAAACTTCAATTTCACTGACCCCTCAAAAAATTTAGCTCCAATGTTTTTATGTTTTTTGTTTTGTTTTTTTTCTGTCTGTTTGTTCGCACTATTCCGGGCAAACGGCATATGCGATCTTGATGAAATTTTGAGGGGATCTTCAAAATCTCTGAACTTAGACGTGCCACGTTTTTGGGTACAATCGAAGAAATATTTGTCATGAATATGGTACTTTTACGATTTTTTTCGATTTTTAGTGCGATATTTTCGTGACATTTGGGCCGATTCTGACCAAACGGGTAGGGCTAGAATGTTCATATTTTACATGGACATTATGGTAATAGTGATGTATTGCTTTTTGAAAGAAAAAGTTAAAAACATTATCCAGAAACCAGATAAATATAGGTTTTAAATTTTGTTTTTTGGGGTATTTAATAACAATTAACAAGTAAGAATAGAAACTTGACAACAATCACCTACAATGCGTTCAAAAAGCACTTGTTAAATAAAGAGAGCCCACGCAAACTAAAAACTTTCAACAAAGCTCATCCATTAAGCGACGGGACTTTAGCGTTTTCCTAGTGTAAATAAATGAACTAAACCTTTAGGCTATGTTGTACTCAAATTTACAAAAAAAAAAACACATAAATAAACATAAAATGCTATTATCTCAAAACTTTATTTATTAATTAAAAGTATTTCTTCAAACCCTCCTGAAGGCAGATCAAGTGTTGAATTATATCTTTCTTGAACTGACCTTTAGATTTTATTTCCAACTTACTTGCGGCATTCATTGTAACTGTAAAATTGACTTATCACCTTCCTTTATTGTTTTCTGACACGTGCGCGACCCGGCACCTCCACCATTTGTACGAATTGGGCCAAATTTTCTCTAGGCTACCCGGCATCTCCACCAAAATCGTGTTTTTTAAATACTTACCAAATAGTTGACTCAAGTCAAAATTTCGGGTACTCGCACACCCCTAGCTCTCACTTACTTTCAATTCACCCCTAGAACTTTGGCGGTATAGCGTTCATGTTAGTGGCGACTTGCGTACATGAATAGACTTTAATATAACAATTAAATTAATACTTTCGACACACCTCACAACTGATCGCGACACAGTGGTTGAGAACCGCTGGCCTAGGACAATCATACTATTGTTTATCTGCATAAGGCTTTAAGTAATCAAAAATAGTTATTTGTGTTTGAGTGTCAGAACAAGGTCGTGAAGGCCTAGGGTTGGCTAGGAGAGGATTAGGACTTGTCAAACGTGATTTGTATTCATATTGCTAGTCCTATAGCCTAAGGGAACTTTAGACCTACACAGTTGTATTATCAATTTTCTACGTCTGGGCCTAGGCCCGGGACGGTTTCTGTTTTGTTTTATGAGAGTAGGCTAATGACAACTTGTCTCGTTTTACGCATAGAAGCAAAATTCAAAATATAGTTCATCTGTTTACGTATTTTCTTATTCTTGGGTAAAGGAGGGATTAGTTTTTGTAAATTCGATTTGGAGCGTGCTTATACCACCTAACTCTGCCTCTCCCGGGATAAAAATGTTCATGATTCGGGGGCCTGGGGCCCTGGAGATGGTAGTATGAATTTACTTACGTCTTTTAAGCTCGCCAGTTACAAAGAATTTGCCCCTCGGTTTTTCTTGCAATGTCTTGAAGTCTGCATGTTCTTTTTCTTCCCATAACGAAAGTCTAAACGCGGGTCACTCATTACTCAGATTATTTTTGTATTGGATACACACACATAACAAAAACTTGTAGAAATACAGCCAAACCTAACACACTCAAAAGAAATTAGATCTAAAAAAAGGGCCAAGCTCATCTACCCTTCCACATTTGCGCATTCTTAATTCATAAACGTACAGTGTCCCATAACAGCATCCTCGAAAAGCTTGCAAAATAGAATTTGCGATTATTAATTTAAACGTAATAGTTCATCCAAGTTCTTTTTTCTAATTAATTTAAACGTAATGACATGCAAATTTTATTTTGCCAAGCTTTTCGAGGTGCTGTTATGGGACACTGTACGTTTATGAATTAAGAATGCGCAAATGTGGAAGGGTAGATGAGCTTGGCCCTTTTTTTAGATCTCATTTCTTTTGAGTGTGTAAGGTTTGGCTGTATTTCTACAAGTTTTTGTTATGTGTGTGATCTCATCACTTTTTCAAGTTCCATTGCAAAATTATTTGTTAAAATATAATAATTTCATCAAAGTTGATTTAATTTTTATGGTATTAGCAATAACAATAGGATGTAAAATATCTAGACCCGGATTCATGTACATCCTGGGTATTGGTGGTATAACCATGGTATAACGACGGTATAATGACTGGTTAAGTCTAGGCAACTCACATCCAATTGAAACTTTCCCATGCTACAACAAGCGCACAACTAATGTTATTTTATACCTTTCACTGCATCCACAGCCATGTAAATCAAATGATTATCAAAAGAACATCGAAAATTTGCACAGTTTTTGTTTTTGTTTTTATATAGTGACGGGAGTTTTGCGTGAGATCATTGCAAGAAAAGAATAGGTGTATTATTTCCGTACATTTTTGTATAGCCTAGGTGGACAATCATACTATTGTTTATCTGAATTAGGCTTTTAGTAATCAAAACTAGTTATTTGTGCGGGAAGTGTGTCAGAACAAGGTTGTGCTGGCCTAGGGTTGGCTAGGCTTGTCAAACATGTAATGTAAGTATTTATTTTATCTAGTCCTATAGCCTAATGGAACTTTAGACCTACACTGTTGTATTATAAATAATTTTCTACATCTGGGCCTGAGCCAGGGACGGTTTCTGATTTGTTTTATGAGAGTATAATGACACCTTTTCTCGTTCCACACAAAGAAGAAAAATTTAAAATGTCCGCTATTAGTTTACGTATCGCACTTTCCCGCCTAACTCTGCTTGTACCGTAAACAAGTGTCAAGTAACTATAGTTACTTGTTGATTGTATGCCTAGTGTATAAGGCTTATTTTAAAACCTTTATTTGGAAGCCTTCCAGCAAACTTTTTCAACTTTTTTTTTCAAAAGAGACTATATTACTATAACCTTAATGTCCATGTAAAATATGAACATTGTAGCCCCACCCGTCTGGTCAGAATCGCGGGCCGATTGAAACTGACGGATAAGACAGTAGTAGCAGTAGTAGCAGTAGCAGTAGTAGCAGTAGCTAACATCCTTAAAGTGATTTTGAGCATGTTTCAAGCCATTTTTTCACCAAGAAGGAATGGTCGTACCCCAATAAAATTTGGCATGTGTTGTCAGGTACCTAAATCCCCTCGATTGTGATAGTTTTCAAGTCCACATCACGTTAAATGACGGCTAGGTAAAACCTCGAAATCACCCCAACTCTGCTTTCTGTATAAGGTGCTTGAGTGTGTAGCGCGCTACGGCTTGGCTGCGGCGCCCTAACGGGCACCTAGATCACTAGGAAAACGCTTAAGTCCCGCCGCGTTGATGGATGAGCTTTTTGGAAGTTTTTAGTTTGCGTAGGACCACTTTTTCTTTGCAAGTGCTTAATAAATGCATTGTAGGTGATTGTCGTCGAGTTTCTATTGTTACTTGTTAATTGTTATTATAAACCTAAAAAAACTCATATTAAAACCTTTATTCTATGGATTCTGGCTAACTTTTTCAACTTTTTCTTTCAAGGGGTACTACATCACCATAACCTTAATGTCCATGTGAAATATGAACGTTGTTGAACCACCTGTTTGGTCAGAATCGGCCCAAATGTGACGAAAATATCGCACTTAAAATCGAAAAACACATATTAAAACCTTTATTTCTATGGTTTTTTGGCAAACTTTTTCAACTTTTTCTTTCAAAAGGTACTACATCACCATAATCTTAATGTCCATGTGAAATATGAACGTTGTAGCCCTACCCGTTTGGTCAGAATCGGCCCAAATGAGTCGAAATAATCGCACTAAAAATCGAAAAAAATCGTAAAAGTACGATATTCGTTAGAAATATTTCTTCGATTGTACCAAAAAACGTGGCACGTCTAAGTTCAGAGATTTCGAAGGTCCCCTCCAATTTTCATTAAGATCGCATATGCCGTTTGCCCGGAATCGTGCGAACAAACAAACAAAAAACAAAAAAAAAAAACAAAAAACAAAAAACAAACAAACAAACAAACAAACAAACAAACAAACATTAGAGCTTAGTTTTATGAGGGGTCAGTGAAATTGAAGTCTTCGCTTTGCTCGCTTCGCTCATCCAAAAATAATGGCAACATAATTACTTTGTTTATTTCTCATGATACATCAAGCAAGCGGTGGATGCAGTGCTTTTCAAAACAGATTTTCTAGAAACAAAAGCTACCTTCTTTTGTTTATTTTGTTTACAATCTGTACCTAGTTGCCATGATACAATACTTTGTATTAAATTTGCTATGGTTACTGTCGTCATATTACGAAAATTATATGAATATAAAAACAAAGTGTCACTTTTAGGGGTCACTGGTAGGGCTCGACATTTGCATTTGAGGGGGTAGGCCCTACCTCACGATGGCGATATCATACTGTGATGACGTCAAACCTGCCGTTATCGGCTTTCGTACATGCGATCCTAACGCACAGACGCGGAACTCTGTGCAGCCATCAAATCCCATTTTGGGCCTACTTCTGAGCCGTTTTTTGTAACTTTTACTGATGTAATTTAACGATTATGACCATAATTATGGTTCAAACAATAACAAATTTCACCACAGTGTTCAGAATAGTAAAATTAAAACTCCGCTGTCATGAAAAATAGATATTTCTTATTTCAATGCAGTAAAGTTCATCATCAAGTTCCAAAGCTATCATTTTTTTCCGAAGCAATAAGCAACCAAAGAAAAAAATAGACAAATCCGATGTGTTCAAAATTTATTTTTGAGTATGGTTGAATTTTTTCATAATTATTTGATCAGAAATGTAGAGCTTATTTTTTTATTTCTAACACTCTGCAGCCGCGCCTGAAACCTGTCTATGCATTAGGCTTGAAATTATATTGTTAATAAAATGTAATATAATTCGTGAAGTGTACTGCTTTTGTTGAGTAATATGCTAACTTAAACAAGTATGCTATAATATGAGATGGAGTCTTCACAACAAACAAGTACACTGTCAGTGATATACTTGTTATATAAATAAAAAAACATATTTACTGTTTTGCTGCATACTTTTCGGAAGTGATGTGTATATTATATCTTAATTGATATGATGCTAGCGACGTATTTAACATTTGCAAGTCATCAAAAAATTGTAAAGTTTATTTCGTATTGTTAAAGTTTCTATATTATAAAGGAAGTTTGGTAATAAATGTTCCATAAACAGAGTTAACAGATAAATCTGCTCGTAAGTGTAGACTTTTTTGGCCCATGAATAAACTGGGTCTTAATTAATTTCTTGGTTTTGATTTGTTTTAATATGTTTTCTCATTTCACACTGAATCCTGAATAAGACTAAATTGAAATATTGTTATTTAATTTCCAGTTTGTGATTAAACTGTTATCAATAACACAAAGATACACATACAATGCAAACAGTTAACAAATAACATCTTAAACTGTTACACCACATTTCTGCTGTCATTATAAATCTGGTTTGATCGACAAGATACGCGTATCAAGATTTAATATTGTGTTGATTAAATAAGGTAAATACCTGTCAAAATGTCTTATCATCTTTGTGTGATTATTTCCTAATTGACGAGGATTTTCCCAAAGTTATTGGCATTAGTAATAAAGTATGTACGGCATTTCTTTCCTAAATATGGGTAACAAAGATCGTATTGATTTTTTAAAATCAATATTTAATTGAATACAAAGAGCCCAGTCTATGCAGGCTGTTGTTTCTTGGTGTGTAATTTATTGTTATGAACGTTGTTATGCATATTGAAGATCCCTATTGGCATCAGTCGTAAAAGAAAAGATAACACTTAAAATATGGAAAAGGTGGATAGGACGACGCAATAATAGGTCAGGCTATGAAATGTTTGCAAGACCAAAGCATTAAAGTAAAATATCGTGTTTATTGACTGAATTTTTAAAGCCTTGCTTGCTCCGAATGGTCATAAACACGAAATAACTAGTTAGCAAGACTATACTTTATGTTTAATATTTATTTAGAGTAAAGAAAAATGTTTGACATATTATTTAGATACATACATATTTTGCTAGTCAGGACAGTAATTGGATGAGCGTAGCGAGCGTAGCGAGCGAAGCGAAGATTCCATTTCACTACACTAGAGAAAAAAATCCGAATTTTTTTTTTTTCTTTCTTTTTTTTTGTATTTTTGTGTGTGTGTGAACACGATTCCGGCTAAACCAATACTCCAATTGCGATGAAATTTTATGGAGGTCTATGAAATCTCTGAACGAAGAACTGCACGGAGGGAAAAATTGATCGACAAATTATTTCTCATGAAAATCGCAATTTTACGATTTTTTTCGATTTTTAAAAAAATTCTTCGACTTATAACATCTACATGCTTTATCCGATTGTAACGATTTTTTCACAGAACCTTAATTTTATGAATTTATATATACGTGTGAAATTTGAGCGCAATCGAAAAATTATCTATTAAAAAATCGCAATTTTACGCTTTTTTCGTTTAAAAAAAATTACGCTCATCCATCAACGCGGCGGGACTTAAGCGTTTTCCTAGTGTTATACATAAATAGGTGATAATCATCCATCCCACCTTGAACAAACAGAATGTTTCAATAATATGGGAGAAACTTATGTAGTAGTAAAACTTTATTTTTAAACAAAGCTCTGCCTTTACATTGAGTTTGCCTTAAGACACAGAATAACAAAAATTAAAATTAATTTACATTTATATATAAATAACATTTAACAATAAGTAAAATTAGTTACAGATTATGAAAAAATTTAGTGTTAAGTATGAAATGTAAAGTATATTGCATTCTTATTATATCAAAAAAGTTGCTATGATTTTGTATTTTAATTAATTATTTTATATTTATAAGCGTTAACAGGTTATTGATTAAATTCAAATATGTTGAATCAAATGTAAGTTTACAATAGGCCTAACTACTCTGGAATCGATTATTGAATTTCAAACGCATTGTATCGTGGGGTGTGAGAACTCTTTAGAATCGCCAATAATTCGAGTTTTTATCCTGAGTCCTAAGGCCTCACGATCACACCATCTTGACTTGAACATAGAGTGAGCTTTTTACCCATTTGACATTTTTCGGGAAACTTTTCCTACATCCAGTTTTCATCTGATTGATCGTATGGTGAGCAAGACACGTATATATTCAATATTAATTAATTGTGGGTGTTAAGTATCCGGGAGGTAATATCGCGACTTGAAAAATAACAGCTGTGATACCGATTACAGCGCCTAAAAGTCTTCCAGTAAAAAGTTAACTAATCTTGTGTGCAATATCGCAACTAAAAAAAAAATGGATATCGAATAAAGCGCCTGGGACATTTCCTGTGCAATTTTGCATACATATCAAGTGCCCGAAAGCTGATAATTATAATAAGATACCCGCGGTTGCTCTAATCAGTGTGGACGGCTGGCGGTCAGACGCATACCTTAATAGGGACCAAAGTCGTTTGATTTTAATAGCGATTCAGATTGTGACCAAGACACACGTGTTTACTACATCCTAGCTCAACAGAGCGTCACCAGTCACCTATCTAAGATTCTTCTGTTATCAAAATATATCGTCAATGTAAGTAATAAAATATTATTATGTTTACTAGGGGTGTGATTTTTGACAGTGTTTTAATGTAATTTATTGTTATTCAGATCACAAACCAGTCATCCACTTTGTCAGTTCGCTTCTCTCTACAATTCATTAATTCTTAAATTAGGAAATGTAAGTACTATTATACATATTACTAGGAAACGCTCAGTTGGACGCGTTGATAAGCGAGCACGTGCTATAGCTAGACCCACATTGCACATTTTTTTAAATTTTAAAATTTGCGACGTTCGCAGTCCACGGGGCCATGTTTCCAATATTATTTATTATTGGCAAGGTATTTGGGTAAACCCGTGGGTAAACCTTTACTTTGTGGATAAAATCCACCGCCATCTAGAGGACCTTGACATTATTTCTTGGGAAAACTATTTTAACTCTTGGTAATAACAAATAATACACTGCTTCCTCGATAGTATTTTGATTACTTCTAGGTGGCAGTGCATAGTGACCAGAATTCTCGTGCGACTTTTCGTTGCCATGGTAACGTTATTTTGTTAAAATGTAATTTCCATCTACACTACTTATCGGATCAAAATAAAACTAACATATTCGTGACCGGACGGACATTCTAAATGATTTGGCCACCTCAGATTTTGTCGCCGTTTAGTTTAAAAAAAAAACTTTCGATTAACTTTAATGTAACTTTTTAACTTTTTGAACGATTTTGCCACAAAACTAATGGCATTTAATCCAGATCGAAGCTTGTGGATGGTCCAAATTTCAACTCGATCCGAGCCTCCGGTTGACCGCTATCATGAGCCAAAAAAGCAGTGCGACTTTCTGTTGCCATGGTAACGGTACTTTGTTATAATGTAATTTCTTATCGGATCAAAATAAAATTAACATATTCGTGACCGGACGGACATTCTAAATGATTTGGCCACCTCACATTTTGTCTCCGTTTAGTTTGAAAAAAAAACTTTCGAATAACTTTAATGTAACTTTTTAACTTTTTGAACGATTTTGCCACAAAACTAATGGCATTCAATCGAGAATGTTGCTTGCGGATAATCCAAATTTCAACTCGATCCGAGCCTCCGTTCGAACGTTATGGCGAGACATACAAACAAACAAACAAAAAAAAACAAAACCAGTGACTAATTTTTCCGGCAGAGTCAAATGGAAACGCTCGCTTCGCTCACTTAATTATGTTTATTTAGTGTGGTTTTTTGCCAGGGTTTTAATGTAATAAGTCATCCACTTTGTCAGTTCGCTTCTCTCTACAATTCATTCATTCTCAAATTAGTAAATGTAAGTACTATACATATTATTATGTTTAATTAGTGTAATTTTTTGCCAGGGTTTAAATTTAATTTAACATTTTTCAGAACATGAATAGCATCTCCCTAATCGTGTTATTCAGGATATTAATAACAAAATCTTGGGTATAGCTGTGAACTCGTGCGTGTTCAACTAGGTGAATTGGAAATTGAAAAAGTTTTAAAATCTAGACGCAAAAGGGGGAGGGTCGAACATGTCATATGGCGTGGATACAACGAGGATATGACCGTTTTAATTCATGGGTTAATGCATCTGATGTACGTCGTATTTAAAACATGTTATCTTTTCAGATGGATACATTCAAGAATATTATGTAATGACTGCAAGGCAGCGCCATACATGAAAGCCTCGGCACTAGTGCCCTTCAAAATTTACGAGGTGCTTTCGTTTGAGGGGGTGGAAACACAACGCACGGACACTCAATCAACTCAACGCAACCAAAGCTACCCCCTTATTTCAAATTGTTTTTGCCAAAGAGGTATAACCCTAACAGACGAGATGCTAAGTTGTGTGTCGAGGAGAGGTGGCCGCGGATACCACGTGTATTCTAAGACTTTTGTAATTAAAATTAAAATAATGAAATGCACCTGATATGACCTGTTTTACAGTTTTACACAATAATGACCTGTATTAATATTTCTATTTTAATATTATTTTGACAGGTGGACTCTCTAAATTAACAAGCCAATGTCTATGAGCCACTCGAATTTAAAGATTTGTTGATGCTTGAAACATACAAACCGTATGAAATACTGCAAGTCCGGACAGAAGGTACAAATCAAATCAGATAATTATGCTAGAGTAGACGGGGAAGATTTCTACCTTTATTTACCAGAAATGTATTTTGATATGTATTCTAAAATATATGCGTCGTGTTAATACCCAAGCTGTCAATGCAATACGAGGGCTTTTACCTGAAAACTCTGTTATATTTCGTTTTGTATAAAATAATGTACAATAAAAAATAAATGCAGCACTAGTTTATTTTTCAGTGTAAAATTTGTACATTTGTTTTTAAAAACCTCACTTGTGTTTCTATCGTAGAGATGGAAAGAGTTTTATGTGACGCTACCTTCCGACAGTTTTAAAAGTTTCTACCCTAAAAATGAATTACCCAGCTACATCACTAAATTAGCCAAACCCCTTTCTTATGATACTCCCTGGAAAGTAAGTCTTTCTTAACTAGGAAAACGCTTAAGTCCCGCCGCGTTGTTGGATAAGCGTAATTGGTGCATTGAGCTGCCATGTGTTATGCGGATTTTCTGTTGTTCTGTGGAAAAATCATTACTTTGTTGAAGATTTTTTTTAAATAAATTTAATTACAATGAAAAATACTCTAAGTTTTAATTTTTTAAATTAATCATCGTTTAAAAAAGAAAAAAATCGTAAAATTTTGATTTTCATAAGAAATAATTATTCGATTGTGCTCAAATTTCACACGAATATATTAATTCATAAAATTAAGGTTCTGTGAAAAAATCATAAAAATCGGACAAAGCATGTAGGTGTTATAAGTCGAAGAAATTTTAAAAAAAAAAAAAATCGTAAAATTCCGATTTTCATAAGAAATAATTTTCCGATTGCGCTCAAAAACCTGGCAGTTCTTCGTTCAGAGATTTCGAAGGTCTCCATAAAACTTCATTGCAATCGGATTATTAGTTTAGCCGGAATCGTGCTAACAGACAGACAAAAATACAAAAAAAAGAAAGAAAAAAAAAACATTCCGGATTTTTTTCTCCAGTGTAGTGAAATGGAATCTTCGCTCGCTACGCTCGTCCAATTAACTTCTCTTATGAGTCTGATACACTAGAAACGGAGAAACGGAACCCCTATGAAAATGTTACATACAAAATTTATGGAATTGTAAACAGGAACCCTGTATACCACTTGCATAAAAAAGAGTGTAAACAATGTTGGTCAAAAATGGTGGTGTACAATTTTTATAAAATTTACAAACTGTATACTATGTGTAAACAAAATGTATGCAGTTTGCATACCAAATTTAAACGGTTTGCATACATAATGTTTAAAATAGATTACATAAAAAATATATACAAACTTTTACAAACTGTCATTCATTTTTTGATGAGCGTAGCGAGCGAAGCGAAGATTTCATTCTACTTCACTGGAGAAAAAAATCCGGAATGTTTTTTCTTTCTTTTTTTTCTGTTTGTATTTTTGTGTGTCTGTGAACACGATTTCGGCTAAACCGATACTCCAATTGTAATGAAATTTTCTGGAGACCTTTCAAATCTCTGAACTTAGAACTGCACGATTCGAAAAGTCAATCGAAAAATTATTTCACGTGAAAATTGCAATTTTCCGATTTTTTATTTTTTATATTTTGTTTTTGTTTGTATTTTAGTGTGTTTGTTAACACGATTCCAGCTAAACCGATACTCCAATTGCGATGAAATTTTCTGGAGGCCTTGTAAATCTCTGGACTTAGAACTGCCACGTTTTTGAGCGCAATCGAAAAATTATTTCTTATTACAATTGCAATTTTATGATTTTTTCGATTTAAAAAAAAATTCTTCGGCTTATAACACCTACATTCTTTATCCGATTGTAATGATTTTTTTACAGAACCATAATTTTATGAATTGATATATTCATGTGAAATTTGAGCGCTATCGAAAAACTATTTCTTATCAAAATCGTAATTGTACGATTTTTTATATTTTTAAAACATTCTTCTACTTATCACACCTACATGCTTTATCCGATTGAAATAATTTTTTAAAATAATTTTTCATGAAAATCGCTATTTTACGCTTTTTTCGTTTAAAAAAACACACGCCTAAAAAAGCGTTTGCGAAGCTTCCTAGTAATTAAAATTAAGATGTTACATTTTGAGAAAGAACAGGCTGTATTCCATTTTGTAAAAAGTCGACAGCAAACAATAAATAGGCCTACCGGATGCATGATTTTTTTTTAAAAATGCTTTGCATTTATTGATTGTTTGTATAAAGTACACGTCGTCGTCAAACCAAAATCATTAGGCCTCAAATTAACAAAAATTCGAGTAAAAGTTCAGGATGCATAAATTTGCAGGGTAAATAGGCCTATGTTTTCGTTTCTACTCGACGTCAAATTGTGGGACCTTGAAGAACTGGTAAAGCTACTGATCGGCATCTGAAAGTAATCGGTTCATTGAGAAATAAAGTTCTTTCGAAGCAAGTCAACAGATGCTGACGTCACCGGTGGATGGATTGCACCCAACCAGCGGTTCTCAGTTTAAAATACTGGTCGGTCATTGGCCCGCCGAAACCGTGCACATCGGCATACTTGGTGTGGAACAACTAAGCTTAGTATTTACTGCATAATGACAGCTAGTCCGAGGCCTCGCCCAATTCCAATTTTGCAGTTGTGATCAAACCCTGCATCCCTCTTTAAAGCTACCAGTAAGTCTATGAACCTATTCAGCTATTGCCAAATCATTAAGCATAACTACTAGTGCACACACATTTACACATAAATCTTTTGTGTATCCCTACTAGGGCCTAACTCAACGCCTCCCCCCCTCCCCCTCCTCTACTCAAATGGACAATGAGCAAACAAAAAAGTTATCTTACGCCTAAGATTCACTGCATATTGTTCTCCAGTTAAAGACATTATTGGCCTAGAGCTAACACAACATTGTCTACTAAAATTGCGCTAGCCTAGGCCCATGCGTATAAGCACTTGTCCAGCAAGCCCTAGCCCTTAACCATTCCCTAACCAATGCTAACAAACCAAGGCCCCCACCTAGGCCTTATTGCGTGGTTATGATGAGTATAAAACAATTGTTTAGCACTTAAAAAACAGTAAACAATACTTACATATCTTTATTTAGGCTAATATGCGTATGGAACACGATGACCATGTTTTCTATCTCGAAGAACACAGGAAGAACACATGGCAGATCATGAACAGTAGCCATCTTGGCTTGGCTATACTGGACGAGTCAAATGCAGGTCATATATATGCTTTATTTATATAATTCTACGAAATCAAACACAATGTATTTTAAATGGCAATAGTTAAAATTTAAAATCTTAATTAATAACACCATATATTATTTTAAATTATGAATTAAACTCTCAGTTATACTTTTTCTATTTAGTTAAACTTTTGACTATTTCAGTTCCTATTTAATCCAATTCTTAATTTTCCATGCACTGTATTAACATTATTTTAACTACAAGTTTAATTAAATAATTATTTTTTGGGGATTTTGGGTGGGTACACTCTTAGGAATTATTTTTTTATATAACTGGAAACCCTTTTCCCAACAATATAGACTACCTCTAAAAAAAGTGTTTATGAAAAAACTAGATTGTGAAACCCTTAGCTATAGTTCCACAATATTGTGGATTTGCAATTGCAGTAAAGGATTTTATTATATTTTCATTGTTCAAACTGTTTCAGTATAATCAAGTAGGTCGTACGCCGCCAACAAACTGCAAAATAAAATGAACAGTGATGAGAATGATATTACTTTACATTTATAACAATTGCACTGACCCCAAATGTAACTTATAACAACAGTAGTGACGATAAAACAAGATGTGTTACAAATAATTTATGTAAATTAAAGATAATTTAAGAGTCTGCAATAGTAGTGATTTTTTTTCTGGAACTCTTCCTGGAGCCAGTTTTTATCAGATTTTATCAGACTTTGCACATAGCTTATGGTCATGTATATACAGTTTTCGTTTGGCGGTATTTTTTTACCGATTTGTACCGCAAAACGAAAAAAATCGCCTGAAAGACAATTGTTAAAAAAGAACTCTCAGTCAGCCTATAGAAAACCAGTTGAAAATAATGTCACAAAAACACAACACCCTACTTTGAATGGTGTGCTTTGGCGAATTGAAGTTTGAAATTATTTTGAGGTGGCCATATTGGCCGTGCACCGGATCAGAAAAAAAAAAAAATGATTTTCTAAAATAGCCAGGTTTCAAAGCCATTAACATTTGAATTTGAAATGCATTTCTAAAACTAGATTTTTTTCTGAATTTGTTGCATATTTTAGCCATTATAATCCGGTTTTTTTTTTCCGGGAAATACCAATTTTTGTCTGTTTTTAGCCTTTTTAGCACCTGTGTATTTTCAATCTTCTCTCAAAAAGGCACTATTCGTCCCACTGAATTGGGAAAAAAATCTATATATTTTTTATTTGCCAAAAAAAAAATGGGGTTAAACTCAAAAACCAAAATTTACCCACAAAAAAATTTTGAACTTAGCGTTGCCATATGGCAACCCCTGGTCAGAAAGGGTTAACTATATTTTAACTGGTACCCTATTTTGGAAAATAGAATAACGCGGTCGCATAGCCTTAATACAACACCTTGTGTGATAAATTAAAAATATCAAAAAGTAAAACAAAAGAGGTTTATATTAAGTTTGGTGTAATTTGGTGAATATCGCCATGACTATGACATCAGGATGTTTCAGTTGGGGGTTTTTGTCCGAGTTTGGTTTTGATTGTGGAGAGGTTGCACCATGTTGGCAACACTAGTCTCAACATTATTCTCTAGAGTGTTGTAAGAAGTCTGGGTGAAGTCTAACGTGCAAGCAATTATAGAAACCATGACCTGTTTTAAATGAAGTCTGGACAAAATAAAAGTTCAAGCGTTCTTAAGCTATATGAAATAAATGGTTAACCAAAGAGAAACTGGGCGTTGAATGACCAAAATTAAGAGAAGGTTCTCGTTAATTGTGTTTTGGAATACTTCTCACCGAATACAGCAGGGTGTAGTCCAGGGGAAAGAAATCACAGCAAGTGAATTCCAGCCTGCGGTGAAGAAGTTGCAGCGAGAACTTTTTCAACTGAAACAAAGACACGTTCGTTGTAAAACCATCGGGCTGTGTTTTATTTCTCTTATTTTTTTTAAAATTAGTGATGTTCGCTCTAACTTGGGCGGTATTCTTGAGCATTATTTGAAATAATCTATAACTTAAAATAACATTTAGTTTCCACTTATCAAGACGGTTGTATCAACTGTACTAAGGCCACGGAAAATTGGCTTTTAAATTTACTTTTAAAAATATTTCGTTACCACAACATTCATCTGTACTTGGAAATTTGACTCTAATTTTCTTTCGAATTTTAAAATTCATGTTGCTAGATCAGACACCTGACTATTTTTTTATCATAAGTTAATTGAAACATACAATGAAATAATGAACAATGAAACATACACAATGAGGACTATCTCTTTAATAATTACCTGTTTCTTTATTTTAACATCATCGATTTCAATCAGTAGCTTGCCCACCAACACTGCTGTGTGATTAGCCTGTTGGGAAAGACAGAAGTTACTACACGTTGAACGTATTACTCCATTTTGTTTTGACCATGCCGACGTCTCATGATATTTTAAAATGTTACCTCTTCTGCTGTTCGAGCGCATGCGCAAACGATTGCGACGACGACTCCAACAATCATAGTCTGGTTAGTTATTTGTGAAAAGAAGTACTCGTGAATCTGTCCAGTTGTAAATAACAACTTGATTATGTCAAAGGTAGAGAACATTTCAACTGTGATGCTAATAAAAGACGTTGTCATAAATAGAAGTAATTGTAGCATAAACATCGCGCGTAAATGATCGACCATATCACATAGAATGTTATGCGATTCGCGAGAATTTTTCAACAACGATTCAAACGATGTTTTTGACTGTTGGTATGTTGTTGTACCGTTCCGTAAACTGTTTTGTAAATTGAGGTTAATTATTTTAAACCTATATTTAAGTGAAAGCACATAGTTTATAAATTGAAGTATGTACGTGTAGTGTACTGCTTTTGTTACATAATATGCTAATTGAAACATGAAAGATAATAAATATGGTGCAGTTGTTACTAACACGTACAATGTCTGTGATATGTTAGTTATAAAGATACAAATGCCAAATATTATCTGTAGTTTTGCATACTTAACAGAAATAATGTACATATATCTGATTTTATCTGGAGATAACGATGAATCTATCATTTGCAAATCATAGAAAAATTTAAGTGTTCCTTTTGTATTTATAAAATTAAAAACGATAATAGCAGTTGCTAACACATGTTCCGTACTCAGGGCAACCAAATTCACTATTATAACGTAACTTTCCGCAATTATGTTCCACGACTGTGAACCCATACATGTCATGAAATTCAAAATAATCCCGGTAAGAACACAGCAATTGTAGAAAATCGCAAATTTCGATACTTTGAGTTTTCGGCCACCCACATGTCCATTCAATTTAAATGACGACACGCCAATAATTCTAGAAAGGATGAACAGTGGTCGAAATGCAGAGTACAAATCAACGTTTTTCATCATTAATAAATGGTTAGTTCACAAAATTATATCTCGTGTGTGTGTGTTGTGGATTGTTAAACAAAATCAACAAAAATAATATTACATATAAACATACTATACATAACATATAATCATAATAATTAACATATGAATAATTACGCCTTGTTCATGAATGCCGTTTCACTTAGCCTTTACTTTTTACACAAACGAGCCTGAATACTAATATTTGGTGTTATTTAATCTAGAATGAGATTCTTAATAGTTATCAATTTAATAGAGAACCAATATGAAATCAGTTTATCACATCCTATTTTCAGAAAGTTTTTCACAAATCTTCCACTTGTCAAACTTGTTACGTTAAGACTAAAATACTTCTGTGTTTTTGAAGGTGAAGCCTTGTATTGGTAGGCCTAGCTATGAAGATACTAATCGAAACGTCTCTCAACTTATTATTTATTTTGATTGACGAGGATTCCACTCAGCTGAGCCGAATTGTTAAAACACATATTATATTATGTTGTAAGTTCCAGCTCAACACTTCAACACTGTATTTAGTGCTGATTGACGGCGATCAATGTGCTATAGTACATTTACTTGCCAGTTGGACACATTGTTCTCTTCGAGAACGGAGTTCTTTTGTATGTCAGCTAATTGAATTATATACAATTTCAGAATCCAAGGAGCATCCCGCCGGATGATTGACAATAGGATTAGACAAGAATGTCATAACAATATTTAATTAATAAAGTAATAAATAAGTTTATCCAATACAATCATTAACCCTTGAAATCAGTAAAGAATTTCAAAATCAAATGCTATTACAAAAAGATTTGATTTTTTAAAAAGTTTTATCCACTTTGAATGAAAAAAATCGGGCATCATTTACGGTTTTTAAGTATTTTGTCATTATAAAAAATGATACCCCATAACCATAGTGTCAACACAGTATTTTAATTAAATATTTTGCATGCAGGGTGTACATAGCTTAGTATTTACTTCACTTTATTCATGTTATTTCGTGACGAGCTTGGGTAGCCTTCAAGGAAGCAACTCAACTCGGCTCGGTCCTAGCCGCATCACATCTCCCCCCCCCCCCCACCCAGCCCCCGCTCGGTGTGACCCGTTAGACGAGCCAAGGGAGGGTTGCTATTGGCTTCACACAGCTGTCTTCAAACTATTTAAATCCTATTGGTAAGTGGTTCGCGGGGCAATATTGGCTAGCCTCGTTGAAGGGTCCCAGTGAGAGCCTTGTGAGTGGAAGAATTCGTTCTCAATTTTATCTCGAGAATAGTATTTGGTACGGTTTGTGACTTACATGAATGGTAACTTTCACGAATTTCGAGAATAAAGGGTCCAGTACCCATACCGGGGAGAAACCTTTTGCGTTCTCCGTGTACTCCTCGAGGTTCACAATTAAGAGTAACCTCACCAAGCACAAGATGACGCATACCGCTGCTTAACCTTTGCATGTTATTTGCGTCTTAAAGTCTATCCATCCTTGAAGTACAAAGTGACCATCGACGGACGAGACCGGGATCGGTCGTCTCGTTAATTGGCTGCCTGCTGATTTTCTTTATAACAGCCTTTGTGTGCATTTGTGACCAAACCAAACTTTGGAGCGAACATGGGTTTTTTCTACCTGTCTTCGCCCATTTCAAATCTATTGTAATGAAAATAATTTATTCAGCGATTTTTTCTTTATAATTTTAAATATTTAATAACTGGTTCAAATATGTAGCTTGAGTTATGAAATGAGTTTTTTTCCCCTAGTGTCTACGATCAAAACTGACTGAAATATACAAATATGATTATATTATTATAAAATATTATTAAAATATATTTTAGAACCATTAATAAGCCAGTTTTTAACATAGAATTTCGTTCAAAAAATGGAATTCAAGAAGCCCGCTTAATATTTTACAACGTTATTATATATTTCCCATTAAACAAAAAATGTCAATAAGTAAATTGAACTATTAGAACAGGAAGAGAATACATCAGGTAGAAAACCCTCAGCTTCTACGATGGTCTATTTAGGGAAATGGGGACGACCGATACCAGCAGGCGCGTAGGAAGGGGGGAATGGGGGGAATTCCCCCCCCCACACTTTTTACCGTGACCCCCCCCCACTTCAGAATCTTAGAAATTCAGTTTCGCCGTAAATACGCACGGAAACAAATTCTGAATAACGAATTTTCAATTTTAAATTTCCCGCTGTGATTCTTTTGTTTTTGTTTATGAGTAAAAAGTACATTATAATTGGCATAGTTAGCGTCGGGATGTTGAGAGACGGTATTATACTTACTGATAATGACTTGTTTTGGCACATCTTCAGTGTATTCTCCACTTCCCTTTCCCTTACCTTTTACCTCCTTAAGAGTAATGACCAACAATTTCGACAATCATATTATTGTTGGACGTGATCAATGATAAGCCTATGCATATTCAATGGTTGTAGCATGCATGGTCTATCTCTTAACTATTCCAATTTTATTTATCGTTTTATAGTTTTTACTGTACAAAAAATACATTAATTTGGTATTGCATTCAGCCCACGATTTTTTTCTAGAACGCACCAAACACACTCTAAAAACCTAATTTTCAAAATTTGCGCCTGCTGCGCTGTATTTGGCCTTCGTCTTGGCAGCAGATTTGTTGTCCCCCCCCCTCCCCTACTCGAAAAGGAGTTCCTACGCGCCTGGATACCTGACGCGTCCGTCGATGGTCACTTCGTACTTCAAGGATGGATAGACTTTAGTAGGAACCACCAGATCAATAGTATTTGCAAGTATAATCCAATCCACGACATTATTTACTACAATTCAGAAATTAAAAAAGTCCGTCCAATCGGGAATCGAACCACGGATCTCTCGCATTCCAGACAGGCGTCATAACCACTAGACCATCAGGACGGGTACATTTTAAGCTCTGAATTGAGTTGCATTATACATCTGAATAATGGAACAGCACTGCAACGAATGTGTGGTTAAGACGCCTGTCTGGAATGCGGGAGATCCGTGGTTCGATTCCCGGTTGTGGCGGAATTTTTTAATTTCTGAATTGTAGTAAATAATATCAATTACACCTACGACAGTGTTTCCCGACCAAACAAATCGAGAAACCAATCCACGACGTTGTATCCGAATAAATTATTCTTTTAAATAGCCGAGAGTTTGAGAGAAGGCGAGACATTTCAATTGCTTTTTATTTAATATTGAAACGATGAAAGAGATAGTTCGCCAAATCGAAATACATAGAAAACAACTGTGATAGTTGTGACAGCTGGGACTTGGCCCTACGCCATGTTGATGACGTAGGGGTGGAGTCGAGCAGGCTGTGGAACCAGGCTGGACAGAATATGGGAAGGCAGTGGTTCTAGAGGTGGCGTGAATATGGCAGTTGGCTAGAGGTGTGTGAGTATGGACTACAGAAAAAATTATGTTATCACGTACAATAAGGCCTATGTGTTCCTTTATTTAATAATTACGTCCAGTGTAAGTCCTGAACATAAGACATGGTGTCAGAAGTAATCGAACCAGCTCTCATTGATAAGTAAGTAGGCCTAAGTCATATTATCAAACTCACGAAATTCTAGGCTAGGGCCTAGGCCCTAAGGCTCACAAAATGGCGGAATCCTTCAAGCCACCCAAGAAATGTCTTTTGAAGGCAATGTGGCACAAAACTGGCGCAAATGGATAAAAAAATTCAAGCTATACCTGAAAGCCACTGGAGGTGATAAAGATAAAGATGAATCGGTGAAAGTATCCAAATTACTATGCCTAATCGGGGACGAGGGTGTTGAAATCTACAACACATTTACCTACGAAACCGAGGGGGACAAGAACAAGCTTGAACCCGTAGTGAATAAATTTGAACTTTACTGTGAACCAAGAAAGAACATAGTCTATGAACGCTTTAAATTTTTTTCAATTATTCAAAAACAAGGCCAGACATTTGAACAGTTTCTATTAGAACTCAGAATGGCCAGTGCTTCATGTGAATTTGAGGAACAACAAGAAAGCCTAATTAGGGACAGGATCGTCTTGGGCATGAGTGACAAGAACACCCAGGAACGCCTGCTAAGGGAACCGAGTCTAACCCTGAACAAAGCCGCAGATCACTGCAGGGCTACGGAAGAGAGTCAACGTCAAGCGAAAGCTGTCCAAGGACAACCAGTGGCCATCGATGCCGTCCACATTGATAAGAAGCAAGCTAAGTGGAGCAAGAACAAGTTTAGAAATAAGCAAACTGACCGAGCCTACCGTGACGAAGCCTCGTCTGAAAAATACACTTGCCAGTTGAAAGTGCAGATCTCTGCACTTTCAACTCACCCTTTGGTAGATTTAGATTCATGCGTCTCCCCTTTGGCCTTTGTTCGGCCCCAGAAGTGTTTCAAAAAACGTTCATCTCAACTATTTGGAGACATTGAGGGTATTGAAATATATTTGGATGATCGCATTGTAGCAGGTCGCACAGTTCAAGAGCACGACATGATCCTGGCCAAGGTACTGGAACGGGCTAGGGTTCTTAATGTTAAATTTAATGAGGAAAAATTCCAATTTCGAGTCCCAACAGTGTCCTATGTGGGCAGAATAATAAGTGCTTCAGGAGTATCAGCTAATCCCAACAACATCAAACCCATCCTTAATATGCCTACCCCTGCCAATAAAACAGACTTATTGAGACTGCTGGGCATGACGAAATACCTGTGCCAGTATATTCCCCATTTATCACAAATCACTGCCCCCTTGCGTGATCTGACAAAAAATGACACATTGTGGCAATGGCATCCAGAACATGATGCCCCTTTTGATAAAATCAAACAGTCATTAATAAATCCTCCTGTTCTGGGCATTTATGACAGTACCAAACCACTCGTGTTACAAGCTGACGCTTCACAGTCAGGCCTAGGGGCCTGCCTTATGCAAGGTGGGCAACCCTTGGCATATGCATCCCGAAGCCTAACACCCTCAGAGGTGCGTTACTGTCAGATAGAAAAGGAACTTCTCTCTATCGTGTTCGGTGTAGAGAAGTTCCACCAGTATACTTATGGCAGGCCAGTCAATGTACATACCGACCACAAACCCCTAGTAACAATTTGTGACAAAAGCATAGACAAGACGTCTGCCAGACTACAACGAATGCTGCTCAGATTTATTAAAATACAACTTGCATGTTAATATGTACCCGGAAGTTGCTTCATGCTGCAGATACCCTATCACGTGCCTATTTGACTGACCATTTGTGATAGTGTGACAGCTGGGATTTGGGCCCCTACGCCATGTTGATGACGTAGGGGTAGAGTCGAGGAGGCTGGGGGAACCGGGCCCTGGACAGAATATGGGAAGGCAGTGGTTCTAGAGGTGGGCGTGAATATGGCAGTTGGCTAGAGGTGTGTGAGTATGGACTAAAGAATAATTATGTTATCACGTACAATAAGGCCTATGTGTTCCTTTATTTAATAATTACGTCCAGTGTAAGTCCTAAAACATAAGACATGGTGTCAGAAGTAATCGAACCAGCTCTCATTGATAAGTAAGTAGGCCTAAGTCCATATTATCAAACTCACGAAATTCTAGGCTAGGGCCTAGGCCCTAAGGCTCACAAAATGGCGGAATCCTTCAACCCACCCCAAGAAATGTCTTTTGAAGGCAATGTGGCACAAAACGGGCGCAAATGGATACAAAAATTCAAGTATACCTGAAAGCCACTGGAGGTGATAAAGATAAAGTGAATCGGTGAAAGTATCCCAAATTACTATGCCTAATCGGGGACAGGGTGTTGAAATCTAAAACCCACATTTACCTACGAAACCGAGGGGGACAAGAACAAGTTTGAACCGTAGTGAATAAATTTGAACTTTACTGTGAACCAAGAAAGAACATAGTCTATGAACGCTTTAAATTTTTTTCAATTATTCAAAAACAAGGCCAGACTTTTGAACAGTTTCTATTAGAACTCAGAATGGCCAGTGCTTCATGTGAATTGAGGAACAACAAGAAAGCCTAATTAGGGACAGGATCGTCTTGGGCATAAGTGACAAGAACACCCAGGAACGCTGCTAAGGGAACCGAGTCAACCCTAAAACAAAGCCGCAATCACTGCAGGGCTAGGGAAGAGAGTCAACGTCAAGCGAAAGCTGTCCAAGGACAACCAGTGGCCATCGATGCCGTCCACATTGATAAGAAGCAAGCTAAGTGGAGCAAGAACAAGTTTAAAAATAAGCAAACTGACCGAGCCTACCGTGACGAAGCCTCGTCTGAAAAATACACTTGCCGTAAGTGTGAATACGAACACAAGGCCTACCGATGTCCAGCATTTGGAAAACCTGTGCCATGGTGGCAAGAAAAACCATTCGCGAAAGGATGCCCTCCCAGGGTAAAACAAAGAAGGTTACGGTACACACACTGCAAGAAGATGAACCAGGGATGCCTACCCAAGACTCGTCAGCTGATTCTGAGGAAGAAGAGGATCCTCAAAAACCAACTGAATGAAACCTCTACATTAGCTCTGTTGAGCAAACAGCAGGTGTAGGCCAAGCCCTAAAGTAATGACAGGTCGTGGACGAAACCATAATGGTAGAGTCTACCCCTATCACCTTTAAATTAGATAGTGGCGCCGAAATAAGCGTGATGCCAACCATGTTCTGAGCAAATTGAACATTAAACAGGCAGGTATAAAGAAAACAAGTTAAAATACTGGTAGCCTTTGGCAGTGACATTTTTCAAAGTGAAACCTGGGGGTTTCCCATAACCCAAAATTTGTAAAACCAAAAAGGTATATGTTCACAAATTGAATTTGTTGTTGTTAATGTTAAGTCTTGCCCACTTTTAGGAAAAAATGCATGTGTCAAACTGGATCTGATTAAGCGAATAGATAAAATTGAGGTAGAAAATTCCAAAAAAAATGTGATTGAAACCTACAAGGATGTGTTTGATGGAATAGGTGCGATGCCTATAACCCACAACATCGAAGTCAAAGAAGGTGCAATTCTGTAATTCACGCTTGTAAGCGTGTTCTCTTAGTTTACATTCTAAACTAAAAGAAACTCTTAAATGACTTAGAATCCAAATCAATCATACCAAAAAGTTAACAAACCACAGATTGGGTTCACCGACTAGTGATAGTGGAAAAACCCGATGGAAAATTGAGATTATGTCTGGACCCAAGTGACCTGAATAAGAGTTTTAAAAACGTGAACACTATCTGTTTCCTCGCCTGAGGATTTAATTAATAATCTCCGGGGCCCAAGGTAGTATTTTGGGTACTTGACATGAAACAGGGATTTTTTCAAACCCCCTTTTGACAGAGGAAAGTGCAGATCTCTGCACTTTCAACTCACCCTTTGGTAGATTTAGATTCATGCGTCTCCCTTTGGCCTTTGTTCGGCCCCAGAAGTGTTTCAAAAAACTTTCATGCAACTATTTGGAGACATTGGGGGTTTATTGAAAATATTTTGGATGGATCTCATTGTAGCAGTCGCACAGTTCAAGAGACACGACATGATCCTGGCCAGGTACTGGAAACGGGCTAGGGTTGTAATGTTAAATTAATGAGGAAAATTTCCCCAATTTCGAGTCCCAAAGTGTCCTATGTGGGCAGAATAATAAGTGCTCAGGAGTATCAGATAATCCAAAACATCAAACCCATCCTTAATATGCCTACCCTGCCAATAAAACAGACTTATTGAGACTCCTGGGCATGACGAATACCTGTGCCAGTATATTCCCCATTTATCACAAATCACTGCCCCCTTGCGTGATCTGACAAAAAATGACACATTGTGGAAGGGCATCCAGAACATGATGCCCCTTTGATAAAATCAAACAGTCATTAATAAATCCTCCGTGTTCTAGGGCATTTATGACAGTACCAAACCATCGTGTTACAAGCTGACGCTTCACAGTCAGGCCTAGGGGCCTGCCTTATGCAAGGTGGGCAACCCTTGGCATATGCATCCCGAAGCCTAACCACCTCAGAGGTGCGTTACTGTCAGATAGAAAAGGAACTTCTCTCTATGTGTTCGGTGTAGAGAAGTTCCACCAGTATACTTATGGCAGGCCAGTCAATGTACATACCGACCACAAACCCCTGTAACAATTTGTGACAAAAGCATAGACAAGACGTCTGCCAGACTACAACGAATGCTGCTCTCAGATATTAAAATACAACTTGCATGTTACATATGTACCGGAAAGTTGCTTCCATGCTGCAGAAAACCCATCACGTGCCTATTTGACTGACCCAGTCAGTGATGATCCACCCTAACATGTGTAGTTCACTCTATTGTAAAACATCTGCCAATGTCTGAAGCCCGGAAAACAGAGTTTAAACAGGCAACTATGCAAGACAGACTTTTCAAACGCTAACTTCATATCATCAAAATGGGTGGCCCAAATACAAGTCACAAGTTGATGACAATACCAAATACCCCATTAGAACCTGAAGGACGACATTGCACACAACGGAAGGATTAGTCTTCCTTCGGGACAGACTGGTGTGCCACAGAGTTTAAGACCCTTTTATTATCACTGATTCATGGAGGGACACTCTGGCATCGAGCGTAGCAAAATGCGTGCTCGTAAAACTCTATTCTGGCCGCAGATGACTGTTGACATGAGGATTATGTAAACAAGGTAAAGTAAAGATTTAAAATTCCGTAAGACTCAAAGGAAAGAGCCTATGATGGTCATGCTATACCTGAAACCGTCCTTGGGAAAGATTAGCAACAGAAAATCCTTGAATTGGGAACAAAAATTTACTTTTTGTGATGGACTATTATAGCAAGTGCTGGAGCTCATACAGATAAATCCAAAACAGCATCAGAGGTAATCAACACGCCGTCTTCTCTCTTCGCACACTTGGGTATCCCGGGGCACCATAGTCTCGGATAATATGCCATTTGCCAGCCGGGAATTTAAATCCCTTTGCAAAGAAATTGGGATTTGAATCCCGTTACAACTAAGCCCTACATATCCACAATCCAACGGCCTAGCTGAGCGAGCCGTATCAATGGTAAAAGACATGTGATACGGAAAGCACAAGAGGAAAACAGAAGTGTTTGAGGCACTCATGGAATATCGTAGTACACCAGTAAAGGATTGGATTAGCCCTTATGAAATATTGTTTAACAGAAACAAAGATAAACAAAGATACCTATCTGCTCAAAACTCTTAGAGCCTGTTCTTAAACAGGTATCAGGACAAACTTACTGTGCGTCAGGCAGTACAGAACACACTACTGATAAAGGACATGGTGTGCGAGAACAAACCTTGCTGACAAAAGGTGAAAATATTCTAGTCAAAGGAACAAAACCTGGGAACGGACCAAATAGTAGCCCCTACACCCAACACCAGGTCAATACATAATCAAAATCAAACAATACCGTACTGAGACGTTTAAAAGAGGAGTGCTTGCCCCGAGTCACTACCCCCAAGTGTTTCAAATCCAGAGTTGTTAGCTATGAAACAGTCAAAGACAACCCGCAACAAGGACAATGTTCCTGTGAAAGAAAAACCAAAAAGGCAAGTGGCCCCTGTTCCAAAACCCCATCCAACGATAACCAATCCTACTATCTCGGCTAGCAAAAAGCTGCACCGCAGTGGCAGGAATGTTAAACTCGCACAGTATAATCAAAATAATGCAACCCAGCATCTGTATTGTTTGAAGAGTAAATTTAAATTGTTTGGTAAATCAAATGAACTGCATAATTGCCTATTATTTCCATATCTATGTATTATTGTTAATAATATGTATGGTTATTTTAAATAAATGTATGGTAAAAATCGACGTTATACATTATATATTTATATATCTGGTTATGTTAAACGCCAGTTGATACTGGTGAGTGTTTTGGGAAAAACTTAGGTGGTGAGATGTGATATTACATTCTGGGTTTAAAATTTTGGAGGAAATAAATTGTTTTGGGTTTAATCAATTGAAAATGCATAAATGCCATTATATCCCAACCTAGGTATGTTATTGTAATTAATATGTTGGTTATAATCGACGTTAATTATATATTTTTATCTGGTTATGTTAAATGCCAGTTGATACTGGTGAGGTTTTGGAAAAAACTTATGGTGAGCATGTGATAGTTTGACAGCTGGACTTGGCCCTACGCCATGTTGATGGGCGTAGGGGTAGAGTCGAGGAGGTGTTGGAAAACAGGTGGACAGAATATGGAAGCGGTCAGTGGGGTCTTAGAGGATGATACCCCGGCGTGTAATATGGCCAGTTGGCTAGAGGTGTGTGAGTATGGACTAAAGAATAAATTATGTATCACGTACAATAAGGCCTATGTGTTCCTTTATTAATAATTACGTCCAGTGTAATCCTGAACATAAGACACCCAGTCAAGTGATGATCCCACCCTAAATGTGTAGTTCACTCTATTTAAAAACATCTGCCAATGTCTTGAAGCCCGAAACCGAGTTTAAACAGGCACACTATGAAGGGCACGACTTAGCAAACGCTGACTTCAATCATTCAAATGGGTGGCCCAAATACAAGTCACAAGTGATGACAATACAAATACTATTGGAACCTGAAGGACGACATTCCACACAACGAAGGATTAGTCTTCCTTCGGGACAGACTGTTGTCCACAGAGTTTAAACCCTTTGTATTATCACTGATTCATGAGGACACTCTGGCATCGAGCGTAAGCAAAATGCGTGCTCGTAAAAACTCTATTCTGGCCGCAGATGACTGTTGACATTGAGGATTATGTAAACAAGTGTAAAACGTGTTAAATTCCGTAAAACTCAAAGGAAAGAGCCTATGATTGGGCATGCTATACCTGACAGTCCCTGGGAAAGATTAGCAACAGATATCCTTGAATTGGGAACAAAAATTTACTTAGTTGTGATGGACTATTATAGCAAGTGGCTGGAGCTCATACAGATAAAATCCAAAACAGCATCAGAGGTAATCAACACGCTTCAGTCTCTCTTCGCACGCTTGGGTATCCCGGACACCCTAGTCTCGGATAATATGCCATTTGCCAGCCGGGAATTTAAATCCTTTGCAAAGAATTGGGATTTTGAATCCGTTACAACTAGCCCTACATATCCACAATCCAACGGCCTAGCTGAGCGAGCCGTATCAATGGTAAAAGACATGTTACGGAAAGCACAAGAGGAAAACAGAAGTGTCTATGAGGCACTCATGGAATATCGTAGTACACCAGTAAAGGGATTGGGATTAAGCCCTTATGAAATATTGTTTAACAGAAACATGAAAACAAAGATACCTATCTGCTCAAAACTCTTAGAGCCTGTTCTTCAAACAGGTATCAAGGACAAACTTACTGTGCGTCAGGCAGTACAGAAACACTACTATGATAAAGGACATGGTGTGCGAGAACAAACCTTGCTGACAAAAGGTGAAAATATTCTAGTTCAAAGGAACAAAACCTGGGAACCAGTCACAAGTAGTAGCCATACACCCAACACCACGGTCATACATAATCAAAAATTCAAACAATACCGTACTGAGACGTAACAGAGGAGTCCTTGCCCCGAGTCACTACCCCCCAATGTTTTCAAATCCAGAGTTGTTAGCCTATGAAACAGTCAAAGACAACCCGCAACAAGGACCAATGTCTCCTGTGAAAGAAAACCCAAAAAAGCAAGTGGCCCCTGTTCCAAAACCCCATCCAACGATAACCAATCCTACTATCTCGGCTAGCACAAGCTGCACCCGTAGTGGCAGGAATGTTAAACGTCCGCACAGATATCAAAACTAATGCAACCCAGCATCTGTATGTTTTGAAGAGTAAATTTAAATTGGTTTGGTAAATCAATGAACTGCATAAATGCCATTATTTCCATACCTATGTATGTTATTGTTAATAATATGTATGGTTATTGTTAATAATATGTATGGTTATAATCGACGTTATATTATATATTTATATATCTGGTTATGTTAAACGCCAGTTGATACTGGTGAGTGTTTTTGGGAAAAACTTAAGTGGTGAGATGTGATAGTTACATTCTGTTAAATTTAGGAGGAAATTTAAATTGTTTTGTTAAATCAATTGAACTGCATAAATGCCATTATATCCATACCTAGGTATGTTATTGTTAATAATATGTATGGTTATAATCGACGTTATATTATATATTTATATATCTGGTTATGTTAAACGCCAGTTGATACTGGTGAGTGTTTTTGGGAAAAACTTAAGTGGTGAGATGTGATAGTTGTGACAGCTGGGACTTGGCCCTACGCCATGTTGATGACGTAGGGGTAGAGTCGAGGAGGCTGTGGAACCAGGCTGGACAGAATATGGGAAGGCAGTGGTTCTGGAGGTGGGCGTGAATATGGCAGTTGGCTAGAGGTGTGTGAGTATGGACTACAGAATAAATTATGTTATCATGTACAATAAGGCCTATGTGTTCCTTTATTTAATAATTACGTCCAGTGTAAGTCCTGAACATAAGAAAACAACGTGGATTTTTTTTACTCTTTTTATCTAAAATTTTACTCATAGTGAGATGACATAAAACATACTTAATGAGTGGAGGATTCAAGTAATGTGACAAGATTCAAGATTTTATAAAAAAAAAAAATCAATGAAAGGAGACATTTTCTTTGACAGAAACTTCTCGTCCAATAATGCGCTAACATATATATCTAGAGCTATAGAATTTTGCTTCTGGGCTAAAACAAAGACTTGACAAGGATGGTAATAGTTTTTCAGTAACAAGGTTTGTTTGGGTAGTTAATAATCTTTTTAATTCCTGACACCGACACGTTGATCAACAGGTAGGGATATTTGTCATCGTGAACTCGCTTCAGTTCTGTCACTGATGTTTGGTTTTTAGTGTTTAATGTTAAAATATCTACGACTCATCTATTTCCTAAATGATTATAATGGATATTAAATTATTGTACAATGAATAACATTAAACTTTGACGGATGAAATATTCTGTTCCAGCCAGACCAAAAATATCTCAACTACGAAAGTGTACCCTCATTAATGAGAATGTATTAATTTTTATTTTGTTGTTATCTTTTTAATGAAGTCTGATCTATTTTATCAATGTTTCACTGTACTCTCATCACATAATAAAGTTTGTCTTAATAGTCAGTCCCTATAGCCCAATGTGTCCCTATAGCCCAATGTGTCCGATTGTTGCAAAGGATCTTGGTTTTTAAGGGGCAAATGAAGACCCTTACTTACAATTGGACTTCCTAGGCAAGGGGCCAAATATGAACTTAATATCTGCCCGCCCATATCTATCTACCTTTTGCTATATATTCCTTATCCTGTATTTCGCACCCACCCACCCTCCCTCCTTATCTTTTTCACCCCCTCTATCTTCCTACCTGCTAAACACATTAACTGGTCACACTCCGGACCTATCACTACTATCCAGAGAATTATGAAATACATTCTAGTCAGGGGCGGTTCTACTAAGCCTAGCATGGTCCTAGGTGCTTCCAACGATAAAGATTCCAAGTGATCCAGTCTAAACCTCTGCATTCTGCGTCAAAGCCTGGTTTGATCGAGCTTATAATAGTAAAGAGTTTCTATGTTCAATGTTTATATAGTCTTTACTTCTGTAAGCCTATAATATATTTCAGTTCCGTTTGTCAGCACCTGAGGCTACGTTATAACTTAGAGAACCTCCCTTAAATACCGATTTGACTGCCGAAAGCCCGCGGACTGGAAGATATTATAGTGAAGTGTATTCATTAGAGGTCAAAAGGGACTTAAGCAAGTTACGCATGTCATATAGAATTTCTACAGATCACATAATAATAATTATTATTATGAAAAATGTTTAAATATTAGTGCCTTTTACATTTTTTTTTAGCTGCGTATGTGAAAATTGGTAAGACCTTAATATAATGCGCGACGCTTTCTAGTCTGTAAATGTCACATGCATAACTGGACTGTTTAGAAGCAGTAATAAGAGGATGAGGAGAATATGAGGAGGAGATATTATTTACTACAATTCAGAAATTAAAAAAGATCCGCCCCAACCGGGAATCGAAACACGGATCTCCCGCATTCCAGACAGGCGTCTTAACCACTAGACCATCAGGACGGGTACATTTTAAGCTCTGAATTGTAGTTGCATTATACATATGAATGGATGGAACAGTACTGCAACGAATATCTGCTGCCTTTGAACTGACCACCAAACATTAATTATAATATCATTACCTTTACGCAGGTATGAGCAAGGGTTTATTTCTCGATTTGTTTAATCGGGAAACACTCCCGTAGGTGTAATTGTTATTATTTACTACAATTCAGTTGGGTTTAAAAGTTGGGGCGGACTTTTTTTTTAATTTCTGAATTGTAGTAAATAATAACAATTACACCTACGGGAGTGTTTCCCGACTAAACAAATCGAGAAATAAACCCTCGCTCATACCTGCGCAAAGGTAATGACATTAATGTTTGGTGGTCAGTTCAAAGGCAACAGATTTTTGTTGCAGTACTGTTCCATCCATTCATATGTATAATGCAACTACAATTCAGAGCTTAAAATGTACCCGTCCTGATGGTCTAGTGGTTAAGACGTCCTGTCTGGAATGCGGGAGATCCGTGGTTCGATTCTCGGTTGGGGAGGACTTTTTTAATTTCCGAATTGTAGTAAATAATAACAATTACACCTACGGGAGTGTTTCCCGATTAAACAAATCGAGAAATGAGGAGGAGAGACTAACAAGGAATAACACAATCAAACCTTAACCCTCCAAAGTATTGAGATCTTTTATAAGGTCCCAGCCATTGCACCTTTCTGCATTTGAGCACTATTGTGATATTATTCGCCATTGACTGCTTCCAATCAAAGCTTGACGCATTTAACTTGAAACTATTTCTACATTATGTTTTGTACAAGGAACATACTTGATGGTGATGTCATACGCTTTATTGCAAAGTTGGTCAAATAGAAAGATCGTAGTGAACATTTTGAAAAGAGTGTAAATAAATAGTTGTGTCGTGATCGGTTTTATTTATAAATGTGTAAATGGATTGAAAGGTTTTTCCAATGTAGAGTTAAACACCGGAGGTCGCATTGATCCAGTTACGTAGATAGGCTACTCGGGTGTAAACCCCTGGGTAGTCTGGACGCGCACACCCGTATCCCCAGGACGTCAGGCCGAAGAGCTTATCGTTAGCAATCATGGCTCCGCCAGAATCTCCCTGAAAACGAAATTAAACGAGAAGATAAATAAATAATAAATAAATTGTATTCATAGCCTACCCACTCAGTTATATAACTGATTTTCAGTGGGGAGAGTAAATCAAAACGACTAAGCCTACCCTGTAGGCCCCGACGCAATCGACAAGTGAGCGATAACCAACCAAAGATCGATATTTTTAATAGGAAATATAGCAATCAGTGGTATGGACAGTGTGAACACCCGCGGATCAACGTCAGAATCAACAAGGCCGATTCAGAACAACTCAGAATTTATTATGTGCTTCGTTGCTAGGACGCTCGAAAGTCACCGTTTACAAACTCCTAAGACACGAACTGATGGATTTAAGTCCAAATCAGAAAATTAAAAACTTCTGACTTTGGCGGGAATCGAATCCTGGAACTTCTGCATTGGAAGCAGATACGCTAACAACAAGACCAACGAGCCACACAATCAATCAAAGATCAGATCATTATTCGCCAGTTGATTTGTACATACCACAAAGAGAAAGGCATGTGAAAAGAAAAAAAGAAAAAAAAATATATGTTGGCGCATGAAAGTATACAAGGCGATACTACTAAGCGTCAGTTATATAGTTGTTCCGAAAAAAGTAAGCAGATGCTGACGTCACCGGTGGGTGGATTGCAGCCAATCAGCGGTCCCCGATTTGAAATTCTGAGCGCTCATTGGCCCGCTGAAACCGCGCGCATCTGCTTACTCGCTTCGGAGAAATTATACGAGTCAAGGTTCAGAAGCTGTTAGCATGTTTAAATATCTTCTCGTCCATGTCTTACTCGGAAGATAAGATCCAGAGAGAAGATAATAAGATTTTATAGTTTCAAGTCTTTGAAATATTTTGTAAATGGTAGGAACAAAATTGAAATATGTGTTGCATTAAAGTGGTAAATCAATATTTTCAATCAATATTATTAATGATCTTTTGACATAATTAGCCTTCTGTCCAGTCGGATTGGTCAATGATAGCATTTTATGTGACAATACTTTTCGATCCTCATAAACTCCACAAAATCATATTATATTTAAACATAACTTGAAACAGTTTTTTGATTTTTGATTTTGAAACATTTTTTCAAAGCGAGGCATACTATATAGCATGTATATATTTTCTGCCACCTCCAATAACGAGTATGGAGTTACTTTTGCAATGAAACATAAAATTGTGTCCTAAATGGTAAATTAAAAACCTACAGAATGAAATTGTGATTAAACTTTCTTGTACTATGTGAAATTAAATAAATAATACAGTAAATACAATCAAGCTTAGTGAGCTGTATCTGGTTGAAAAGGGAAACAAAAGGAACCTCTCGAATATTGACGAGTAGTATCAATTAAATGGGAGTTATATTTCGCACGTCAAACCAAACGAAATCTTACTTATTCACGTGATTTGATTGATGTAATTTTTTTTTTAAAAAACAAGAAAAACTTTCATTTACAACAATGAAAGTTAATTCGTACGCAGGAAGTACTAAAGTCTACCAGTCATGATTCTTTACTCTGGTGATGAGGTTATACCAATTATGTAAAATGAATTGTGGAGATACCAAACCATTCCTGTAAGAGTGTATTTGTCACCACGCACGAGTTAAAAGTTTATCAGTCATGATTCGTTACTGTGGTGATGAGGTTATGAAAGTAAAATGAATTTTGGTGATACCAAACCATTCCTTTTAGAGTGTATTTGTTACCTGGCATGAGTCTACTCCTCCTTCAGGATAACCTGCACAGATCATACTGTTCGTAATGCTGGCACCATATGAGAGCTTACAATCCTCCTGGCTCACGATAGGCACAGTAGCAGCCTGCAGCATGGATGGAAGACTACCCCCCTCCTTGAAGAAAAATAAAATATTAGAATCTAATTTAGCTATACCTTTCTGCCGAACTTATCTTGCAAAAACTATCATTGAGAGAACTGGTTTTCACAAAATTATCTTTGCCCAGCGATTTTTTTTCTAACAAGGTTTATGACACATGGCATGGCACACAATGATTATGACATATATAATATTATGACAAGGTATTTTGGCAAACTTTAGAACAAACAATAATTAGGATCTTAAGTTTTTTTAAATTACTAAAAGAATATCCAAGTAAGTAATAAACTATAATATTAAGCATGCATGATCTTTCATACATAACTTTTAGCACTATGTAAATAAATTGCTTATTTAGAGCTCCTATGCCTCATATTTAAGAAAGAGTATTCATGAAGTAGTTAAAAGCAACCATACATTTTTTGAAAATCGGAAAATAAATCTTTTATAATCTAGTTTTTATTCAGGTCAGTGCAGACTATGTCACAATGTTGTACTGTCTGTTGGTGTTACATCCAAATAAGAAATGGTTATTGCTTCAAGGTGAATAGTGCGGTGCAGTATGCAAATCCCAACAATAATCATGTGATTTTGAAATGAAATGATATAGCCTACAATAAAAAAGTAGGAAGCTACAACTATATGGTTATAGATTTATGCATTCTTCATGCAAAGTGCTGAAAGGTCTACAGATCCAATGGTCTATATTAGGAATACAACATACTACTTAGTGACTGATGCATTTAATTTTGATAGATTTTAATCTTTTCATCGCCATATTGTTTCTTAGAAATAATTAGGTTTAATTAGATTTTAAATTGATAAAGTATATCTAATAACGTTCTTCTTTGATTATTTTTTGTCATCAATTCTCCTTAATGTATTTTTACACGCAATGTATTATGTTGGGAGAAACACGACATCCTTTGTTGGCATAATATGCTTTTATGTATCATTAATAAAGGGTTGACATAATTCCTTCCCTCATTCAAAATTATGACATTTTATTTTACTTCAGTCAGATAACACATAATTCTCAAAAGTTAAACCACTGTACTGTTATTTAAATCATTGTCCATTATTACGAAATCGTTTGTAAATATTTTAGTTAACAGGATTGCTTCAAAGTTGCTGGCAGAGATTGTCGAAAGTCAAAGGAGGACATTGATCTTACTTCTTTTCAATGAGAAACTAGGGAGAAAGAATGAAATGCTTGGCAGCATTCACAGCCGAAGACTTTTGAAGGAGAGCTTGGCTGCCGGTTTTTTTTTGCAAATTTTTGTATTTGGGGGAGATTCATACTTACCGAGATTGACCCCCACCCCGAGATAGAAGCGTTGGTACCGGCAGCAATCTGCTCATCCTGGTCTGGAAGAACGACTGGGGCAACTCCGACCCCGTATTCGAATTCTGGGACAACCTGAAAAGTGTCAGCTAAATTTTCAAACCATTCTATTAATGTTTCCGAATACTACAAAACTTAATTTATTCTTGTTAATGTTCTGATTTTGAAGTCACCAATCGATGGTGATAAAACAAGTAATTTCCGAATAGTTGCGCACCCGATCAAGAAAAAGTAAGAAGGAAAAGAGTTGAAAGTGCAAAAGTGTAGTAACATGACGATTATGAACACAAACTGTGTCAAATCGTTTCATAAACTGACTACGTGTATCACATAGTTTAGAAAACGGTTTCGTTAAATCGGTTTTGGCTAAAAATGTTCAAAGAAAATGATTTCAAGTAAAAGCCGAAAGACCAAGACCTAGATCAGAAAAAATATGTAGGCATATGCATTCCACTTATTTTGACGTAGTGTTAGCATCGTATTGTACAATTTACTAAAATACAGTTAATTAACAATCTACAAAAATGGACTTGAGTCCATCTGTTTTGGGTTTCGGAATTTGTTATCAGTGACTTTGGAGCCGTCCTAGCAACGAGGCACATAATAAATTATAAGGTGGTTCCGAATCAGCGTTGTTGATTCTGGCTATGTCTGCGGGTGAAATCGTACCCAGCTTTATTGATCGGCGTTTTATACAGCCTAAATATACCGGTCTCTAGTAGGACATTGTTGTTCATCGATGCTGTCGGTGCTTACAGGCTTAGCTTGGTTTGCTTTAAAATTTAATGTCCCCCACTAAAAATCAGTTCTGTGACTGGAGTGGACAGACTCTAAATAAGAACTTAATTTTTTTTATTTAGTTTAATTAGGAGAGTGGGGTTTGGCAGAAAAGTGTTACCAAAAGATCAGAAAGTTAATTAGGAATGAGTATTTCACTAAAAAATGCAAAATGCTCCTATATAAGATGTACTATCTACCCATTTTAACATATGGTGCTGTGACGTGGCCAATGGGCTGGAAGGAAGAAAGTGCTATACAGGCAGCTGAGATGAAGTTCATACGCAGTGTGGCAGGTGTGACAAAGTTGGACAAGATACGAAGTAGAATGATAAGGAAGGAAGTAGGAGGACAGAGCCTAAAGTTCAAGATGGGAAAGGAGCGACTACGATGGCATGGACATACTCCTTTACCCAACTAAATGATGTTGGAACAAAGAGTAGTGATATATATATATATATATATATATATATATATAGTTTTATTAATTTAATTGAGACTTGACGGTTCTTTACTTTACCAGCAATCAATAAGATCATATATTTTTTGGAGAACTGTAGCTAAACGTACTTTAATTCGCAGGGCTCACGTTATTAGTGTAATATTGTGTTCGTACCCTGAGCAGTGCGATGTCGTAGTCGGTGGTACCAGAGTTGTACCTGCTATGGATGACCTTCTGGACCACCTGGTGCACGGTGCCTCCTGATCCCCTGACACTGCTGCCGGCGCGGATGCTCATGGAAGCTATTGAGACGCTAGCGCAATGCGCGACAGTCAGCGCCCAATCGGGGCTGATGATGGTCGCACCGCAGTTGTGGTACCCGCTGAACAGCAAAGACAGCTGAAAGAAAGATGTGCCATGATTAGCAACACTGTGCCTCCTGAACCCCTGATACTGCTGCCGGCGCAGAGGGTCATGTAAGCTATTGAGACGCTAGCGCAATGCGCGACAGTCAGCGCCCAATGAGGGCTGATGATAGCCGCACCGCAGTTGTGGTAGTTGCTGAACAGCAAAGACTGCTGAATGAAAGATGTGCCATGATTAGCAACAGTGTGCCTCCTGAACCCCTGATACTGCTGCCGGCGCAGAGGGTCATAACCTAGTGAGATGCTAGCTCAGTCCGCGGCCGTCAGCGCCCAATGAGGGCTGATGATGGTCGCACCGCAATTGTGGTACTCGCTGAACAGCAAAGACAGCTGAAAGAAAGATGTGCCATGATTAGCAACATTGTGCCTCCTGAACCCCTGATACTGCTGCCGGCGCGGAGGGTCATAACCTAGTGAGACGCTAGCGCAGTGCGCGACCGTCAGCGCCCAATGTGGGCGATGATGGTCGCACCCAGTTGTGGTACTCGCTGAACAGCAAAGACAGCTGAAAGAAAGATGTGCCATGATTGGCAACAGTGTGCATCCTGAACCCCTGATACTACTGCCGGCGCGAACGGTCATGTAAGCTAGTGAGACGCTAGCGCAATGCGGGACAGTCAGCGCCCAATGAGGGCTGATGATGGTCGCACCGCAGTTGTGGTACTCACTGTACAACAAAGACAGCTGAATGAAAGATGTGCCATGATTAGCAACAATGTTCCTCCTGAACCCCTGATACTGCTGCCGGCGCAGAGGGTCATAACCTAGTGAGACGCTAGCGCAGTGCGCGACAGTCAGCGCCCAATGAGGGCTGATGATGGTCGCACCGCAGTTGTGGTACCAGCTGAACAGCAAAGACAGCTGAAAGAAAGATGTGCCATGATTAGCAACATTGTGCCTCCTGAACCCCTGATACTGCTGCCGGCGCGGAGGGTCATAACCTAGTGAGACGCTAGCGCAGTGCGCGGCCGTCAGCGCCCAATGAGGGCTGATGATGGTCGCACCGCAGTTGTAGTACCCGCTGAACGCAAAGAGAGCTGAAAGAAAGATGTGCCATGATTGGCAACAGTGTGCATCCTGAACCCCTGATACTCTGCCGGCGCGGAGGGTCATAACCTAGTGAGACGCTAGCGCAGTGCGCGACCGTCAGCGCCCAATGTGGGCCGATGATGGTCGCACCTCAGTTGTGGTACTCGCTGAACAGCAAAGACAGCTGAAAGAAAGATGTGCCATGATTAGCAACACTGTGCCTCCTGAACCCCTGATACTGCTGCCGGCGCGGAGGGTCATAATCTTGTGAGATGCTAGCGCAGTGCTCGGCCGTTAGCGCCCAATGAGGGCTGATGATGGTCACAGAGTCACAGGAGAGTATTGGAATCATACATATTTTACATAAAATTATAAAATTATACTTTTTTTAATTTGTAAGTTCATACTGTCATATAATTCATTATTTTCCTTAACAATCTGTTAGTATAGTATACCATCCTATTTGACAAATTAATGAACACAAAAAATAAATTCGTGATCGAAGTCTACCGACGCTGACGTCATGTAACTGACTTTATTCGGGGACTTTGTATATAGCGGATCGTTGGGCACGATTCGCGCTGCTTAAAATCGGTTTTTATGCCGAAAAGTATTAAGATATAAATAAAAGTATATTTTTATAAACGATGCCTACTTAATGTAATCGTATCTTGTAAAAGATATGCATATAATTCCCCATCTTAAGGACCAAACGCAATCATTCTCAATGAGACACACTTTGATCGAGGTCTGTATAAGTCTAGCTCGTAAACATCTGATAACTCTATGATCTGATCATACAAATCAAGAGTCATATTGTGCTAGAGGGTCAACTCACCTGGTACGGATACTGCTCTATGCTGACAGTAGCTCCACCGACTATTTTGCCATCGGGAACTGGACTTCCTGCAAATAATTATTTTTGGATGAGCGAAGCGAAGACTTCAATTTCACTAACCTCCCCAAAAAATTAGCTCGGGTGTTTTTTTTCTTTTTTTTCGTCTGTTTGTTCGCTCTCTACCGGTCAAACGGCATATGCGATCTTGATGAAAATTGGAGGGGACTTTCAAAATCTCTGAACTTATGATCTGCCACGTTTTTGGGTACAATCGATGAAATATTTCTCATGAATATTGTACTTAAAGATTTTTCGATTTTTTGTGCGATATTTTCGTGACATTTTGGCCGATTTTGATCAAACGGGTGGAGCTACAACGTTCATATTTTACATCAACATTAAGGTAATGGCAATGTATTGCCTTTTGAAAGAAAAAGTTGAAAAGTATTCAGAATCCATAGAATAATGGTTTAAATATGAGTTTTTTTAGGTATATAATAACAATTAACAAGTAACAATAGAAACTTGACAACAATCAGTATAACCTACAATGCGTTCAAGAAGAACTTACAAAAAAAGTAAAAAGTAAAAGCAAAAGCAAAGAGCAAAAGTAAAGAGATCCCACGCAAACTAAAAACTTATTAAAAAAGCTCATCCGTCAACGCGACTAAAAAGAGCGTTCGCGAAGCGGCCTAGTAAAATATATTAGAGATTTTGTAATAATTATGCATGCGAATTTGAAACATAATTAGTGCAGAGGGGTAGCTTAGATCAGACCTCATTTTGGATACTCAATTTCAGATGAGAGAGGCGTTGAGTCGTGTAGCGTATTAGGTTGAGGTACTACATAACGAGGAAATAGGGGAGAGAAGATCGAAAAAAAGACAAGCACTAGCGCTCAGAACAGAAGGCTTCAGTTGAAGAATTAAGGGTAAGTTGTCATTTCTGGTAACCCAAGATAGTAAAACTGGAGAAATTGGTCCTCTCGACCTTTTTTGTATTTGGAACTGGTCCGTAACAACAAAAAACATAACGATAGAGGGACAACACACCAGAAATTACTGCACAAACAATTCTTTTACACTAGGAAAACGCTAAAGTCCCGCCGCGTTGATGGATGAGCGGTTTTTGGTAAGTTTTTTGTTTGCGTTTTTTGCGTTTGTTTGCACTTTTCCTTTGCAAGTGCTTTTTGAATGCATTGTAGGTGATTGTTGTCAAGTTTCTATTGTTATACTTGTTAATTGGTATTATAAACCTCAAAAAACTCATATTAAAACCTTTGTTTCTGTGGATTCTGACTAACTTTTTCAACTTTTTCTTTCGAAAGGTACTACATCACCATAACCTTAATGTCCATGTGAAATCTGAACGTTGTAGTCCCACCCGTTTGGTCAGAATCGGTCCAAATGTGACGAAAATATCGCACTAAAAATTTAAAAACTAATATTAAAACCTTTATTTCTATAGATTCTAGCTAATTTTTTCAACTTTTTCTTTAAAAAGGTACTTCAACACCATAATCTTAATGTCCATGTGAAATATGAACGTTGTAGCCCCACCCGTTTGGTCAGAATCGGCCCAAATGTGACGAAAATATCGCACTAAAAATCGAAAAAATCGTAAAAGTACGATATTCATGAGAAATATTTCTTCGATGCACCAAAAACAATACACCTCTAAGTTCAGAGAAAACGAAGGTCCCCTTAAATTTTCATAAAGATCGCATATGCCGTTTGCCCGGAATCGAGCGAACAAACAGACGAAAAAAAAAAAAAAAAAAAAATTGGATCTAAATTTTTTTGGGGGGTCAGTGAAATTGAAGTTTTCGCTTCGCTCGCTACGCTCATCCAAATATCATTTAGAAGCATGAACTAGCTAATGATGTGATAAATAAAAACAAGGATTCGTTTTTAAATTAAAGGCAAAGTACTTTCGCTAGATAGTTTAAACTAGGCCATCTTTTATCAAAGACATCGCATTGTGTCATATTTGCCACTTGAGAAGTGATAATAACAATCATTGTGGCAGATTACGAAATATGTTCGAAAACAGGCCATCTTAGCGGCCCAAATCAAGAAGATTTCGAATTGTGCAAGTTTGGCAGCTAAATATAAGCTACTTGATTTCAAAACACGATATATTTAACATTATAATCAAGCTGCAAACAATCATTCGATCACACACTTCAAACTTTGTTGAGACAGCCGTTATCACAGAATTACATTCATGACAATGAACTAGATTTTGATAAACGCGATAAGGAAATACCGGTGCATGCTTTACGTAACGTTACGACTGAGGTCGCACGTCATTTAAGATGGACTCTGATTCAGGAGGTCGTCGATTTGACATCAGACGACTAACAGTTGTTGGTCATCATGCCTTAGAACCATCCCAATACCCTTAAGGGGTATTCAACCGCTAAACTCAAAAAACATATTTCATTCAGGCTAGCTAGTTATGAATTTAGAAATTAACAGAAAAATTATTGGGTCCACCATTGACCCCCTAAAAATTTTCAAACTTGACATTTTTCGAGCTAGGTCCCATCGGCAAAAATCTCCCATAAGAAATAACATGGGGACTATCTTTATGCCCCGTGACCTTGGAGGATTTTGATCCAAAAAAAATATTGACCATTATTGACGTACTCTACAGCCTTTTCTGTAAATCCTCTTAATTTTGTTTTGTAATTTGGGCAAGTGGTTCAGTCAAAATATGCAGATTATCAAGAAGGGGTGTGAATTTGGAATGCGTATTTTTGCGTGTTTGAGAGTATTTTTGTGCCCAGTTTCAAGACACGATGTTACAAAGGGCCATTTTAGATTGGAATGATGCTCTAGTATCTATGTGGAACAAAAAAAGATGCAGGTTAAAGCCGATTTAAGAAATTTTCCAAAACGCCAATTTTCGCTATTTTCTGGATCCAAAAAATTGAAAAATTCATATAAAATCACAGTAACAAGATATAATTTTTTAAACGGTCATTTGAGTGGAGTATTGTGCTATATATATTATGTGGTAAAAAATTATTTTTAGGGTTAATAGCCCCTTTAATATTGTTTATTTGGATGAGCGAAGCGAAGACTTCAATTTTACTGACCCCCAAAAAAAGTTTGCTCGGGTGTTTTTTGTTTGTTTGTTGTTGTTGTTGTTGTTGTTGTTGTTGTTGTTGTTGTTGTTGTTGTTGTTTTGTTTTTTTGTCTGTTTGTTCGCTCTCTACTGGTCAAACGACATATGGGATCTTGATGAAAATTGAAAGGGACCTTCGAATTATTTGAACGTAGACCTGCCACGTTTTTGGGTACAACCAAAGAAATATTTCTCATGAATATCGTACTTTTACGATTTTATTTTTATTTTTAGTGCGATATTTTAGTGACATTTGGGCCTATTCTGACCAAACGGGTGAGACTACAACGTTCATATCTTACATGGACATAAAGGTTAGAGAGATGTATTACCTTTTAGAAGAAAAAGTCGGAAAAATTAGCCAGAATCCATAAAAATAAAGGTTTTAATATGAGTTTTTTGTTGTATATTTTTTTACAATTAACAAGTAACAATAGAAACTTGACAAAAATCATCTACAATGTGTTGCAAAAGTAAAGAGATCCCACGCAAAATATAAACTTTCAAAAACGCTCATCCATCAACGCGACTAAGAAAAGCGTTCGCGAAACGGCCTAGTTTAGTCACTTACTGAGAGGTAAATTAACTTATGAGTCGCCTACAACGGAAATTTCTGATGAATGCAAAATTGATCAATCACCAACAACTTTACCATCACAGTTATCAGAATGCATGATTCAAATGGGATTAATAACAAAACTCAATTTTCTCTTGATTTCAGATTATGCCGAAAAGAAGCTCTAAATATTATGCAAACCCCTTCTATAATTTTGTCTGTCTGTAAGTCTATCTATGATTTCTGTTCTAATAGTAATGCACTAAGGACGAATACAAAAAACCCATGCCGTATGCGGGATTCGAACCCTCGTCCTCGTATAGCCATACTCTTAGAGCCAGCGCCCTAATCGTATGTGCCACCGCGGACGGCAGTAAGTCCATTCTATGCTCGTGTCACGCAGGGGCGCATCCAGGAATGTGCATTGGGGGGTTGATATGCCAAACAAGGACGGGGATATTTTCGTAATATTTGGGCCCATTCTGATCAAACGGGTGGGGCTACAACGTTCATATTTTACATTGACATTAAGGTAATAGTGTTGAAGTACCTTTTGAAAGAAATGTTAAAAAAAGAAGTCAGCATCAATAGAAATAGATGTTTTAATATTAGCATTTTACAGGTGTATAAATAGCAAGTAACTATAGAAACTTGATAATAATCACCTACAATACGTACAAAAAGAGGTCTTTGGGCCTCAAAAATTTTACATTTTATTGTTAATTGGTTTTACCATAGCAATTCCTGTATAAAAATTATCCTTTTATAACAAAAATAGTTTTGCATTAGAAGTTGAAAAAGTTATGAGATCCGACGCATACATAAACTTAGTAATCATTGGCTTGGACAGAAAAAGTCAACCAAAATTCTCATCCATCAACGCGACTGGATAACGCGTTCACGAAGCGGCCTACCCTTGTAGAAATATTTGGTTGCCAAATGGTTGCCAAGTGGTCACCAACAGTTCACCAAGGCTTGTTTTTGATCGCCAAGTGGTTACCAAGTGGTTACTAAGGGTTGCCACCGAAATTTCAATAGAATATATGACAGCCAAGCGTTCACCAAAAGGCAGCCAACGAGTCACCAACTTTGCAATGCAGTATTTTGACACAAAAACGACCTGTTGGCGACCATTTGGCTTCTTTTGGCGATCACTTGGCGATCACTTGGTGAACTAGTTGGTGACCTGTTGGTGACTACTTGGCAACCAAATTATTTCTACTAGGGTAGTCCTATATAAACTTTTATAAACACGACATCTCCACAAACAGGAAGAACCTGAATGCTGGAGGAAAACGTTGTTTGTATATTCACTTTAAGCTTAGCTCCCTCCCTATTTTGGGTACTCCCATCATGGAGCTGGATGTCTGGCTCAAATGGAACAGCACGTCCACGATCTTGTACTTCCAGTTTTTGTGAGTGTTCGGCCATTTTGATGGTTGTGATTTATGAACAAGCTTGGCCACTACCATCAGGTTAATTTTTGCTGCCATGAACTGTGGTAGGCCCTAGGTTACCTTGGTTACCATGCGAAATGAATTAAAGTAAACAATCAAAATGTCTGCCAATCTCAAGTTTGTACACCGCCGACCACAGAACTACTGCTCCCATATCAGTGCTTCTTCTTTTGTCTGAAAACCGTGCCTCGTTACAAGCTGGGAATGTGGATACGTAAAAGGCTTTTACAAAAAAAAAAAAATTGTTACCACAGTAATAATGTTTAGCATAATCCTACACTAAAATGGCCGTTTAAAAAAATTATATATTTTAACTGTGATTTTAAACGAATCTTTTGGCTTTTTTGATCCAGAAACTGCCGAAAATTGCCATTTTGGGAAAATTCTCAAATCAACTTTAACCTGCTAATTTTTTGTTCCACATAGATACGACAGCATCGTACCAATCTAAAATGACCCTTTATAACATCATGTCTTGAAACTGTGCACAAATGTACACTCAAACATCCAAAAATATGCATTCCAAAATCACACCCCTTCTTGGTAATCAGCATATTTTGACCGAACCACTTGCCCAAATTACAAAACAAAATATGGATGATTTACAGAAAATGCTGTCGAGTACGTCAATAATGGCCAATATTTTTGGGGTCAAAATTCTTCAAGGTCACGGGGCATAAAGATCGTTCCCCATGTTATTTCTTAAGGGAGATTTTTGCCGATGGGACCTATCTCGAAAAATACAAAGTTTGACATTTTCTGGAGCGGTCATGGTGGACCCAAAAAATTTTTCTGTTAATTTCTAAATTCATAACTAGTTGGCCTGAAAAAATACAATTTTTGAGTTTGGTGGTTTAATATCCCTTTAAGACGGAATGCCCAAGGTCTATTTTTCCGGAGCAAAGCTCTAGCTCCTATCATGCATCCCTGTACTGTCCGTCCGTCCGTCTGTGCGAGTGTCGCGGTTGACCGCACCGATTGACGTTGCCCTCCAAAATGGATGATACAAAATATGTTTGGTGTTTGTTAGGGGGGAAAACCTCTGACTAGGATTGAATATTCATGTACCTGGCACCTCCATCTTTAAAACAATAACGGAACAAGTCTGGAGCAATAACGACAAGTTTATCTCCATTTGTGTATACTCTCATACTCGTCATAATAATGTTTATCACATTTCTTCAAAAGCTACACAATATTTATGTTGCTTATTACTGTTTTTTACCAGAATAAGAAGGGGTCTTTTTCTATCCCAAACGAGTAACGACGAATGTCGATCGAAAGTAAAAACTTCGTAAATAAAACAAGTCATGCTTTGCAGCGCAGTACGTGGCAGTACTCTTGACATTTTTGCGTGCCAGTGAAGTAAATGTTAGTCCCGAAAGTTGTCACTGTCGGTCGACAAGTTCAAATTGCAATTAATTTTCAGTTGCACAATGCGTTCACAAAGATTTCGCTATTTTTTTTGTATTATCGCTCGAATTAGTCGATTGACCCCTTGTGCAAAGTGCATTTTCCTACTAAAATAATAACGATTTGGACGTCTTTGGAAGGGATTAAAAATACACTTCGGTATAGAAAAACACCTTAATGTCTCAAATTTTAATTGCTTCTTGTGAAAAACTTTAAACATTGCCAAAAATTTCAATTTGTATTCAAATCATAAAATATGGGAATTCAAATTTGGTAGAAATTTGAAAATTTAGATGAGCAGTTTTATCTTTGAGTATATAACCATATGGTTATACACTCAATGGTTTTATCTTAATTGAAAATTATTAATTTTGATTTCATAAAAATAATTAATGAAGTTTTTGTAGTGTTTAAAAGGAAGTAAAATATTTTGTACAATAATTATATATATTAATTTGTGTCTGTTCTTACGTACCCAGACAGGTTGTAGCCAGACAAGCAGCAACTACGACAAGGCTGAACATTGTGAATGGTAGCTGATAACAGATTCATTGATCTTTTATAGCGGACACCGTCTTGCTGGTATTTGGGATTTCAGAAATCGAGATAATTACGATAATTCATAATAATCAGATTCAGCGAGCTTTTCTACTTACTTAAACAATTGATACACTTATACATATTGTTGGCGATGCTAATCTATGTCAATTTGAAACATTGATAACGGTGTAGTTCATGTGATTTGATTGCATCGGACTAGTGCAGTTTATCATATTTACAGTTGGTAAAACCACGATTAGAATTGACTGTCTTAAATAAATCAACATTTCATCAGACATATGTTAGGTAAGCCGAAACATAACATGTACAGCTAAATAAGCAAAAGTTAGCGGTCTAAGTTTGAAATTGTTTATTGTTTAAATTGTTTAATTTAAATATATGTATTGTTGTAGGTTTTCGTTACCCATTATTTTTTTTCAATGATCAAGTGTACAATCATTAGGGATATCACAACGAGCATAGCCCTTAAACACAGAATTGAGTGTGATATCCCTAAATAGTAAATATAATAAAATTGATATTTAAGTAGGTAATTGAAAGTAACATTTATGTAGCAAGTTTAAACAAAAATAGATTATCAAAAACTACATAAAAACTCGACGATTATTTAACACAATAGTAGGCTTACCCACAATACAAACATTCGAACAACTAACATTATATGCCTAACTTATAACATTACGCACATCAAAATATATTAAAGTTCACCATTATAAAAACATACAGCATTTGAATTGAAAAGAATAATAATAAAAATTGTACAAATCTCTTTAAGAGAATACAGGAATTTGAAGGTGACAATTACTTGAAAGTGTGAACTCCTGCTTTATTGGTTCCCTAAGAAGTTTCTTGAAATCCAGTGCCTTCATGTTGAGAGCCTTCAGATCCAGAGGAAGTTCCCTCCACAATATAACACACTACAATACAATACAATAACTCCACAATACTAGGTTCTTGGTTCGTCTGAACTACGTCCGATATCTTCAGGGTGACTGGGACGCCCCACACCTATATCAATATGACCTCGCCGCCCCGCACCTTTGCGTTTCCAAGCAAACCATGAAGCAGCAGTCGCCGCTGTGATTTCGATCATAGTCGGGCCTTAAATGGGTTAACATATTGTATCAAACGTTTTTCAAGTATATTTATTCAGGTTTAGATGTGTTTACATTAATATTTATTTATGATAACAGTGAGTGTGCCAGAAATGAGATATATGAGATACAAATATAGAGCGATCTAAATCGTGACAGTGCCAGTGCATTGTAAACTAACGCAAGTTCAGGGTTAAACAATTTAGTATAATACTTGATAGCGAATACCAGAGCAAATATTAGTATCATATTCATAATCGTTTTCTCAATACGACATCTAAGTGCATACATTTACCTCCAATAACATAAGGCCTCTTTAAAACCTATAATTAAATGTGATTTTTCTGAAGATTCGCGCGTTTTGAAGGTAATCGAAAAGTCAATATATAGGTTTCCGTCAGGGCGCCACAGCCAAGCAGCGGTGCGCTAACACACTCAGGCACCATATGCAGCAAGCAGTTGGGTTGTTTTCGGTGTGTCACCCAGCCGTCATGACTGTCAAAATCGGGGAGATTTAGGTTTGTGACAACTCACACCAATTTTGGTTGGGATACGAACATTCCTTCTTGGTAAAAAAAAATGGTCTAAAACATGCTCATAATCACTTTCACATACTGACATTAATAAAATAAATAAAAAAATAAATTGTATTTAGAATCTACTTACTCGGTTATATAACTGATGATACATACACATACTGACGAAACGGGTCAGACAACAACGTTAACTTTTTGCAGGTAGGTAGGGATGGTGATGGTGATGGTGATGGAAGGTATTAGTGATGTAGTGCATTTTGAAAGAAACTTTTGAAAAAGTTAGCTGGATGGCATCGAAAAAATGTTTTTTATATAAGCCTTTTACAGGTCTTTAATAGACCAATAACTATAAAAACCTAATGAATATTCACCTACAATGTGTACAAAAACTAAGTCTTTAACGGAGACTTTGGAAACGTCCTAAGCAACGAGGCACAAAATAAATTCCAAGGTTGTTACGAATCAGCCTTGTCGATTCTGGCGCTGTCCGCGGGTGGTTGATCGGTGTTTCTTACTTACTTACTTACTTATTTACTTACTTACTCACTTACTTACTAACTTACTTACTTACTTACTTACTTACTTACTTACTTACTTACTTACTTACTTACTTTTACTTACTTACTTACTTACTACTATATTACTTACTTATTACTTACTACTACTTAATTAGCGAGCGAAGCGTAGCGTTCCATTGACTTGCCGAAATTATCACTGGTTTTGTTTTTTTTTTTTTTTTTTTCTTTTTTTTTTTTTTTTTTGTTTGTTTATTCTCAGCAATAACGTTCGAACGGAGGTCCGATCGAGTGAAAATTTTGACATCGCAGCTTCGTTTTCTCGATTGATGCATTAGTTTTTGTGGCAAATCGTTTTAAAGTTAAATTATTTAAATTTATCGAAGTTTTTTCTAAAACTTAACGGGGACAATCTGAGATAGCAACATTAGAATGTCCATCCGGTCACAAATGTTAATTTCTTGATCAATATAGTGTTAGATGAAAATTCTTATACAAAAGTAACGTTGCCATGGCACGAAAAGACGCCGAAGTTTCTAATGCACTGCCACAACTAGAAGTAATCAAAATCTTTCCGAAGTAATAGATCTATTATTTGTCAACAAAAGTTTTCCAAGGAGTCAAGTCCTCTAGATTTTGGGAGGATTTTATTCACAAAAGTAAAGGTTTACACACGGGTTTACCCAAATAACTTGGCAATAATAAATAATATTGGAAACATGGCCCTGTGGACAGCGAACGTCGCAAATTTTAAAATTTAAAAAAATGTGCAATGTGGGTCTAGCTAAAGCACGTGCTCGCTTATCAACGCGTCCAACTGAGCGTTTCCTAGTTATTTACTTACTTACTTACTTACTTACTTACTTACGTACTTACTTACTTACTTACTTACTTACTTACTTACTTACTTACTTACTTACTTACTTACTTACTAGCTTACTTACTTACTCACTCACTTACTTACTTTCTTCTGCTACTACTACTCTAATACTAACTTATACTTACTACGCTCGTCGATGCTATCGACGCCTATGGGCTGAGTTGGTCGACTTTAAATTCAATGTCCCCCACTGAAAATCAGTTAAATGGCTGAGTGGGGAGACTATAAATACGAATTTATTTATTAATAAATTATCTGCATATTGCATTGTAGATTCGAATTGTGCGGCCTTGTTCACTGCATTTTGTGAAGGATCACGATGAAAATAAAAACACACATTCATTCTCTATGTCGGATTATTGAGCGAGCGAAGCGAGCGTCTTCACTTACTCTTATGGCTCGAATGTCTGTTTTTTTCTGTTACTGCTTCGATACAGTCGCACCGTTTCTCTGATCGACCTGAATTTTGCACACATGTACATACCACCTAGGCGGGTTGCTTATAGTTTTGTGGCAAAATCGTTCAAAAAGTTAAAAAGTTACATTAAAGTTATCGAAGTTTTTTTTCAACTAAACGGGACAAAATCTGAGGTCCAAATTCATTAGAATGTCCGTCCTGATCACGAATATGTTATTTTTATTTTGATCCGATAAGTAGTGTAGTAACTTACATTATAACTAAGTCCCGTTACCATAGGCAACGGAAAGTGGCACAGCTTTTTTTACTCATGATACGGTCAACGGAGCTCGGATCGAGTTGAAATTTTGACCATCCGCAAGTTTCGTTCCCGATGAATTTGCCACAGTTTTGTGGCAAAATCGTTCAAAAAGTTATAAAGTTACATTAAAGTTATCTAAAGTTTTTTTTTTAAACTAAACGCGACTAAAATCTTAGGTAGCTAAATCATTTAGATGCCGTCTCACGAATTATGCTTAACTTTTTTTTGCTCCTACTACTGAATACAATTAATTAACTAAAGTCGTCGATGCTACGAAAGCGCACAGCTGTTTATGGTCTGACTTAGGTCGATTTTAAAATAGTGTTCCCCACTGAAAATCAGTCTCTATATGGCGGTGGATTTATACACTTTATTTTAAAATAGTTAATCGTGACATAACATTGGTAGTAACATTTGGGACTGTCTCACTGGTCTTGTTGCACGATACGTGCCAAATCAAAAACCTTCCACCTAGCGTCGTATATTTTCCTTACGGAGCATCGGATCAACCGTATGTACCACCGTTACACCAAGAAACTACGAGTAAGCCATTTTACGAGCATGAGTGATATTAAGTATGTCATCGAATAATGGTCACAAGCGTCTTATAAAATGATTATATAGCCGTCGACTTTCATTATATTTTAAAACAATATTCTGCCATTTCATTAAAGGGGTATTCACCCGCTAAACTCAAAAAAGAAATTTCATTCAGGCTAGCTAGTTATTAATTTAGAAATTAACATTATTGGGTCCACCATGACCCGAAAAATTTGTCGAAATTGATATTTTTTGAGCTAGGTCCTATCGGCAAAAACCTCCCATAAGAAATAACATGGGGACGATCTTTAATCCCCGTCACTTTGAAGGATTTTGATCCAAAAAAATACTGGCCGTTATTGACGTACTCAACAGCCTTTTAAAAAATTCCTCTTTATTTTGTTTTGAAATTTGGGCAAGTGGTTCGGTCAAAATACGGTGATTACCAAGAAGGGGTGTGATTTTGGATTGCATATTTTTGCTTGTTTGAGTGTATATTTGTGCACATTTTCAAGGCACTTTGTTATAAAGGGCCATTTAAGATTGGTATGGTGCTCTAGTATCTATGTGGAAGAAAAAAGAAGCAAGTTAAGCCGATTAAAGAAATTTCCCAAAACGCCAATATTCGCAAATTTCATGATCGAAAAAATTTAAAAATCGTGTAAAACCACAGTTGCAAGATATAATTTTTTTAACGGTCTTTTTAGTGTAGTATTATGCTATAGATTATGTGGTTTAAAAAAATGGGGGAAATAGCCCCTTTAAAGTTGTTCTAGGTTATAGAATAACATTTGTTATGCATTCTACATGAACATTGAGACAGTGTGTACATAACACAAGTTAACAACAGCTAAAATGTATTATATTAATACGAAGTAAATTAATTGATAAATAATATAAAGCAAAAACTTATAATCAGTTAAAATCAATGAAGTTACGAGAAGGGTCACAAAATAATATGAAACAACAAATTAAAAATACAAAATAAAACTTTAAAAGTGAATTTGCATCATGCGTCTGTATAGTGGTTCTGGTTATCTTTGCACTTGCGTGCATAATTATTCAATCATGATAACACTAGTATCGGTGCAAGGTGCAATATTAACCAGATTGTTGCTACACCACACTGGAGACACGTGGAACTAAAACAAAGAACAATCAACTTATAAATTATTAATAATAAAATGTTTCCTTACTAGCCATTCATTAAAAAGATGTGTTTTAACACAGTATTGTACATCATTCAATATTGTCCTCGATATTGCTAATATATTATACAAGTAAATATATACAAATAAATGGCTCGTTGGTCCTGTGGTTAGCCCCTCTGTTTCCAATGCAGAAGGTCCAGGGTTCGATTTCTCGCTATAATCAGCAGTTTTTAAACTTCTGATTTGGACTTAAGTTCATCAGTTCTTTTCTTAGGAATTAGGAAACGGTGACTTTGGAGCCGTCCTAGCAACGAGGCACATAATACATTTAAAGTTGTTCTGAATCGGCCTTATTGATTCTAGCGTAGATCCGCGGGTGTTCGCACTGTCCATTCCTATTTAAAAAATCGATCTTTGGCTGGTTATTGCTCACTTGTCGATTGCGTCAGGGCCTACAGGGTTGGCATTGGTCGCTTTGGTTTGATTTCTCGTAAATGTCAGTTTAAAGGCCGGTACATGCACTTTTTCAACCCAGACTCTTCGATTTACTATCAATCGATGCTGTACATCTTCATGTTACTAGAGTATTTGGATTGTTGGAAAAGAACGTATAAACATTTTAGCCATCCTTGGAAAATACACCCAGCAAATTTTTATTTAAAAACGGAAATAAGAAATGATTTTAATAATGTTATGGAAACAGTTGTCAAACATTTTAGAAACTCATTCAGAGTATACATAATAACTAGGGAAACGCCAAAGTCGTTGTTAAACGAGTGAGTGAGCCATGTGTTGAGTACCCCGTAACATTACTTTTCTTCCCCCTACCTTAGGCGTTAGGCCTCCCTAGCCTATCATTGGCTAGAGAGGCGCATTATGGCCCTACAGTTGACGCGCCCGTATACCAAGTAAACTTAAAAATCTAATATTTATATGAATAGAATTATCAATCTTAAATGCAAATGTTCCCGCGTACTCAACACAATATGACTCGCTCACTCGTCTAACAACGACTTTGGCGTTTCCTGAGTCTTGTTGGCTAAAGCGACCTTATTAGTAGGGTCATTTTCGACACTTTTGTGACCGTTGAGAGACAATGACGATTTCTCAACGGATTTGTCCTCTAAGAAGGTTTTATAAAAAATTTAGCCCCATGCCCCTCGCGAAAGTGTGGGCATACCCCGCCAGGGCCCAAAATCCAATATGGCGGCCGTTTACCACATCTGACACTATCTTTGCAATGTTTTAGCCTAGAGTATCGCGTAGTATGTGGTTTTTATGGTTTTGAGGGTCGAGGAATTCGTTTCTGAAGTCGGTTTGGCGATTAGACCCATTTTTTAAAGCTTTGAATCCAAGATGGCCGTCGATTTGCAGCTTGGAATAGCCAGTTTCTCGAAATCGTAGTAGAACTTTCATATAAGACTCGAATGAAAGCCCTGTTCACATAATTTTGAATAATTGACAGAAGAGCTCTCAGATAGTGCTCATAAATCTAATAATTGGTCAAAACTTCAATAATAATACGAAAATATGTGCTCCTTTTATAGACAATTTAGCGATTTTCTAAAGTGCTGTGATAAGAGTGGCTATGGCACATGAATTGAGAGACAATGACGATTTCTCAACGGATTTGTCCTCTAAGAAGGTTTTATAAAAAATTTAGCCCCCATGCCCCTCGCGAAAGTGTGGGCATACCCCGCCAGGGCCCAAAATCCAATATGGCGGCCGTTTACCACATCTGACACTATCTTTGCAATGGTTTAGCCTAGAGTATCGCGTAGTATGTGGTTTTTATGGTTTTGAGGGTCGAGGAATTCGTTTCTGAAGTCGGTTTGGCGATTAGACCCATTTTTTAAAGCTTTGAATCCAAGATGGCCGTCGATTTGCAGCTTGGAATAGCCAGTTTCTCGAAATCGTAGTAGAACTTTCATATAAGACTCGAATGAAAGCCCTGTTCACATAATTTTGAATAATTGACAGAAGAGCTCTCAGATAGTGCTCATAAATCTAATAATTGGTCAAAACTTCAATAATAATACGAAAATATGTAAGGTAAAATTGAACTTGAGACAGCCCTTGTAGGGAGAGTGACTGAGGAGTGCCTCTTAATCTACAATGTCGATGGTTCAATGCGTAAGACTGCGAAGAGCAAGTTACTAGATATATTTAATTTAGAACCAATTGCAGAGAAACCACGGGATCACGTCAGTCTGGTAGATATGGGGATGATCTGGCGATTAGCCACCCCCAAACCAGAGGACCGTGAGGCTATGAAACGGGACGGCTCGAGGTACCACTGGAGTGACTACCTTGATAAGATATGCTCGATAATTCTCTCACGCCACGCTGATGGCACGTCTCATCATACTCTTAGACGACAAGTAAGACCTTCCCTTTAGCATCAAGGATGATGAGCACGATCGACTGGCAGCAAAACATCTACAAATCCCAAATGTTTTCCCTAAGCCTGAAGACCCGTTTCCAGAAGCTTCTGAATTCAATAAGCTCATGGTCAATTCAGGAAATAAGGTCAGACTGCAGAGACTTGTGAAGGAACAGATGAAACAAAAATTGGTCAGCTTCGGAGTGGTGTCATATATTGTGAAGACAATACGTCACTAACCTGAGCACTGGTGTGACGAGCGATGAGTACGTTTTCAAGCATCCAGAAGCAGACACAATGCTGCTTTCAACGTATGCCAAGTTAAGAGCTGGGAATTATACTGGGGCAGTTGTTCTAGACAGCGAGGACACAGATGTATATGTACAAGCAGCTTATGTCTCACAACAATTCAGAGGAGACCTGCTGATAAAACGCAAGCATTCAATGATCAACTGCAATGCCCTACTGTCAGCAGAGGTCGCCGATGTCATCATCCCTCTACATGTCATTACAGGCAGTGACCACACATCAGGGTTCTATGGGCATGGCAAAAAAACAAATATTGCAGAAATTAATCAATGACTCAGAGGCCAGAGAGCTTCTTGTAAGAGTAGGTGAAAGTCTGGAGCTAGAGGACGAAGTCAGAGCAAATATGAAAGCATTTGTCCTCTCAAAAGTCTATGCTGAAAGCGCAGATGCTACCTGCGCGCAAGCCAGAGCTTCGAAGTGGCACAAAATGAAGAACAAGAGTACGATTCGACTCCCACCTGATGACGACTCGTTGGATCTCCATGTGCAAAGGACGAATTACATTGTGTATTGCCAGCTCCATTACGAGCTGCTAGATCATCCGTCCCCCATTGGTCATGGCTGGGAAATTCTAAATGGGAAGTGCCGACCAGTGCGCCACCACCCTACCCCCCTTGCCCCAGCAGCTCAAAACTCGTGGTTGTCCAGATGACAGAGGTGAAGATAGTGGCAGCGATGATGAGAGAAGTGAGTGTGGAGAGTCAACAGATTCAGACGAACAGTAATGGTGAATGTAGTGAGTGCACTAATGATTGTAGTCTAATTAAGAGATGTTATTGTGAAAGTTGTGCTTCAAACAGAAGTCATAGCTCTACTGTCAATTATTCAAAATTACTTGAACAGGGCTTTCATTCGAGTCTTATATGAAAGTTCTACTACGATTTCGAGAAACTGGCTATTCCAAGCTGCAAATCGACGGCCATCTTGGATTCAAAGCTTTAAAAAATGGGTCTAATCGCCAAACCGACTTCAGAAACGAATTCCTCGACCCTCAAAACCATAAAAACCACATACTACGCGATACTCTAGGCTAAACCATTGCAAAGATAGTGTCAGATGTGGTAAACGGCCGCCATATTGGATTTTGGGCCCTGGCGGGGTATGCCCACACTTTCGCGAGGGGCATGGGGGCTAAATTTTTTATAAAACCTTCTTAGAGGACAAATCCGTTGAGAAATCGTCATTGTCTCTCAATTCATGTGCCATAGCCACTCTTATCACAGCACTTTAGAAAATCGCTAAATTGTCTATAAAAGGAGCACATATTTTCGTATTATTATTGAAGTTTTGACCAATTATTAGATTTATGAGCACTATCTGAGAGCTCTTCTGTCAATTATTCAAAATTATGTGAACAGGGCTTTCATTCGAGTCTTATATGAAAGTTCTACTACGATTTCGAGAAACTGGCTATTCCAAGCTGCAAATCGACGGCCATCTTGGATTCAAAGCTTTAAAAAATGGGTCTAATCGCCAAACCGACTTCAGAAACGAATTCCTCGACCCTCAAAACCATAAAAAACCACATAACTACGCGATACTCTAGGCTAAACCATTGCAAAGATAGTGTCAGATGTGGTAAACGGCCGCCATATTGGATTTTGGGCCCTGGCGGGTATGCCCACACTTTCGCGAGGGGCATGGGGGCTTAATTTTTTATAAAACCTTCTTAGAGGACAAATCCGTTGAAAAATCGTCATTGTCTCTCAACGGTCACAAAAGTGTCGAAAATGACTCTACTATATAGCCGAAATATGGGGGACGTGGGTCCAATCCCCTGGTCGGGAAAGATTTTGTAATTTCTGGATTGTATTTTAAAAATTATTAAACATGTTTTGAAATGCATATAACGCAGTGTAGTCCATCATCTGTGACAATACCAAGGAAAACATAGCCAGTACGAAATACGTGTAAATATTGCAAGGTTTACTCAATCTACGAGCGGAATTTGGGGGTACCTTGACATTCAACATTTGATAGACCTTGCATGGGCACGGCATTTCACAGCCAGGAAAATAACAAACAAAAAATATATTTTCAAAATCTAAACCATTGTCGTTAAAATAATTTCTAAACATTGGAAGAATATTTTTCAACTTATTATTTCTTGTAGGTTTAAATCGCAATGGATCTTGCTGATTTTGTTAGCAGTTCTCAACAAACTCGTACCGGATGTCCGTTTAAAATTTCAGCGCAATCTGTTCAGCGATTCGGCTGATTTTCAACGTACACACACTTACACACGCAGAATAACAGAATAAGGGCCGTTTAAGTCGAATGGAGATCACTCCGTTCGCTGCGCTCACTCGTTTAACTATGGCACACAAAGAAAGCATAATGTAGTGCTATTCTATTAATAATATTGGTTTTGTACCGGGGACTGTTTATCCATGCATTACGTCTCCACAAAATATCTTAATTTTCCTTTCTTTGTTCTTCACTCTTATTATAATATTACTCAATAATAAGAATATTAACTAGTTTGTAATATTACTTATCATTGTAAACCACTCTTATAAGCAATATAACCCTATCAACCCGAAAAAAAACCAGTCCCAATCCCAATGTTTCTCAATTTCATTCATCTGGATACACTCCCGCAGGTGTAATTGGCTTTATGGAAATCAATCCAGAAATAAAAAGATCTGTCTCTGAGGTGTATCGAACCCCGGTCTCCCGATTGCCGGTCTGGTGCTTTACCCCTCAGCTACGGAGACGGTGAACTTTATAACATCTGGATTGTTGGTGCATTGAAGATCTTAACTATACTCCGCTTAGATGGATTTTGTAATTTCTGGATTGATTTCCATTAAGTCCAAATGTTAGCTAAACCCGACAGATTTTCACTGTCTAGCTCATTGAAAATGATAAGCTCTATAAACACAGCTCTTACAACTGACCAGACCAAGAGCATATTGGCTCAATTTAAAATAAGAACTGCCATGTTTGGACACTTCTGAATGTTTATCCCAGCTGATGGCGACCGTCCAACAATAAATTGGATATCTCAAATGGCGGGCACTGCATGTATCCATCACCTGATTCCACGACTCACCTCGCTTTTCAACGTCGCTTCGGACAATCTTTTCCCATCTTTCTCTGAGTCTTCTTATTTGACTGTTACCTTCCTCCTCTGCTTCCAAGTCTCGTCTTGGGATTTTATATACTGCCATCCTCTTCATATGCCCAAACTATCTTAAACGTTTCATTTCTAATTTAAATCTCAATTTCTGAAGTCCTGATTACTTTCCTGTTACATCACTGCTAATCCTGTCTAGTTTTGTTAAATTATAAATAATAAAATAATAAAATAAATAAATTCATATTTTGAGTCGACCCACTCAGTCACATAACTGTTTTTCATTTATTATTTATTCAGAATCAAGTTTCTATGCCATATATTCCCTTGAACCACCTATTTACCTCCTCTATCTTAAATGTAAACAATTACATAATAACATAACAAGAAATAATTTATTTTTAAGATATGAACAAACGTTTAGTATGCATATATACATACGTTAAAACTGAACTAAACATATATTTTATATCTAATGTGTAATTCATAATGTTCGAATTGTGTTAAGTTACCAAACTAGACACCAGAGTTTGTCTTGATCCAGGCGCGCAAACTGGCAACGCGCGTGTAGACGCCATAGTAGTTGGGAATAGCACAGCCGATGCCCCAGGAAACGACTCCAACCAGCCTCCCTTCAGAGACCATTGGGCCACCGGAGTCACCCTAAGAGTACACAGGTATAAGGGAACACTCAGCGTTGACTGAATCATTTTAATTTTTCACGCTGGAAACCTGCCCAGGCATGCCCCTCTTCAGGTGTCTAGCTAGGAATGCCAATATTTAGGACAATTATATATTTAGTTAGGACAATTGGGAAGTGATGTCCAAGGGCTCTTTAAGAGGACTCACTCCCTTGAACTAGCATAAACGACTGAAGAAAACATAGAAAAAAAACTCAGTCGGGATTACGAGATTTGAATCCGGAACCTCCCGAATCAAAGTCAAGCGCTCGAGCCAACGCTGTCGGTCTGGATTTCGTTAATATTTGTTTGCGATTTAGATTTAGATGTATCTTGTAGCAGATTCCCATGCTTCAACGACTTTATCTCGTATTTGAAGAACATATAAGATAAGTTTATTTACAGGACACAGTAATACATGTAAGTAAAACAAAGACAATAAAAAAGATTGTGTAGCCTGATGAATACATGTCAATAATACAATTTACATAGCACAACAACAACATAATACAATAGCTATAGACAAAATACAAATTCAACACAATATAATTATGCACATACATAAACAAAACAATACATACTACCTACACACATAAAATGATTACAAGGTGTGTAAGTGGGAAAAGAACAAAAAGTAAAACAAAACAAAATTTAAAAATTTTAAAATTAAACATGAAGTTTTGAAAGTAAAGACTGGGTAGCCCCAGGCCCTTAACCACCCACTTTTTCATTCATTCATAAGATTTATTTACAGGACACAGTAAAACATGTAAGTAAAACAAAGATAATCAAAAAGATTGTGTAGCCTATATGAATACAATGTCAATAATACAATTTACATAGCACAACAACAACAATAGCATATGGTATAAATCAATCGATATCTCATCTCTAATGAGTGTATCCTTAAGTTGAAGCGAGGTTCAAGCGAGGATGAAGAGATTGCTATAATGTTGTAGGGCCTCCTCTCCCCCCGTCTAATATATGCTAATTTATTTATTTATTTATTTATTTATTTATTTATTTATTTATTTATTTATTTATTTATTTATTTATTTATTTTTTTAACGTCTATCCTATTCAGTTATAAAACTGATTTACAAAGGAGGACAACTAAATAAATCTAATTACATAGATGCAGACACAACAATGAACTTTGAGATAGTAATATTACAACAATGCATTAAATACTCAACAAATTTGATAACAAATAAAAAGGATATTAAATGCAATTTATGAATGAATCGAACTATATATAAAAAAGGGGGTGGGGAATGAAAAGAAAAGAAAAAAGAAAAGAAAAAGAAAAGAAAAGAAAAGAAAAAAGAAAAAATGAAAGGAAAAAAAAGAAAGAAAGAGAAAAGAAGAAAAAAAAACATTAAAAAAGAAAAACGAAAAGAAAAAAACTGATTTATTAGACGATCCCACTCAAACGAATATGAGGTTTACCAAAAATCAGGAACAGCAAATCAGGGAGTAATCAATCTTTCGCGGAAGAAACCACCGAACGCGAATCTTCATTCGAGCCCCAATGCTTACCTGGCACGAGTCTTTGCCACCCTCTGCAACTCCCGCACATAACATTCTAGTGGTGACGACCCCTCTCCCGTAGTAGGCAGACTTACAGACCGTCTGGCTGACTACAGGGACCGTCACGGCCTGGAGTGTAGACGGGAGATCACCAACTTCCTGCAACAAAAACAAAACGTAACTCTCCGAAGATCTTACACCCCTTAACAAGTCTTGAATGAATAAAGAACACCTTTTACTGGCCCCAGCGTTCATAAGTTAATCAAGGGGTCTGGAAGATACCTACCGTTATCGACCTCGCTCGCGAATATTCGGTTCGTTCCGGCGTCGCTATATTCACAGAGCTATCACTCGCTGACGTCATCTAACAGACTGTGAGGAAACATGGCGGCCCTATTTTACGTAGCGTTTGGCCTATTGGGACTTTTAAACACTGGACCCAGGGCGAAATTAATACTACACAAGGTTGGTATATAGTATTGGATTCACCAAACACTGCATAACATTAGCGCAGGCTTATTTCTGGTGTAGAAATCAATTAGGGCTTGTTTTTCTAGTGACATAAATAGGGCAAGACGTCCACACTTTGAACATTTTGCTTGGGCTAGCTTGTGACTTTTAACGAGATTTGCCGAGTGAGTGTTGGCGTTGTCGGTAAAAGATTACCATTGATTTACTTCTGACACCGATCGTACATATTAAAGGTTGTTATTCCGGGTAAAAACGTACTAGTAGTTTATACTTTTGGCATAATTATTTATTATTATTATTATTATTATTATTATTATTATTATTATTATTTTTTATTATAATATTATTATTATATTTATTAGAGGGTGGCAGGTACTCACGTACTATGGGGCAGATGCTCTTTATGCCATTCTCGCATTTATTTTTAATCTTACATGCCAAATGTTGTGTACAAACAAATGCAAATATTAAAAAAAAAAAAAATTAAAATAATATGAGTATCGCAACAAGTTGAAAAGGAAGCTGAAACGCATTTATGTGCGCACTTACAACGAGTTTTGAGATCTGCGTGCCGTTCCTGCTGTAAGTTTTCTGCATCGGTGGGTGAAGTCTGAAATTATATCTCTGTACGGTTGCAGAATTAATCAAAATCCTACACATTTACTGTAAATAAAAATAACGTATTGGTTTAAGGTAGATGTTTTGAGATGGAGCACTTTCAATGTGTATATGTGCTAATAAATCTATGCATTAAAAAAAGTTGGCACTCATCTTGCATTTTTGATAACCATAGCTTTGTATCATGGTTCAAATTCATCTCTTCATATTTTATTTTGTTATTTAAATTATTGCTTGATGACTATGCATTGTTGAATAATTTTCCTTCCTGGTTGCGAAATGGTCCTAAGACCACACCACCTTACACCTACATCACTTACTGACATAGTGCCCCACCCAGAGACGACAGTGCTGGTACCAGCGGCAACAGGCTCGTCCTGTGATGGAAGAGCAACGATGGCAACTCCGGGTCCAAATAAGAAAGGAGTTGAAACCTGAAACGTTTAAATAAAGAATAAAATCTAAATATTATTCATCATGATCATGAAGAACTGGCAATTATGGTGCGCTGTTGCCCAACTTATTTTTGCGAACATTAATGAACCATTGTTGTTGTTTAATTCGTAAGTTAATAACAAGGAATTCAGATGTTATGTTAACTGCACTGATATTGTATTTGTTATCAAAAAACTAAACACGTAGGTGAGGTTGCCGTTGGTGGCCTTTCAATAGACAATATACCCTCTTTTGCAGAAGAGATAAATAAATAACTAAATAAGGATTATTTCTGGCCTTTCCTCGATTTATATTGATGTATGTAATTCAATTCACAAAAATCCACGTGAGAATCACAATTGTGCACTTATAAACAATTATTAATGAATATTGCACGAACATAAATGCAAATATAAGATAGCAACGTCCAATGATCTACCAGTGGCTACCAGTTTGCATATAGAGCTTGTCCAAGTGAGACATATTGTAATTGGGTTGTCGTATGCACCTTGAGAAGAGCGATGTCATAATCTTCACTCCATCTGCTGTACAGACGGTGCACTATCTTCTTGATAACCCGGTAGACGGTACCATTAGCATCTCGGGTGGTGCTCCCTGCTCTCAAGGTCATTGCCCTAATGGAGCCGGTGCAACAGTGGGCGGCTGTCAGTGCCCACTCGGCGCCGATGATAGAGGCTCCGCAGCTGTGCGACCCGTACAACTCCAGTGACAGCTTCAACAGGAGATGTGTGTATTTATTTATTTTACCTTACAAATATTTCATGTGCACAGTGGCAAGTACCTAACTATAGTAACAGATAATCAAATTATTATGAAAGTTATCACAACGCTTCACCTTGTTTATTTTGTCAATATCACACTCCTTTCATCCAAATGCATATCCTCTAAAGACACTTTGTGCACCTTTCGACTGAGGATTTTTTTAAAGCTGCAGCTCACAATGATTCGATTCCATATTTTTCTACTTAGAGAAGATAACTTTCTATTATTCTTCTGTTTTACATTACATTCAACGTCCAGGTATCGTATTTTCTCCCACAGTATATTTAGTTATTAATTTTGGTGCTTATATCATTTCCTTTCGTTGCATGAAACAACAAGAAGAACATACATCCACAGATTAATTGCTTAAGAGTACGAAAGTCTGATTTAAAGAGGTCCTGATTCGATTCCCTCTACCGGCAATACTGACAATATTTTTCATTGTATTTAATGCATATGCTGGAGATTGAATCATCTTCAAAAACCCTCGGATATTCCCCTCATAACTATCCTTACGTTATCTAGTTAACATAAGAGATAATATTTAACACAATTCATAAATTAAAAAATTCATCCCGACCGTGGTTCCAATTCGGGTCTTTAACATTTCAGGTAGGCACCTTAACAAACTAGACCACCGACACGGTAACTTTTTATCTTTGCAGTTGCATTACATTTGAATGGATGGAACAGTTAACGAATATCCGTTGCCTTTGAACTGACCAAACAAACAATTTATAAATAATACACAATACACTCAATGCTAATACTAAAGTCGTATTCGGTAATGTATGTAAGCTGTATAAAAGTACATTATAGATGGACCGAATATACCGACACCGAATAATTGGCACTGGAAGATTTCGCCTGTACCAAACCCGATATACCACCTCTTCAATTTCACGTCACTGTTGACCAAAAGAAACCATCATTCATGAGAGTATTGATTGTTATAAAAGTGCATTGCTCCTTACATGCCATAACGAACAATTAAGTTTCCGTATTGGGGCAAAATGCCATTTTTTAAATCATAATTTGTATGGAATTCTAAACAAACATTATTTATAAATAATGGTTGGTTGATTATAAATAATGTTTGTTACGTCAGTTCACAGGCAACAGATATTCGTCGCAGTACTGTTTTATCCATTCATATCTATAATCCAACTGCAATTCAGAAGTTAAATAGTTACCGTCTCGGTGGTTTAGTTGGTTACGGCGCCTACCTGGATATGGGAGACCCGGGTTCGAAATACGGTCGGCTTGGATTTTGTAATTTCTTAATTGTATTAAATAAATTCACCTATAAGGGAGTGTTTTCGCGACTAGTCAAATCGAGAAATAACCCATAAGATGTGCAAACATTGCTGTGGCTTCCTATGAGAAAAAGTAATGAATAACTAATTGTGAGTACTATACAAGTTAAATACAAATACATATAATTATAATCCAACTAAAAAAACAACGAAACCAAAGAAAAAGACTGAAAAATACAATGCCAAAATAAATAAAAATATGCTACCTTCTGGACAATAAATGCGAACTTGACATTTTCATTGACATGTTAATTATTATTTATATATCCGCAATGTTTTGGCTTTCATGAGGTAGAGGGATGAGACACCATTTAAAAATTAGTTGACAACATGCCATTCAACACAGAACTTCTGCAATGGACTCACCGAAACATGCTATTATAATGCATGATTGTACAGATAGACAATGAAAGGAAAAAGAATATTTACTCTTGTATGGTACAAATATTAGAAATGTATAGCATATGTTGGCAATAAAAGTGTGACTTTAATGTTCCGTTCAGTTTTAACTTTAAACAAACATATAAGTTTAAGTACCGGTACATGAAAAAATGGACTATAAAAATAATAAAATAGTGTGTTTTGTGTTTATTGATTAAAGTGAATAGATTTGTTATGATCGCGTTATGATAGGAAGCATTCAAAGTTGTTCATGTTTTGTAAATTCTTAAGGAGCTAACTTAAACTACCAATTGTAATAGTATTTTTACTTACCTGGTATGGGTACTGCTCAATGTTGACTGGAGATCCACCAACGATTTTACCATCCGGGAGAGGAACCCCTGCAAATCATTTTCTAGTTACTACATCATCATCATCATCATTGAGGATTCATTTTCTTAGAACTGTTATTTTTGTTGGTACATATTATTGTATTTTCTTTAAATGTGTAAAATCGGTTTTCCTTATATTGTAATGTTTTTTGTGTAAACGAAATGAATAAAGCTTATATATTGAATTTGGATGTACAAGGCACATTGTCGAACTGTTCAATAAAATCAATATGGTTTTTAGCGTTTTAGGGTTTTGTATGCTAAATCGGTAAACATATATTTTGTAAAACGTTACAAAAACCTGTTTTTTTTAGGGTTTTTATACGAAACATATCGCGAACAAGTTTCGTGCTGTATTCAAACGTTTAATGTGACTGTATTCAATTGGCATGTTCCTATAATGCATTTTTTTTGCGGAATGTTAAATAAAAATAATTATAATATTTGAAACTTAAATGCTATATCGATGGTGAAGAACCAATACCTTCTATCTGCCAAAAAGCAAATTGTTCAGGAGAGCATTAAAACTGATTTTAAAAAGTAACAAGTTGACGGTGGCAGATAGGAGATATTGATGTTTGGTAGTACTATATGTCTCTTTTGGAGATTTAAGCATTGTTAGATAGAAGCTATTAGCACCAAAAAATTCGAAATAATTTTCTGTATCCATAGACACCAACATCTTATTTTGGCAGAAAATGGCAGATAGAAGGTATTGGTTCTTCACAATCGATATGTTGCTTTCCGTGCTTTCTTTTTTAATCAAACAAAAATACAATGTTGCACAATGTAGTAAATATTCAAAAATACAAATATTTTATGAATAAGTAAATATATATAAAGTAAATGAGGATTCTTTATAAATGGTTGTCATAGCACATCTCTGAACAGTATGTTATACTCACCTAGGCAGGCTGCGGCTAGGCAGACGAGAGGGAAGAGCGGCAACATGGTGACATAACTGATAACTGAAGAACTGTTTCATCGCCCTTTATACACGCCAATATACTTACTTTTAGTGTGAGGTGTGGTGCCTTTGGGATAGAATAAAACAATGATCACATCATAAGTAGAGCAATGTTGCAAAACAAACCAGAAACGTTTTATTTTCAGACATTGTTCAAATAAGGACACTATAATTTAGAGTGGTAATAAATAATCATCACATTAACGCGTTTAACAGCGCTAGTAGATAAAGACATAAACAGTACACACAGTTCGTATATTAATAGTATCGCTCTCAGTCACAGAATTGAATTTCAGTCGGAAACTTTCATTGAAAGAGGACCAAGCCAATCCTGTTGGCCTAGGCTCCATCGACGACCGAACAATAACCAACCAGATATCAATGTTCGGTATAGGTAAGAAATAGCGATTGAGGGCGCGAACTAACAAGCCGCTAAGCCCTCTGTAAGGGTCGGTTAATAATTGTTGCTTATCGTATTTCCAATAAAACTAACATTAATTCTGTGCATATCCTAATCTTCAACTTGATACATTTACAGGCGTTGCTGATAACTCTTGACCGAGTCCTGGCTAAGCGAATGCTGTTAATAATTGCACTCAATTAATTAAAATACGCTCAGCCACCCGCTCTAACTATCATAGTATAACACGCAGTAACAATCTTCTAGGCAGCTTACTCTGAAAGATTCCACATTATCAACTCATTAAACCACTCAATCTACACATTTTCTTTTTACTGTCATTGTATTTTCAATTATACTTGATAAAACCACTAATTATATCTCAATACAATTAAACTGGAAACACTCACGTAAATGTGATTGATTGTATGTAAATCAATCCAGGAATTCGAAAAAATCCATCTCAGTGGGATATCGAACCTCTGCCTCCCGATTGCCAGTCGCTATAGACCATACCGAGATGTTTTTTTTTATGGATTGATTTCCAAATAATTAATAACATTTACGGTAGTGTTTCCCGATTAATTAAATTGATAAATAAACCCTAGCTTATACATGCGTTAGGTAATGCCATTTAAAATCATGTTTCGTTGGTCAGTTCAAATGCAGCCGAATCGTTGCAGTATTGTTCAAATCTATTCAGACCTGTTATGCACCAACCATCCAGAAGTTATTAAGTTGACCGTCTCGGTAACACAGGGCAAAGCACCCAACCGGCAATCGGGAGACCGGGGTTCGATATCTCGCTGAGTAAGATTTTTGAATTTCTGGGTTGATTTCCATAATACTATATAATCTAACAGACCTCAAGAACAATTTCAAAATAATGGTGAATCTATCCTAGTAATTGTAAACTGACAACCCTCATAAAGACTTAAGACTGATAGCTACACCTATACTTCGGAAAGACATTCGTTAATCGACGAATCCTTATCATATCTAATTGAATTGACGCAGTAATAATCTATAATTTTTTAAATAGATCATTACCTCATTGATGACGCATTACTCTTACATCAACCCATTTCGGGAAGTGGTATAAATTAGAGCCACACGATCGCACAATTTGTAAGAGCTCACAATTTGCCCGTAGGGTTATACAATATACATACCAAATTGTAATTGATAGTTTTTGCTTGATCAGTTAGAAGATTTCGAGATTGATCGGGGAAAATCAAACTTAACTAAAAAAAATATTTAAAACCTAAAATTCAGATTTTCTTTGGCTCTTGACCTTTTATATTAAGGATTTTCTTTGGCTCTCTAACCTTTCATAAAATAAAAGGCTAGAGAGCCAAAGAAAATCTTAATTTTAGGTAATAACTACATATTTTTAGTTAAGGCTATTGTAATCAGGGTAGGGTCAAAACCTTGGAAGTCCATGAAAGTTGTCTGAATGAAAGAGTACCTTTAATAAAACAGCGATTTTTTTTTTTGGGGGGGGGCCGGACATAACCTCACTATCGGCTATTATATGTCGTTTTTTTGACAATAGTGTAGCCAGTTACGCTAGTGCAAAATTAAATTTTGTGAATCGGTTTTCTGGATATAGTTTCTTAACACCTTTAGCTTCAACTTCAGCTATAAGGACAAATAGATTTCTGAAATAATAGTAGGTTTACGATTTTTTTTTGCCAGACGATACAAAACTCGAAAAAACTCGTATTTGTACCGTTTGACAAAAAAATCGTAAACCAACTAGTATTTCAGAAATCTGTTTGTCCTCATACTTGAAGTTGTAGCTAAAGGCGTTAAGAAACTATATCCAGAAAACCGATTCACAAAATTTAATTTTTCACTAGCGTAACTGGCTACACTATTGTCAAAAAAACGACGTATAATGGCCGATGGTGAGGTTATGTCCCGCCCCCCCCCCCCCCAAAAAAAAAAAAAAACATTTTTTTCTGTTTTAAGTAAGGCCCTCTTTCATTCAGAAAACTTTTCAGCCATGTTTCTTCAACTTTCAAATTATCGGCCAGAGGTAGTACAATAGCCTTAAGTTTGATTATAATTAATTTATAGCCCCAATAAATCTTATACTTATAACTTATAATTATTATAAGTTTTTCAACACAGTGACACAAAGCTATGATGTAGTGATCGGATCTACTAGGTGTGCAACCGACAGTGTTGGCTCGAGCGTAAGGGGCGAAACTCTGATTCGGGAGGTCCCAAGTTCAAATCCCGTCGAGACCGGCAATCATGACTGAAGGTTATTTCGCGGTTTTGCTCAGTCGTTAATGCGAATGCAAGTGATAAAGTCCGCATATACAGCCAAAGGAAATCCCTTGTCAATTGTCCATATTCTAATGTACATAGTTAAGACACCGAGCATACGTTACATCCTGGGCAGGTTTTCAACGAAAAACCTAGGCATGTTAACTATAATTATAAGTAATTAGGTTTTGGTTTCCATGGCTGGTTATATTTATTTTTTTATTTTTTTTTATTTAACGTCTATCCTATTCAGTTATAAAAACTGTTTTACAAAGGAGGACAATTAAATAAATCTATTAACATATGCAGACACAACAATAAACTACATTTTAAGTAAATATTTGAAATAGTAATATTACAACAATGCATTAAAACTCAACAAATTTGGTACTTACTACTCTTTGTTGATTTTTTGTATTTTCTAACAACCCTTCCGCTGGTGTGATTTCTTCATCTTTATATAATTCGAAATTATTTATATTTTTGAAGTGTGTATGACAATACTAGGCCGCTTTGCTAACACTTTTTCCAGTCGCGTTGATGGATGAGCTTTTAAGGTTGAATATCGTTGCCCTAAAAGTACGATTTCGATGAGAAATATTTCTTCGATTTTCCCTAAAATCATAGCATATCTAAGTGCAGTGATTTCAAACGTTCATATAAAGTTTCATCAATATCGGAGTAGCCGTTTGCCCGGTCGGGCCAAATATTACGAAAATATCGCATTAAAATAAGAAAAAAATATTAAAAGTACGATTTTCATGAGATATATTTATTCGATTGTACAAAAAAGTTCAGAGATTTCGGAGGTCCCCTCCAACTTCCTTTAAGATCTCATATTATGCCGTTTGTTCGGTGGAGAGCGAACAAACAAACAAATAGACAAACAAAATATTTTAAAAAAACACCCGAGTGTAGTGCAGGAGGATAAGTGAAATTGAAGTCTTCACTTCGCTCATCCAACAAAAACCCATACCATATGCGGGACTCGAACCCATGTTGCCCTGGTGTCGGAGGAACGAGGACGACAAATGTCTACTCAATGTTAAATTCTTGTCGTGGTAGTGTGTCGTTTAGCCGAATTGGCTAACTTTTCCCGACTCGGGAAAGGAGTTTTATTGATTATCATTTTAAAAAAAAACTAAAACACTTTAAAACCTTTAACGTTTCTATTTGAAATATAATGGATTTCCACCCGAAATGGGAAAAAAACTACTTGACAAACGTTCAGTTAAGGTGGAGCAATAAAAGGCACTTCCAACCTTGTTGTCAATTTTGGAGCCATCTGTGAATACCAAAGTAAACCTTTGATGTTCATGGCAAATCTTTCTAAAGTTAATTTTGAATACACTATCGCAAGTAGAGTTTTTATCAAAACGACAAAGGTCGAATAGAATAATCGGCTCGGGTGTAGACCAGGGCGGGTTATTGCTAAAAACAAAATTAAAAACTGTTGGCAGATTAAAAGCTATAAGATTAAACAAAAGTTTACACCTTAACCCCGTTGGAAGGGTTGTCATCGGTTTGTTATCAAAGTGTCTGACATATTTCACATTAAAAATATCACGATTTGATGGATGGTTAGGCATAGATTTAATTTTCATTACGTACGTACCCATCAAGAGGTTTCGCCGTTCTGCCAAGGAGGACACACCTGACTCGGCATACAAGCTGACTATTGGGCTTGTTCTTGAACTAACGAACTCTCGCATGGTAATCCCATCCGTTACCATCGTGCTACACCGCACTGAAAACATTTGCTGCCTATAAACGAATATATTGTTAAATTGATTTTTTTGTAGGATGCTCTAGTCGACTAACGTATGGAATAGTATATTGCGGATAGGACAATTATTGTGAAAGGATGTCCGAGGGCTTTTTAAGGGGGATCCATGGACCCAATTAAAAATTTCCTAAATATTAGTTTAACGAAACATCGGACATAGTTTACATTGCCAAAACTATTTTTGATTTTTTTCCCCCTAAATATTAGTTTAACGAAACATCGGACATAGTTTATCAATTAAGATCATCTGACATTGCCAAAACTATTTGTGATTTATTTTTCGGTTGAGCGGTACGCCCAATATAGACGATTATAGAATCTTTGCTCTGCTCAAAATTTTTGTGTTAGAAGGCTAATTTTTGTTTCTATTTGTAACACATACTCCTGGCTATAAACTCTATATGTTAGAATTTGTTTCCCGTTAATATCTTGCACGGTACGATTTTTTACTTCCGCCGGTACAAACTACTTCCGCCGGTACAAACACTAACTTTGTAAAATCGTACCGTGCAAGATATTAACGGGAAACAAATTCCAACATACAGAGTTTATAGCCAGGAGTATGTGTTACAAATAGAAACAAAAATTAGCCTTCTAACACAAAAATTATGAGCAGAAAGCTGTGCCGTGTAGGCCTATACGTCAAAAATTTCACTATATCGTCTATATTGGGCGTACCGCTCAACCGAAAAATAAATCAAAAATAGTTTTGGCAATGTCAGATGATCATAATTGATAAACTATGTCCGATGTTTCGTTAAACTAATATTTAAGAAAATTTTAATTGGGTCCATGGATCCCCCTTAAGAGGACTAAATCCCTTGCATTCGCATTAACGACTGAGGAAAACCCCGGAAAAAACCTTCAGCCAGGATTGCCGGTCTCGACGGGATTCTAAACTGGGACCTACCGAATCAAGAGTCGAGCGCTTAGCGCTCGAGCCAACACTGTCGGTGTATCTGTATATTGGTATTGACGATGGCCGCTGCCGGATCAATGGGAGAAGGGAAGCGAGCCGTGAACGCGCCATGGTGGGGGAAGGTTAGCCAATTCAACCTGACGATTCACGCTTGTCGTGGTGTTGGAGCTGCTACCTAGCGGATGCAGGCTGGAACTAGCACGATTATGTCGGTAACGTAGTTTTCCTTTTTATAGGACGGAGATTTGAAAGTGTATCAAATGATTCCTTTCCCTAATACAAATGCGGTGACTATTATGTCAATTTTATTAAATATCACCACTATTTGTACAAAGTAATTTAGATATTACAAGTACTTTGTTATTATTATCAGATTGTCAGCTATAATGCTCAGAAAGAGTAGAATCTTCGGTGTTTCTAATAGTAGAATTGATGATGATCAAGTCTGAATACATGGCTGGTATTTTTGTATATCTTTCATCGTTAAGAATTTTTATTCATAGTAATTTGGTATCACCATACCACTAGGAAAACGCCAAAGTCGTTGTTAGACTAGTGAGCGAGTCATGTGTTGAGTACCCTGGAACATTTTTATTTACGTTTGATAAAAATAATAATAATAATAATATCGGATAAATAAATATTATGTAATAAAAATATGTTTTGAGTTTAGTTGGTATAATGGCGCATAATGCGTCATTCTAGCCTATGATAGGCTAGAGAGGCCTTAGGTAGGAGGGAATGTTACCGGGTACTCAACACATGACTCACTCACTCGTCTAAAATTCTTTGGCGTTTTTTTAGTTAAATATGTTTTGAAATGCATATTACGCAGTATAGTAATATCATGTGTGTGAAAAAAACAGCCACTACGACATTCGTGTAAAGATTGGAAGGTTTACTTAATCTCCGAGCGGAATTTGTGGGTACATTGAGCGTGCAAGATTCGATACACCTTGGGCACATTTTCACAGCAAACAAAAAACCATAGTCATTAAAATAATTCTTACACATTTGCAGGCTATTTTTCAGTTAATTATTTCTTGTATGTTTAAATCGCAATGGATCTAGCTGATTTTGTTAGCAGTTCTCAGTTAACTCGTACCGGATGTCTGTTAAATGAACGAATGTAAACAGTCTCCGAATATCTTCGCTGTATTTCCGTGGTTAAACAACTGCAAATCAAAGAATCGGAAGAGTAAACATTTGCTCACTAGTGCATCATGCACAAATCAAAAGTTATGTATAAGTTATGTTCTAGATAAATTGTTGGCGTTCCCTAGTTAGCATACAATATTCACACTTGCTGGGTATTTGTATGCAAAAAGAATAGATCTTTATTCCACTGAATAAAACATAACATATCAGTTTAATATTTGGTGTAGGCGAAAATACGCCCCAAATCGTTGAAGGCGACTGAGTGTACCAGAGCATTGCGATAAAGCACAACACGTTTGGTTCAGTTTTTTTAGTCCAAGGATGTGCGATTATCAGGTTAAAATGGTTTTACAGATACAAAAACCTATACCACTCATTCGATTTGATGACAGCTGGGCTCAGCGTTGGCGCGTCATCGGTTATGAGAGGCTCCCCGACAGTGTCCGTGTCTCTGCGCTACATCTGGAGCGACGGTGACGTCAGATGTGCTTCTAGTCATGCGCCTGTAGGTTGGCGCCTCAGAGGTGGACGAATGTGTTCATGTCATACTTGTGACTTCCTCCCAGCAGTACACACGTCTCTGAAAGAAATAGTCAAAGAATAACATCTCATCTATTCTTACTCTGTGTGATTATAATACTGCTCCATTTAGCTAAGCATTATAAGCACCAACACTACCTCGTCGATACACAGACAAACGTAGGGTAGGGTATCGTCCACTATCCTGACAGAAAGTAACACTTGAAGCTCTTCTATAACGACCCAGTTGTTGACATTGCGGTTCGTCGTCTATCCCGACCAGTCTTCCGAACACTCTGTTCGTCCTCAACCCCAACCAAATCAATTACACCAGGCAGCGGTGGCCATTGTTACTGGAGACGGTATGCCATGTGGAACCTCCTCTATCCTGACGTCTCAGAGATAAGAGTTTGGTTCACATGGCACCCATCGACCAAGTAATTAGATGCAAAGAGATATTGAGATTGATTTCGACTTCGTGACGATTAACCAAATCGAACATAAACTTCGACACGACGATGCCAATTTCTAAATCGAGATTGCTGAGTCGGCAAATGCAGACTTCTAATCGAAAATAGTTTACGAATCCCACGCCTACACTCACACTCAAACTCGCACTCCCACTTGCTCTCTACCACTCCCACTTTCATCACTCTAGCCAGATGATAGTGAGTTAAAACTCACAGAATTGCAGTTTCGTTCACGGGTTCTGGTGATGTCCTCACGACGAGAGCAGACGTAATCCAATGTGAAGAGCCTCCGAATATTACGCTGTATTTCCATACTTAAACATCTGCAAATCAAAGAATCCGAGGAGATTTTTAACATTATTAGCAGGGACTAAGTCTTACAACTCAACTCAAATGCTGTGAGTGAGTTCGCTTTAAAACCACAGACCAGATCGCCCTGAAATTTTAAACAGACATCTAGGACCAGTCTTGTGGGTTAACATTTTCAACAAAATCAGTCAGAAATAAATTGTGGATATGAAATAGTTGGTTTTCCATGTCAATGGGTCGAATAATACACAATTTTAGAGAAGATTGAAAAATATCTACAAAAATTGCTATATACGAAAAAAATCAGGTTGTCCCGGATATGTAATACATTTCAAGTATTGTTAGTATTTGAGATGCTAATTTATTTATTACTTATTCAAAAAATCACATTGTTTATCCATATTAAGAAAGAAATAGACTACAAATCAGAGATAAAAGCACGAAGTGTAATTGTTTAACTAGTGCAATACCATATTAGTAATCATAGCAAGGACTCTTACCTTCAGACGACTTACGATATGAATGATGGTGTTGGTTAAACCTGTCACGTTTTATAGTGTTGTCAATAATCAATAATAATTACATTGCCTGGATATTGAAACAATGTTTTATAATAGAGTACGCAAGCGTAAGTAATTACTACAATAAAGAGTACACAATAAAGATGTACACTGCCTTGCTCGGAATACGTTAATAAATAATTATTAGATCCTAAAAAAAACTTATAAGTTTTTTTCAGGATTTTTTCATTTTTTTCATTTTTGTTTCAGTTCATATTATGAATTATGGGAGCAATTCAACTGAACACAATCGCAACTGAACACAATCCCATCTGCACACAGCCCAAGTGAACGCAGTCAACTGAACACAGTCGCAACTGAACACAGCGCAACTGAACACAGACGCAACTGAACACAGTCGCAACTGAACACAGTCGCGACTGAACACAGTCGCAACTGAACACAGTCGCAACTGAACACAGACGCAACTGAACACAGCGCAACTGAACACAGTCGCAACTGAACACAGTCGCAGCTGAACACATATTCAAGTGAACACAAGCGCGAATGAACACAGACCCAAATGCAAAGAACCCGCCATTATTGAACCCCCCCCCCCACACTCCCTTGAGTGATATAGTCAAAACTTGCCAAATTTTGACTGAATGCAAATAAATTGCAACAGTAGGTTTTATGGTAATTCTTTTAAGAAAAAAGTCGTCTTTAGCTTATCCAAAATCCACTAAAATCCGCAAGGGGTAGGTTGGTCAAAATTAGGTTTTAATCATCCCATAATTAATTGACTATGTTAAAATATTGTTGTTCCGATCGTCACGTGTGTCATTTGCAGACCAAGGGACTTAAGGTTTTTGGGTTGGCTGCCCGACAGAATTACGACTGCCAATCACATTCATAAATGCATTTATATTGTTGACCCAAAACAATCACATTCATTCATATTTTTAATATTGTTGATACATTTTGTCATTTCTAGCCAACAATTTTGCGATCCAATTGAACATTATTGCGACGAAACAGATATTTCTCGACTACTTAGTAACAGTTTAACACCCTTGCATGTTATTGCGTTCATCATCGTTTCATTGTTGAACTAATTGAACGATTACATTCTATAATGATGGTTGCGATCCGTTACCTGGTGGCTCTAATGGAAGCGCGGTATAAACAACAATGCTATTGCCTACCCACCACAGTACACATATTATCAAGGAGCAGATGTAAGCCTAGAAAACAGAGTTTTTCAAGTTGCAATATCCATCCATGGCACAAGAATGTAAACGTCATGAAAATAATCGGGAGCAATTCAACTGAACACAATCGCAACTGAACACAATCCCATCTGCACACAGCCCAAGTGAACGCAGTCAACTGAAACACAGCCGCAACTGAACACAGCGCAACTCAACACAGACGCAACCGAACACAGTCGCAACTGGAACACAGATATTTTGGTGTGTTCAGTCGCGATTGTGTGCAGTTGACATGGTGTGTTCAGTTGCGATTGTGTTCAGTTGGTATAGAGCCATGAATTATTCAGCTCGTTTGGATGTTTAAATATTTCACAGATAACACCGGAAATACGGTCAATATATATATATTTTAAACTGAAGAGGGCTATTCAAAAACTTATTTACAAAAAATATATAATAATATGGTGTTATACGAAGTATTTTGAATAAATACAATTTTTTTTTAAATCCTATCTCAGAGAAGATTTTAAAAGAACATTATTATATTATTTCCTATACTCTTCAAAGCCTAAACAGTAAGTTTGAACACACAATAACAAAAACTTGTAGAAATACAGCCAAACCTTACACACTCAAAAGGAATGAGATCTAAAAAAAGGGCCAAGCTCATCTACCCTTCCACATTTGCGCATTCTTAATTCATAAACGTACAGTGTCCCATAACAGCATCCTCGAAAAGCTTGGCAAAATAGAATTTGCGATTATTAATTTAACGTAGTAGTTTATCCAAGTTCTTTTTTGTAATTAATTTAAACGTAAACATGCAAATTCTATTTAGCCAAGCTTTTCGAGGATGCTGTTACGGGACACTGTACGTTTATGAATTAAGAATGCGCAAATGTGGAAGGGTAGATGAGCTTGGCCCTTTTTTTAGATCTCATTCCTTTTGAGTGTGTAAGGTTTGGCTGTATTTCTACAAGTTTTTGTTATTGTGTGTGATCTTATTACTTTTTCAAGTTCCATTACAAAATTATTTGTTAAAATATAATATTTTTATCAAAGTTGATTTAATTTTTATGGTATTAGCAATAACAATAGGATGTAAAATATCTAGGCCCGGATTCATGTACATCCTGGGTATAGGTGGTATAACCATGGTATAACGACGGTATAAGGACTGGTTAAGTCTAGGCAACTCACATCCTATTAAAACTTTCCCATGTAACAACAAACGCACAACTAATGTAATTTTACACCTATTTCACTGCACCCACACGAGGGAAGCGATATATCTAGACGGCCTTGACCCACAGCCATGTAAATCATCAGATAATCAGAAGAATATTGAAAATTTTCACCATCTTTTGTTTTACATTTTTATTAAAAGTGACAGGAGATTACGTGAGTTTATTAAAAGTCTAGAAAAAGCTTATTATTGCCGTAAATTTTGGAATAGCCTAGGACTATCATACCATTGTTTATCTGCATTAGGCTTGTAGTAATCAAAACTAGTTATTTGTGCGGGAAGTGTCAAAACAAGGTTGTGCTGGCCTAGGGTTGGCTAAGAAAGGCCTAGGGCTTGTCAAACATGTAGTGTAAGTATTTATTTATCTAGTCCTATAGCCTAATGGAAATTTAGACCTACACTGTTGTATTATAAATAATTTTCTATATCTGGGCCTGGGCCAGGGACGGTTTCTGATTTGTTTTATGAGAGTATAATGACACCTTTTCTCGTTCCACACAAAGAAGAAAAATTTTAAATGTCCGCCATTTGTTTACGTATCGCACTTTCCCGCCTAACTCTGCTTATACCGTCAACAAGTGTCAAGTAACTATGGTTACTTGTTGATTATATGCCAAGTGTTTAAGGCTTATTTTAAAACCTTTATTTGGAAGCCTTCCAACAAACTTTTTCAACTTTTTTTTTTCAAAAGAGACTATATTTCTATAACCTTAATGTCCATGTAAAATATGAACATTGTAGCCCCACCCGTCTGGTCAGAATCGCGGGCCGACGTATTAGATGTTAGCAGTAGCTAGCAGTAGCTAGCAGTAGCTAGCAGTAGCTAACATCCTTAAAGTGATTTTGAGCATGTTTGAAGACATTTTTTCACCAAGAAGGAATGGTCGTACCCCAATAAAATTTGGCATGTGTTGTCAGGTACCTAAATCCCCTCGATTGTGATAGTTTTCAAGTTCACATCACGTTACATGACGGCTGGGTAACACCTCGAAATCACCCCAACTCTGCTTGGTGTATAAGGTGCTTGAGTGTGTAGCGCACCGCGGCTTGGCTGCGGCGCCCTAAACGGGCACCTTGATATTTGGATTATTAGGTGTAGATAATTAAATCCCTTCCGAAAATATTGTAGAATGATAATTCAAAACAACGTTTGCAAGATAGTCAGGGTACGTCTGTAATCGTTTTTCGACTGCTACCCTGCTAAAAACTTGCCTGCTCTGTGCTTGCCTGCTTACACCTCGCCTACTTAATGATTCTGTCAACAACTTCTCCAAGCCTGCTTATCATGGCTTCCCACTGCCTACTTAACGGACATACGTTTTTAAGTCGCTCTCAAAACCCACCCACGAGAAGGCGGTAGCTTGAGTCTTTTTTATAAATTTGTAAACAAACAAACTTTCTTGTGTTTTTATTTACTACAATTCAGAAATTAAAAAAGTCCGCCCCAACCGGGAATCGAACCACGGATCTCCCACATTCCAGGTGGACGTCTTAACCACTAGACCATCAGGACGGGTACATTTTAATCTCTGAATTGTAGTTGCATTATACATCTGAATGGATGGAACAGTACTGCAACGAATATCTGCTGCCTTTGAACTGACCACCAAACATTAATTATAATGTCATTACCTTTACGCAGGTATGATTTGTTAGTCCATGTGCGTTGTATCTCTCGTTTTACGTCACCGTTAGGCGTCATGATATCCATGACGTAGCTAGTAGCATCCGAATAGTCGAGCGCACGATCGAGACTCGCCGAAATCTGGGAATGAGAACAAGAATCGGAAAAGGACACCTGATCTTGTTCTTAGTACTAGAACATGGCGGCTGTTTACGATACGTCCGATAAATTACATAAATAAATTAAAGATAAAATGCATGAAGCAATCTACTAACAAGACCAGGAATCACACCAAGAATAAGAACAAGACCAAGTAATGAGACCAAGAACGGCAAATAACACTATTCGGTTAGGTCCCTAGCATAACCTCGTTGGTCAAGGTCAAGAAGTTAAAAATAAATTTAAAAACATCAAACTATATCACAAAACATTCAAAATGCTACATTTTGGCTGGCTAGGCCTAGGTCTAGGCTACCCTACGGTAGGCCTAGGCCCCACCTTTACCTAGCTATGCCCTAGGGCCTCGGCCTAAAACATGCATTTAGTTGTTTGAATTCCTGACACTGCTAATTTTCTACGTGGTAAGAAAAAAATTCATTAAATATCAGATCCTAGGAACAATTTAAATTAATTAATTACAATCCTGCTTGCATTTCACTTCTTCGCATTCGGCCATCTTGTAGTAGGTGAAGTAGGCTCGCAAGCATACACTTTCGGCGACTACGCTCGGGTGCTAACCAAGTAGACTTCCGATGCCTACTTGTGACATTTCGACGCCAACTTCATCACGTGACTTCCGGCTAACGAGTCGACTTAGCCAAGCAGACTCGCTCAAAAAGTCGATTACAGACGCTCCCATAGAATAGGGCATGAAATATTGTGTGTCGACTTAAATTTCCCTCTATACACAGAAAATAAACAAATCAAATATGAACATAAGGCTGTGTGTTCAACAAAAAATTTAAAATCCAAAATATGCTTACAACAGTAATTATAGAGTATGATCATTAATCACAGTCTTTTGAACAGATCAGAATACTTTTTTTAATGTGTCTTTAATACTTTACATTTTACAATGGCTTAAATTTTCCGGTATTTTTGTGGTTTTTGTACCGCCAAAAGAAAAAAAAAGAAAGATCTTAAGATACGAAAGTTATACATTTCAAATAACCTGATTCTATGGTGAAAAGAGTGTTAGCTACAATAAAAATATCAGCCATCTAAAAAGTATACTTTTTGCAAAACTTAGCACCAAAAATCGTTCAAAAAAGTAGCAATAGCGGAAAAATGCATCAATAAAAAAAATCGAAAAAATATTTTTTGGTCTTTTCAAAAGACTGATTAATGATCATACCCTAAACTACTGTTTTATGCATTCTTTGGATTTTGGTTTTTGGTGAACACACAGCCTTAAAACGAAATTTTCTTATTATTGTCAAATTATTTTCAAATGTATATTATAATATGTACTAAACAATACTTAATCACAGTAGAAAACGAAAATTTAAAAATACTTCATTACCTTATACCGTTGGGTGTCTACTAGACACCCAACGCTAATACATCACATCAAAAGTTTATAATTTTCCTCAAAATGGTATAAAAATTGTGCATGTTTTGTCTTTAGTTTAGGCATTGACAATGTTTTAAAATAACCGGAAAATGTGGCACGCGTTAATTATTAAGCTATTATATCGCATTTTCCTCAAAAAGGGTGTATGTTAATTGTACAACTGATGTAAGGTACATTTGTTTAAAAAGTTTATAAGAACAGATAGACATGGCGCGCGTTAATCGTGAGGCTCTGATTAGGGAGATCTTGGCATCGAATCCCGTCGAGACCAGCAATCCTGACTAAAGTTTTTTCCGAGATTTTTCTCAGTCGTTAATGCGAATGCATGGGATTGAACAGCCCTGAGATATTGCTTCACAATTGAGGGGCATCATGCAAGAAGAGGATAACGGCGGTTATCCCTTTCTTGCCGTTTACCAAATAAGCAGATTCGTCTATCTAGTAGTAAGCTGTATGCAAACTTTAAAGTTGACATTTATGACATTGATGAATGACAACACCAACTTCATTATACCCAGTTATAGCTATGTTCATTTTTATCCCAAGATAGGCAGAATTAGGTTCGATAAGCGCCTCCAGATCTTTCCCCGGGAATAAGAAAATATGTAAATATTGTTGATTGGTTCGAGTTGCCCCGATTTTATTCGTTCTTATCCCTCTTGTATCCCCCTCATATCGTCTTATCCCGGGATAAATTGTACATGAATCGGGGTCCTGAAGAGGGGAATGCATTGCTGGACAGGTTTCCCACGATACATTTTAAGTCAGTCATCCGGTTTTCTGGTCAAACTAATAGTTGTTTGTGAAATGCCAAACGTGTCATTCCCTACAAAACATAATAGGAGAATTGAGTACAAGTAAATTAGAATTTGTATTCTTTATTTCGATTCAACATGGTAGACGAGAATTCTCTACAACAAATTTAACATAGAATAAATTATTAATTGTAAAAAAATCTCTATATAACGAATTTCATTGGGCGAGTCGAGTGTTGCGAGTGGTTCCAATGTCGAGTTAGACACCGGAGTTGGTCTTGATCCAGTTGCGCAGGTTGGCGACGCGTGTGTACACCCCGGGGTAGTTGGGTCGGGCACAGCCGTAGCCCCAGGAGACGACCCCCACCTTGTTGCCAGATTGCAGGGGGCCACCAGAGTCACCCTGGAAACACAGTGTGATATATTGTCTGTGATTGAAGCAAACAACTTGCAGAGGCAATGGGGATCTCATCCAGCCCTAATTTGCAAGAACATATGAGTATTAATGGATCTTCTATAACCGTCTAGTTGGTCTATGGATCGGTACTTGTGTAGTTGGTGTGACCCAACTTTTCAAATTTTTTTTTACTCAACCTACAAAACCTTTAACGTCGCTATTTAAAACAGAAAATGACTTTTAATGGAAAAGTACTTTCGTTTAAAATAGCGAGGTTAAAGGTTTTGAAGTTTTTTTTGTTACTGTTACACCAAAAACGTGATGATTCTATTTTAGATTTTGGTGCTGGAATGTAATAAAATAGTACACAATGAGTTGTTCTTGACTTATTTCATCAATGGTGAGTGTTTATGTTGATTTTAGTTGAAAAAAACGGTATTGAAAAGTTGGGTCACACCAACTACACAAGTACCTATGGATCTGTCTGCTCAATACTTTGAACACAAGTTCATTCAATAATAAAAAATTAAAAATCATCTTGTTTGTTATTTTTCAACCAATATTAAACTGTAGATCGATGCACGTGCAAAAAGTTGTTTGTAATTTTTGTTTTGATACTTTTGTAACATTTATTTCGCATTGTGATATAGCATTTTAAAATTTATTAGTTTTTGTGTTGCACACACGGACGTGTATGAGTCACTGTTTTTCTCCATCAAATGATTGTTTAAAACATGGAGATGACCTTTTTTAGTACGACTCTTGCTAAATAATACCTTAGCACACGCTCTGAGTTTTAAAATATAAGCTTTATATTTTTAGTATCTACCTTTACAAAAATAGAATTGATCATGAAATATTTTATGATTAAGTAGTATTCTAAGGTCCTAAAAGTTAAATTAATGAGAATTAGTACTTAGAGAATTTGAAATTGTATGTTACCTGGTAAAACCAAGTACAAACAGATGTGGAGGAGGGAGGAGAGGAGTGGATAGAGGTAGAAGAGAGAGAGAGAGAGAGAAGGAGGAAAAATCGGAGAGAGCTTGTGTCGCGACAAGAAAATGACGAAGATAGGGTGTCGCATAATGCTGATTCTGTGATGCCCAAAATCAAAGGTTGAAACACCCCTTCACCCAACTAAATGATGTTGTAACAAAGTGCAGAGATAATATTGTATTGTCTTACCTGGCAAGAGTCCTTTCCTCCCTGGTTGACTCCTGCGCAGATCATCCTAGCAGTGATGGCGCTGGATCCGTACGCAGACTGGCACTGAGACTGGCTCACGATAGGGACAGTGACGGCCTGCAGCTGAGACGGGAGACTGCCGCCCTCCTGGTAACAAGACAAGACAACATTAGAAGACCATACCAAACAACCACACTTAAACAAAATCTTATATTTTATTCTAATTACAAGAAGATTTTGTTGATAGCAGTTTCAAATTTAAAGCTTTAGCAAGACCAGTTTCGATTAGTGTGTTTGTTGCTGCAAAAACAACTTAGTGGGTGCTTTTTGAACTACATTTATGAAACATTTTGAATTTATACTGTGCTAGAAAAAGTAATAATCCTTCATCATACTAATTTAAATATTATTATTGTGCAAAGTCCGATTTTCAGTAAAATATTCTACTTTGTGGCGTTTTCACGAATAAGTGTGTAAATAGTTGGAAGACAAAATGCTTTTAACCTGCCCCTAACGATTATTCATTGAGCTTACATTGCTACATTTGCTCACGCCATATTATGTTTAGCACATTGAACAACATCCCATTCTTACAAGTACCGAATACGCCCAGTGAACGCTAATGCAATTACAACTATTAAAATCCAAAATTCGGTAAATACGCACATTTTCATAGATGCTTAAAATATATAATTAACATGTTTTTCAAGTACTGAGAGACATCCTTTTTTAAACACGTATAATTTTATGATTAACCATGGAGAAACAAACGTTGAGTAGAATGCTTTTTATTTTCTTATGCATAGTAAAATTATGGTTAAATGACGTTATTTATATTCAATTTAATTCCAATGTCTTTTCAAGTCTGATTAAGAACCCACGACTAATTATTTTGTTTGGCTTTTTTCATCAAGTGTCAAAGATCGTCTAAGGAGCGCAGAAAATCCTTCTTCAAAGTATTTTGAACAGTTTTTGAACTTTTGAACTTTTGAACAGTCCTACTACTAGCCAAAACGAGACCACAATTTAATATTCAGATTTGCACGGCTATTCCACCCTGTTTTTAATATTTTTAAATATGCACTATGTAAAAATAGTAAATGAAATTGAAACCTGGCACTATAAGAAAACCAAATCATCAAATCATTTTGTTTAAAAAAATCTGATTTGGCACACAGCATAATATATTGCTTCTTCAAAATATTTCAAACTGCAATTGCATCTTTAGCACCTCGTTCAAAGTTGTGTTTCTGTTACATTATGTTTGACGATTTTTAATCATTTAAACAAAGAAAAAATATGGAATTTTTCGGAACCGTGTCCTTTGCGAACTTTTCTCTTCTCCGGTAAAAATTAACAAAATATGCCGGCTATCGTAAATTTTGAAAAACATACGTAAATGTAAAATCCTATGTTTTCTTTTTGTTAAACTGAAGAAAAACAGTCAAACATTAAAGTCACAGAAACACAACTATCTAAGTTAAACGATGTGCTTGACGCAATTGCAGTTTGAAATTTTATTGAATATCCAATATTTGCCGGGTGCCCGATCAGAAAAAATTGAAAAACGTTGTTCTGGTGTTCTAATAGTGTCAGGTATCAATTTCATTCACTACATTTTTAAAGTGGAAAAACATGGTAGTTAATTAATCTTACAATGCCGATATATTAACACCTTTAAAGGTTTAAAGAATTACGTAATTTGGAATCTGAACTTACAGAAGTTGCGCCCCAGCCAGAGACGATAGAGTTGGCGCCAGTAGCCACAGACTCGTCCTGAGATGGGAGGGTAATTGCGGCAACACCGGAGCCGAAGGAGAAGGGGGTTGAGACCTGAAACGTTCAAACAAGAGTTATTCATAAGTACAAATATGAATTATTTATTAAAACCAGCACCTACTTTTACTGCTCTTACGTATTTGAATTAGCTATAAGAGTAAAATTGTTATTTACAAGAATTCATGATTACATAATGATCCATTGACATATCATGAAAAGTAAACCAGATTTGCAAGTGGAAACATTAGTAATATCTCAAAAACGTATTCTAATTTTGAAATATATTTATCTACAAACAAAACTAACAAACAGTATTCGAGTCCAATATATACAAGCCCTTTAAAGTAAGAATTAACACATTTATTTTCCGTTTAAATATGAATATCGTTACTATATATTTTTTTATAAATAGTAATCACAAACAATGCTGCATAGTATTCAAAGTAAATGTTACATTTTGTACGCGGTTTTGCTTATTTGTTGATCTCAATTGCTCATACGATTGATTTAATATTTTTTAAATTATTTTTACTTATTTTTACTAGATGACAATGTATCTACTTTTGTGGAATAAATATAATATTTTATGTACGGAGGTCGTACCCTGAGCAGGGCGATATCGTAGTCGGTGGTGCCCGAGTTGTACTGGCTGTGGACGATCTTCTGAGCGACCTGGTGCACGGTGCCTCCTGATCCCCTGATACTGCTGCCGGCGCGGAGGGTCATGGAGCTAGCGGAGCCGGTGGAGCAGTGGGCGGCTGTCACGGCCCAGTTGGCGCTGATGATGGAGGCTCCACATGCGTGAGAGCCGGACAGCTGCATGGACAGCTGCAAGGAAACAATAGTATAGATTATCAAATTAGCAATCCTCGGAGGAAATGAACAGAACAGTTATAGCATGAAAGGATCATGTATGATGGCAACAGTGCTGTTAGGTCGTTGTCTGAAGTCTGAACTAGAGGGAAAGATTGATTAAATATTGCTTAACGTCTCATATTAATGCACTTTGGCTACTAGAGACGATGAGTGGTGATATGAGGAGGATGTATGAACAGAAGGGAGGAGGGGAAACCCGGTACTGGCACATAGCTTACTCCTTTCGAAAAGTATCAAGAGGACCAACGAGTTAACGTCCCATACGAAAGGACGGTGTAACTTTGACAGTCATATAGGTCACTAACCCGGACTGCCGAGCAGACGTCAAGGAGAACGAAGCCGTTACACTAGCTCTCGAACCCTCATCTGCTCTAATCAGCGGTATTCATGAGTTTCAGGATAGAGCGGTTACCCACTCTACCCCTGACCACGCCCGATTCTGATTAACTTCGGTGTTCGAGTGGGAACCGGTTAAACGACCTCGGCTAAACCGCTGGCTAGCAAAGCATAATATGGATCATCTTTGAATCGCGGGTAAAGAACGCGGTCAAGATACATTTTTTCTAGACATTAAATTTATTGTAGTTATCGTTAAATTAAAAGTGTCTTACATTATTTGAATAAAATATTGTACATACTTGCTGTAACGAATTTCAATGAGGTTGTATAATATCTTCTATATAATGTATTTTGTATTTGTATTTATTGTCATCTTTTGATAATCAATTGAAATAAAAGTGTATCAACGGCGTAGAGCTAGTTTTAATAAAATTATTTAGATATGATTTTAAACAATTAAAAGTGATACACTGGTTTTAGTTTGTAACTGTTTGTTGTTTTTTATGTGGCGAGCAATGCAACCATGCTTCTCAAAATTATATATTTAGCCTCTAATTTTCGGTTTTAAGTAATTCGCAAATATTGCCTAATTAACTTACTTTTATTTCATCATATTTCATGTTATAATTTTTTAAAAAAACAAAAAAAACAACGGAGTTATCAGTTAGCAATAAGCGCAATTTCTCACATTTCCATTCTGTTATCTCAAACAAAAGGTGTTGTGCTTACTTGGTATGGGTATTGCTGGATGGTGACGGACGATCCACCAACGATCTTGCCATCGGGAAGAGGAGACCCTTAAAGAATGAACGACACAAATGTTAGACGAATAAGTCTAATCAAATATATATTCTACTTGCTTAAGACGCTTAAAGTGTATAATATGCTTGCAATTTTAACATTTCTTTGTAAAATCAACTTGTATAAAAATAAAAAACTGTGTAACTTCTCTATTTGTCTTAATACCATTGATAAAATGGTAACTAAATAAGCGAATGTAATACTTTATGTATTTGATGTTTTGCCCAAAGCTTTATTATAAGAATGAGAAGAAAAAAACATCTTAAATTAGTAAAGCCGGTACGAAACTTCTCTTTCAATTGCCGCGGGCTAACAAAAATATAACTAAACAATTCATACTTAATGAAAACACTTTTCCTAATTGAGTGATCAGAGTGGATATAATAATATCTAGTGTCGATGACATATAGTTTAGAGACCTATTGTTATGAAGTCAAAATTATTCGGTTCCGCTAAAAAAAAAACATAAACATTTACTTCTTTGTCAAAACACATTTTGTTAATGCAGTTATTTTATTTAAAAAAATCCATATAATGAAAAACTTTATAATAACAATCAAACACTCAGCATTGATTCTAATGTATGAATCATATTTAAATAGGTAAAAATTAATGTGTAAGATTTTGTTCTGATTTGTTCTTTATACGTACGTTTATTAGCAATAGAATTTAACTTCTGCAAAATATTTATTGTCAATAAAAGTAATGGTTACTGATAACAGTCTACTTTTGAGTGCCCTAAAACAACACTTACAACTAACTTACTTATAAAAGTAGTTGGGTTTTATTATCAACAATATATTATAAAGACTGTTTACTATCAGGAATTTAAAATGTAAAAAAATGTGATCTGTGGATTGCGTTGTAATTGCATCAATTTTAAATAATAGGCTAGTAACAGTATGCCTGAATTTCGTGGATGCATTTAATTATCAACTGTTTACAATCCTGCTTCAAGCATTTCTCACGTAAAAGAACGATATTGGTTCCTTAAGGTAATAAAAACAAAATAAATACACTATTTTACTCCCTTAGAAATAACATGAAGCACAAGATAGATGTTATATTATGTTTTAAATATCTGATTTAATAAAATTAAAAGGTGATATATTTTAATAAAAATATCACTTTAAGTTAGATTCGGTGTTCATTGCAATTGTGTTTCTACGTGTATTGTGTATTGTGTTTTGTGCAAATGTTCAAAAATTGAATTCGCCCAAATACGTAGCAGAAACTAAACTTTTAAACATTAATTCTGTTTAACGTTATTAACTGTAAGACATTTATATTAAGTGTAATGTGTGATGATTGAAGTGAGTACTTACCGAGGCAGGCTGCGGCCAGGCAGACGAGAGTAATGAGTGGAAGCATGGTGACTGAGTGATAAGTGATTGCTGATCGATGCTCCATGCTATTTTATAGCGTCCATTACGTGTGTAGATAGCTCATTGGGAATTCAGAAAAAAAAAAAAATTACAACACTAAGTACTGTATTCTTTAAAATTAATCTAGTTGCATATCCATGATTTCTTTACACCTTAATGTAATTGTGACACTTGACAATAATTGATGGTGGTTATGATAATGTCAATCACTGATAACGCTAACGGATTATGAGTTGATAACATAAGTCTGGGTTTTTATCATACAACTTAGTTTAATATTAATAAAGCCGGGAATTTCGATTTCAAGTGAGCGTCTGGTGAAACAAAAACCGGATAGAGTTTAATTAACAAATGTGTGATTCACGTTTTAAATACCAGTAATTTCCAGTTATCATTTGGGAATTCACCAAACTTGCGTACATGAGGTGGAATGACCGAATAAGAACATCATTAATCATTTTGATAAAGAACTCGATGAAAAACTAGATATAGTTTTGTAACAAATAGCTCTCAGAAAACTTAATTATTAACAACATTAACTATTTGTTACTTACAACTAATCTTACCAGGAATGATTTTGAAAGTTTAGTTATAGTGTCAAAAAAAAGCGTAAGACTGCATGTATGTGGATGTTTTGTTAGTAGTAAATCTTAAATTATTTTTACTAACCATGCCATTTAAAGGGGCTATTAACTCAAAAAATTATTTTTTAACACATGATCTATAGCACAATACTGCACTAAAATGACAGTTTAAAAAATGTTATCTTGTAACTGTGATTTAACACGAATTTTGGATCCAGAAATTTGCAAAAATTGGTGTTTTGGGAAATTTTTTAAATCGGCTTTAACCTGCTTCCTTTTTGTCCCACATAGATACAAGAGCATAGTACCAATCTAAAATGCCCATTTTTTACATCGTGTCTTGAACTGTGCCCAAATGTACCCTCAAACACTCAAAAATATGCATTCCAAAATCACACCCCATCTTGGTAACAGCATATTTTGACCGAACTACTTGCCAAAATTATAAAATAAAATAAAGAGAATTTACAAAAAAGGCTGTCGAGTACGTCAATAATGGCCAATATTTTTTTGGGTCAAAATCCTCCAAGGTGACGGGGCATAAAGATCGACCCCATGTTATTTCTTATGGGAGATTTTTGCCGATGGGACCTAGCTCAAAAATGTCATGTGACAATTTGTTGGGAGGTCATGGTGGGCCCAATGATTTTTCTGTTAATTGCTAAATTCATTACTTGTAAGCCTAAATGATGTATATTTTTTAAGTTTAGCGGTTAAATACCCCTTTAATCAAGATTGCCTTATGAGACAGAATAACAATTAAAATAAATTTACTTATATACGTGTTTATGTTAAGAATTAAAAAACTAAAATAAAACTAAAACTGAAACTAAAAAAAACTAAAAAAAAACTGAAAAAAACTAAAAGTAAAACTGATAATATTTTAACAAACAAATAACAAAAGTCCAGTCCGCACTGAGGTTTCATTTCAATTCCAACGTCCTTGAAGCGTTTAAATGGCGAGTTCCCAACGAAAACCGAACTGACATTCGGTTCAGCATCAACACTATGTTACGGCGATTGCCCAAAATAAAAAGCCACAGTCATTTCAAGGATTTCATTGTATTTTTATATTTGATTATTGGTGGCTACAAAGTAGCGGGGTATAATTGTTACGATACATTCATTTCATGTCATTTTCGTAGAAGCGGGAAGGAAAAGGCCTAGGCATTTAGTATCTGCATTCGAAGACGGAGCTCAACGAACAGAGGTTAAAACATACACTATACTTAAATGTTTAAGCTTATATTCGTATTGGCTATGTTTTCCATAGTATTGCCACAGATGATAGACTGCACATTGCGTTATATGCATTTCAAAACATGTTTAGTAATTTTTAAAATGTAATCCAGAAACTACAAAATCTTTCCCGGTCAAAGAATTGAACCCAGGTATCCCATATTTTGGGAATTACTGTCTTAGCCAACTAGAATAGGAAAACGCCAAAAGTCGTTGTTAGACGAGTGAGCGAGTCATATGTTGAGTACCCGGGAACATTTGCATTTAAGTTTGATAATTATATTGGTATAAATAATAGTTTTTTAAAAGTAAAGTTGGTATAAGGGCGCGTCAACTGTAAGGCCATAAAGCGCCACTCTATAGCCTATGATAGGCTAGAAAAGGCTTAGGTAGGGGGAAGAAAGGGAATGTTACCGGGTACTCAACACATGGCTCACTCAATCGTCTAACAACGACTTTGGCGTTTTCCTAGTATATTGACATTTGCCAGTAGACTGAATGTTGTTCAGTTAGGTTCGCTCTCAGGAAGCAATTAACATATACAAATACTCAGTACGGTCTTTCAGTACTAGAAACACCTCACACCATATCGTCGGACCGAATCAAACCGGTACGGTACCTGATTTTATGCGTTTACATGAGGTCTGAAACCAAAAAACCGTACTGAATGAACTCTGTTCTTAATTCCCCGTGTAGACAATGCTGGTCAGGTCGAGTCGTTGAGGCTACCATGGAAACGAGTTTATGTGTCTAGCTTTCTGTAGTTTCTTTTGGGTGAACGTTAAGAACGAATCAATTTAAAATCCTCTATGTGCTCTCCATAATTAGTTCATAGTTTTTTAACTAAACATTCTTGAAATCTCTGTTATTTACTCGGTTACACAAATCAAATACACTCGAATTTTGAGTCTACACACTCAGTCGCATAACCTGTTTTCAGTAAGAGTCTGTAATGTTGGTCAACTTTGATTTTTTTTTTTACAACTGCCTAGATCTTTTAAAGCAAGTGATTATACTGCATCATAACGTTTTAATCAACTTGAACTCAGATGTTCATTTTGTAAAGCGTAAGATAAGGTAATGGCGCTGCATTTCATACATTGCCGTTACCTCCCCCCACCCTGTGACCAGAAGCAGGTTATGCCAATGACCATGCACCTGCAGTACATCGACCTGGTGTTTTTTTAAAAGATGTTTTAGTGGCGCCACTGATTTTGACGTAGGCGCGCGCATCAACCAGGGCCGCGTGTTTAGAAGCGACGATAGAAGGCACCACCGCCTCCAACCCCCTCCGGCCAAAGGAGTGCTCGGACGACGTGGATCCAACTCGCAACCTTCTCGTGGTCTGGCCCGTGATTAGGGGAGTATTAATCACTCCCTGAAACTAATGGCGAGCTCTGGGTCGTCGTTTTGGAACTGTCCCCCTTCTCTTTGACTCCCTCCCCGACGGCGACGACAATGACAACACGGACGGATGATGAGACAGACGAAGACGACTACGACGTGGGGGAACCCCTTCCCTCCCCATACGCTTGTGGCTGGTTCTGACCAGCACAGGCCTGTTCACACCTTGTCCCCCCGCTTCTACCCTTACGTCCCTCCCCTTGGAAAGAAGTATACATGGTGGTAACTCAAACTTATAGAAATTGTTTTATCTTGGAGGCGCGAATAATCTTAGCTGTTAAAGCGCCCTAAAACTACTAATACTAATACTAATCGGCCGACATGCTTTTTTCCGGGTTGGTCACCCATGGAAAGACCTGCCGCCCGCCCTCAAAGACTGCCCAGTGATCAAGTCATTTCCCTTCCCTGTGCAAGAAACACTTGTGGGAGAACCAACTACATGTGCCATGTCAGTTTTAAGTGCTTTAGTGATGCTCTTCGCGGCACATTTCTTGTGCACACAGATTTAAAGTGTTTAAGCAAAATATTTGCTATCGTCGACAACATTCATTGTTGTCTTTAATGTATAAATGACAAGGATAACAATAAAATAAAGGAATAATGTGAGTTTCACGAATTGGAAGAAAAGTTTACCTCCCACATTAATAGTTTAAGACTTATTCTCTCCAACCTATTGTGGATATAATTCAACGTCTTTATTTACAATCCTACTAATGTTCATATTAATGCACATCCAGCTGCAATCATCCGACACCTGAGTTCATGCACTTCTTCCGCGTTTACCCCAGCGACTCCTCTTGAAGACTGTTGCATGAACTACTAGCTTCTTTTGGAGCACTTTTTACCACTTACTTCACCCCAAATTTTAAAACATTCGGATACTCTTTATAAATTAGATGCACATGTCCAGTAAGTACACATTTCATAATTATTATAGCTTAGATGTTTTACTACCTGACCGCGAATATTCCATAAAAATAGGCAATTTATAGACCACTTCCCAATGTGGAAATATTGTCAGATGGAGACGTGCAAACATCCTTTCTAAACATAACGCGTGAGTTTACATTTTGTTGGTGGAAATTAGAGGTAGAAAGGTGTTCTGAATGTTTGTGAAATTCGCTAGTTTTGTTTTCATGGGACTTTTAAACGGACATTGAACATTTTGCAACACTTTTATAACATTGTTTTGGTTTTAAAGTAAGATGAGTCAATTTTCCAAAAAGGAAATATTTAGTGGATGAAATTAAATTAATTAAAACAACGTTTCGGAAAAAAAACTATTTCCGTCATCAGGTTGTTAAAAAAGTCATTTTATAAAACATTTACGAAAACAAACGAAGAAACTTTTTTGTGAAATCTTTGTCTACCTTGGCTTTTGTCTTTATTTGTTTTGATGTATTTTTTAAAATATGATTTTTAGTTTTTAAATAACTTGATGACGAATATAGTTTTGTTATTTCCGCAACGAGGTTTGAATTGATTTATTAAGGAGTCCTTATCAACTAAATCGTTTTTAATATTGAACATGTTGTTGGCCCAAGAGGGTTGCCAACTCTGACTACGGGAAAAACCGGCCTTCCATGTAAATTCGTGGGAATTCGTGGGGGGGGGGGCAGAGCCCCCCAACTATAGCGCCGCAGGCGAAAATTATGAAATTCAGCTTTTTAGATTGCATTTGGTGCGTTTTAGAATAAAGTGGTGGGCTGGATGATATACCAAAACAATGTAGTTTTTGTGCAGTCAAAACCAAAGACATTGGAATAGTATATACTGTATGTGTGTGTAAACTGGAAAACCACCAAAAATAAAAAAGTCACTGAGGTAATAGGCCTAGATTATAATATTACATCCGCTGATGTGCCGAGTATTCATAATTCGAGTAGGCAATGGGCATATTTTTATTCATATGTAATTTAGGCCTAAGGATAAAAATTCCAAATAAACCACAAATAATTTTTTTATCTTAATTTCAATTTGTCATATCACGATTCTCAAAGCAGTAAATTAATATTACGTAAACAGCATTAACAGATTTAAAGGAATTATGATCAATAAACAAGTTTACTTCTTAATTGTGAATGAGTATTAGCAGTTGATCTTGCTGCTTGAAGGAGAGTCTTGTTGGACTTTATTTTTTCGCGGAGAGTCAATTTCATCGTTGGATTCGTGCACAAACTTCCCGTATGAACGGCATTGACAGTGGACTGCAGTGCAGTGGCAGCCTACTGCCTTGTTCCCTGTCTGGTGAGGGGGTTGGCGGGTTAGGTCAAGGGGAAGTGGAGAAGAGCAATGTTTACTAATTAAGTGGGATTTGGGATTTGGGAAACGATGATTAGGATGGTTTTTAAATATTTATTTTAGTTTTTTGTGTATATTTAGTAATATTTTTAGTATAATGGGTTATTTACGTAAAAAAACCGGCAACACAATTGCCGGTCGAAGGTACTGACCGGCAACCGGCCAAGTGGGGCAAAAACCGGCGTGCCGGTCAAAAACCGGCCGGTTGGTAACCCTCCCCCAAGCACATCCAACCGTCTTATTTATTCGGAAAAATTTGAGTTATAGATAATATATAAAACCTCTTATTCGTCGCTTACAACTGACAAAACACTCACCCATTAAATATTAACAGTTTGTCATCTCTCTGTATTTCGGTGCCACTCATCACAAGAGTACAATAAGAATGATAATTCTTGTTTTGGCCTTGATAATGTATACATACTCAGTCAGTGGTGACGTTGAGGTAAATTCTTTGGTGAGGCCCCCAGCCTCAGTTGCCTCAACGAGCGAGCGCCACTATTGTGTATGCCCGACATACACCGAGATATTTCCCTATAGAGTTAACTTGCTCCTCAAACAATATTCGTTATGCATAAAGTTGTTATAACTAACTAAGAGTACCTTAACGCTAAATAAATACATAAGTCTTGTGGTTTTCTTAATGTTTTTTTTTCTAAATCTGTTTTTTAACTGCATAGGATAGACGTTAAGGCTATTCGACCGCGTTTTTCTTTTTTCCAAAATATGCTACCAAGTCAAAATATAGTGAATGGCTTTGAAACCTGGCTATTTTAGAAAATCAAAACTAATTTGTTTCAAATTTTTCTTATCCGATACACGGCCAATATCGCCACCTAAAAAATAATTTCAAACTTCAATTCGCCAGAGCACACCATTCAACGTAGGGTGTTGTGCTTTTGTGACATTTATTTTTAACTGGTTTTCTATAGGCTGACTAAGAGAAAAAAGTTTTTTTTAAACAATTATTGTCGTTCCTGCGAATTTTTTCATTTGGCGACACAAATCGGTACAAAATATCGCCAAACGAAAAAATTCGCAGGAAAGACAATTGTTAAAAAATCTTTTTTCTCTCAAGTCAGCCTATAGAAAACCAGTTGAAAATAAATGTCACAAAAGCACAACACCCTACGTCGAATGATGTGCCCTGGCGAATTGAAGTCTAAAATTATTTTGAGGTGGCGATATTGGCCGTGTACCGGATCAGAAAAATTAAAAAAAAATAGTTTCGATTTTCTAAAATAGCCAGGTTTCAAAGCCATTCACTATATTTTGACTTGGTAGCATATTTTGGAAAATAGAAAAACGCGGTCGAATAGTCTTAAATAAATGTACAAAATAAGTTTCGCTCCCTCTGTGTGTGTGATTGATTTTCTTTCTATTTTACATCTACAAAGTATAAAATAATGCATTATGTGAACAGCAAATATATTCGAAGTCTTTAAATTTCGAATGTGACTTTATTTACGTAAATGTCAGAAACTATTTTTAAACTGCTCGTAACTTTTCTCAACATTGCTCGTATTGTGTCGAGCAGGCTATTATGTAAACACCGTTCTTGAGTAGCTCTGATATGGCTGATATGAAGCACGTGATCTCGGGCAAAGATAATGCAAGTTGCATAACGTATTCTTGAGACAAAGATAACGTGAACAATAATGTTGTTATTGACATAAATTGTATAGATTGGCGATTCTTACTTTGTTTATAAGCGTAAAATACTAAATATCATTTTATCGGAGTACTTCAGATGAAGATTAGCGTTTCATATGGGTTTTCCTAGGTTTCTTGGAAATATATGGGATGGGGGGGTTTGTCCAAGGCCACTTTTTAGTAAAATACTTTGAATTTTGTCATAAAAATATATATTATGCCTCGTTAGTGACGTGTCTTTATTTCAACGAAAATCATACGATTTCATTGATTTGATTTCTCCCATTCTGTTGTATCCTAAAACAAATAACAGAATATCTAGTCGAAGCATAGTCTAAGGCTGGTGAGATTGAAGTTTCGACTTTGAAACAGCTGCTTGTAAGGTCCTGACATAGTGAGTATACACTTACTGTAATATTACGCTATTAGCTGCTTTTTTTGTTGTGATGTCTATATCCACAAACCAAAAAAATGTAGCCCTATATTTGTCTATCTTATGCCTACAAATAATTTATAATACTTTGATGTTTTGTGGTAGTACACAATCAACCAAAAGTTAAAATTGGAATATTAAAAATACAAATGCTTTTTATGTATCGCATATTTAATAGGTATGTTTTAATTAGAAAAATACATTAACATTAAAAATATAAAACTCATACTTATGAACAAGTAAGTAGTACTATCCAATTAAGGTGTAATGGTAACATTCACATTCTGAAATAAAATTATATGAAATGTTGACAACATAAGTGGAATCAGTTTGCAGTTTTGATGAATTATTGTAGTAGAAAGGTTCTGTTTAGGTAACATATAAAGGCAGTAAGCAGAAACGCAGACATAATTAAAACGAAATTTATTTACATCCTTTCACTTTCGGTTTATCATTGACACCACAATGCCATGCAAAACGAAATATTATAAGCTAGAAAACGAAATGGTAAAGCTACACCACCTTCTGTGCTTACAAATAACAAGTAGGGATAATTAGTAAAAGAAACATCATGATTTGGGTAAACTTTTCCCTTGTTTTAGACCGATTGTGGTACAAGTTAAACAAGTCTCCTGTTATCATAAACTCACTCTGATACGCTGAAACTTATCAATATGCATACATATCAATATGCACTGATGAGGTTGATGATCCTTACCTATAAACAACATTAAAACAATAATCATCATGAATGAAATAAAACACAAAATAAAACTTATCGTCATAAATAATTGTTTTTGGTGATTATGTAAGACTAAAAAAATGTATTTTCACAGTAGTCCCTGATGTACTTTGACTTATTGTATCACGCAGCTCTGATTCAATCCAGACTAGATGCCTGAGTTTTCTGTTATCCAGTTTCTCAGGCTGGAAACTCGACTGTAGACGCCGGGCAGATCTGGGCGAGCGCAACCAAAACCCCAGGACACGACTCCGATCAGCTTCCCTCCAGCGACCATGGGCCCACCCGAGTCACCCTTGAAGCAAGCAAATGTCAATGTATTAGTAACATATTCTGAGCTTCGATAATAAGCTATGGTTTATAAGAGTCACCCTTGAAGCAAGCAAATGTCAATGTATAAGTAACATATTCTGAGCTTCGATAATAAGCTATGGTTTATAAGAGTCACCCTTGAAGCAAGCAAATGTCAATGTATTAGTAACATATTCTGAGCTTTGATAATAAGCTATGGTTTATAAGAGTCACCCTTGAAGCAAGCAAATGTCAATGTTTTAGTAGAACATATTCTGATCTTCGATAATAAGCTATGGTTTATAAGAGTCACCCTTGAAGCAAGCAAATGTCAATGTATTAGTAACATATTCTGAGCTTCGATAATAAGCTATGGTTTATAAGAGTCACCCTTGAAGCAAGCAAATGTCAATGTATTAGGAACATATTCTGAGCTTTGATAATAAGCTATGGTTTATAAGAGTCACCCTTGAAGCAAGCAAATGTCAATGTATTAGTAACATATTCTGAGCTTCGATAATAAGCTATGGTTTATAAGAGTCACCCTTAAAGCAAGCAAATGTCAATGTATTAGTAACATATTCTGAGCTTCGATAATAAGCTATGGTTTATAAGAGTCACCCTTGAAGCAAGCAAATGTCAATGTATTAGTAGAACATATTCTGATCTTCGATAATAAGCTATGGTTTATAAGAGTCACCCTTCAAGCAAGCAAATATCAATGTATTGGTAGCATATACAACACAAAAATCGGCATAGGCCACGCGGATGTCATTCAATAAGCATTTCTAAAAAATAATTTCTACGGCATGTAGGCCCTGCAGTGTGCTTTTTATGATCAAAGCTGAAAATCAAGTATTTTATATAAAATTATGCTTCGTTCTTTTTGAACACCACTTTTTCAGTAACTCTATATATCCTGAAAAATAACACCTTGACATACTAAAGTGCTATCTTGCCTCTCTGCGACTTAAATTGCATAAATAATCAACACACCCAACCGATTCTTCGAAACCACAACAACAACACAGATTGAGTAAATCAGTGATCACCACAATCTAATCAGCGATTTTCTGAGTCAGTTGAGTTTGACGTCAGTATTGGCAGATTAACTTTACACATGGGTTTGTTTCCGACGTCACAATGTTAGAACTTGGAAAGTCCCATAGAATAAAATATTAATTATATATTAACTAATTATTACGATTTAAAATAATGATATGCTTGATTATAATCATATATAAGAGTCAAGATCTTTTGTACTAAATTCTATCAAGATTTGAACCGAAGAATGAAGATTCGCGTTCGGTGGTTTCTCCCGCGAAAGTTTTATTATTTCCGGATTTGCAGTTCCTGATTTTACATCATATTCGTTTGACTAATAAATCATTTTTTTCTTTTTGTTTTTGTATCTTCTTTTTTTTCCTTTTTTATATTAGGTTCGTCGTTCGTTAATTAATTTCATTTAATATCCTTTTTCAATTTGTTACCAAAATTATTGTGTTATTAATACATACGAAGGCCTCCAGAAAATTTCATCACAATTGGAGTATCGGTTTAGCCGGAATCGTGTTAACAAACAGCCAAAAAAACAAAAAAAAAAAACATTCCGGATTTTTTTCTCCAATGTAGTTGAATGGAATCTTTGCTTCGCTCGCTACGCTCATCCATCTATAACGCCTCGTCTTTACCTGGCACGCGTCTATGCCTCCTGCATGTAGCCCAGCACAGATCATCCTGGTGGTCATGAGGCTGAAGTTAAAGGCAACGAGACACTCGAAGTTACTCATGACGGGGACGGTGACCACCTGGAGACGGGAAGAAGCGATGCCAGCTTCCTGAAAACACAGACAAAGAGGTTCATTGGATGAGCGAAGCGAAGACTTCAATTTCACTAACCCCCAAAAAAAAATTTGGTCCGAGTGTTTTTTTTCTCTTTTTTTTCGCTCTCTACCGGGCAAACGGCATGCGATCTTGATGAAAATTAAAGAGGACCTTCAAAATTTCTGAACTTAGACTTGCCACGTTTTTGGGTACAATCGAAGAAATATTTCTCATGAATATCGTACTTTTACGATTTTTTTCGATTTAAAGTGCGATTTTTTCGTGACATTTGGGCCGATTCTGACCAAAGGGTGTGGCTAAAACGTTCATTGGATGAGCGTAGCGAGCGAAGCGAAGATTTCATTTCACACTGGAGAAAAAAATCCTGAATGTTTTTTTTTTTTTTTTTTCTCTTTTTCTGTATTTTTGTGTGTTTGTTAACACGATTCCGGCTAAACCGATACTCCGATCGCGATGAAATTTTATGGAGACCTTCGAAATCTCTGAACTTAGAACTGCCACGTTTTTGAGCGCAATCGGGAAATTTTTTCTCATAAAAAACGCAATTTTACGATTTTTTTCGATTTTTAAAAAATTTCTTCGACTTATAACACCTACAAGCTTTATCCGATTGTAATGATTTTTTCACAGAACCTTAATTTTATGAATTAATATATTCGTGTGAAATTTGAGCGTAATCGAAAAATTATTTCTCATAAAAATCAAAATTTTACGGGTTTTTTCTTTTCTTAAACAATTCTTTCACTTATAACACCTACATGCTTTATCTTATTGTAATGATTTTTTCACAGAACCTTAATTTCGTGGATTAATATATTCGTGTTAAATTTGAGCGCAATTGAATAATTATTTCTTATACAAATTGCAATTTTACGATTTTTTTCTTTTTAAATAATTACGATTAATTAAAAAAATTAAGTTAATTTTTTATTTTATTTTATTATAAACATGAAGTTAATTTTTATTTAATTTAATTTAATTAAAAAAAATCTTCGATTAAGTAATGATTTTTTCACAGAACAACAGAAAATCCGCGTAACACATGGCATCTCAATGCACCATATACGCTCATCCAACAACGCGGCGGGACTTAAGCGTTTTCCTAGTATTTTACATGAGCATTAAGGTTATAGAGATAGTACCTTTTGAAAAAAAAACGATGGAAAAGTTATCCAGAATCCATAGAAATAAAGGTTTTAATATAAGTATTTTTAGGTATATAATAATAATTAACAAGTAACTAAAGAAACTTGACAACAATCACCTACAATGCGTACAAAAGGCAAATCTTCGGGCCTCCAGATATTTTACAATATATAAAAGGTATTGTCATAGAAATTAGTACTACAATATAAAAAATATCCTTATTTAACAAAAATGGTTTTGCAATGGAACTTGTAAAAATAAAGGAATCCCATGCAATCTAAAAACTTACAAAAAAGCTCATCCATCAACGCGAGTAAAAATAGCGTTCGCGAAGCGGACTAGTATTTTTAAAGATGACACTTCGTTGTTATCTCTCCACCCGCTCTAAGTACATCACTTATGCAAATTATTGTAGTATAATGGTTAAACTTAAATAGACATTTATAAGGAAATGAATCGAAATTTGGTGATATCGTGAATAAATTAGTTTAAATTAAATCATTTGAGTCATTAAAAAATCTGCTTATATTTTTATGAAAAGACTTGTACAGTGTACACCCTCGACCAGAAGTAAATCAAAGGACAAGTTGCTCCTTGATTTTCTTATTGTCAATGGTGTACAATCATACTCGGTTGACTATTCACAGTGTTAGTAGAACTAACAGGCCCAATCATAAGTTCGATTTACAAAGTTCGCCCCCTGCCCCTAGCGTTCCATATAGTACCCTGTTGACTAATTACAGAGCTAGTAGACTAAATCACCGCCCCACCTATAAGATCAATTTCCAAAGCCCGCCCCCTGCCCCTAGAGGACCATACCCAATTAAGTAACACATATAACGTTTATAGTTACGTTGTATAAACGTTCACTCCTTGGTTTGTGTAACGTTATATTATTACATTGGAATAACGTGTCGTACGTCTGACAAAACAACGTTAAATCAATGTTAGACTACAACGTTGAAACAACGTTATTGAACGTTGGAGCAATGTTGGACTACAACGTTATTGAACGTTGAAGCAATGTTAAGTTTAAACATTGAAAAAACGTTTAAGAATGTTTAATCAATGTTAGGTTTCTACGTCCCAAAAACGCAATTTAACATTGGAGCAATGTTTAATTCAAATGTTGCAAATACACTGTAGCACATGTAAGCTTACGTCTTCATTGTAGAAATAACATTTTTAAACATTGAAACAACGTTACATTTCAGCATTGCAATACGTTCATTAATGCATTTGTAATGATAGTACCCTGTTGACTACTCACAGAGGTGTGGCCCCAGCCGGAGACTTCACAGGCAGTCCCGGTGGGGACCGGTTCATTCGGAGCAGGGAGGGCGATGGGGGAAACCCCAACCCCTAACACGAAGGGCTCAGTCACCTGAAAAATATAACTACTTTAGTTGTGATACTCTGAAAGCATATTATCTCACTCTTAGTAATAAATCGTGACTTTCTTCCAATATATAATAAAATTGTGCATTTCTTCTTCTTCTTCTTCTTCTTCTTCTTCTTCTTCGTTTATTCCGTACATTCATTATTGATTGATAACAATTGTAGTAAAAGTTTGCCCCGACTGGGGATCGAACCCAGAACCTCCGGATTTTACATATATTTAACAAACGTACGGATGGATGCAAATAGCGGACCTAAGATTCATTTTGGACATTTGCACCTATCTCAAGAATAATATGAAATACAACAATAATTAAATATATATCAAACAAGAAGAAACAAACTTACATAGCAAAATATAAAAAAATATTATTTTGACTGCTCTCTCGAACCTACCGAGAGGAAGTTCCTTTACTTCAGAAGGTAGTGCATTCCAGAGCGCTGACTCCCTGTAGTATATGGATTTCTAGAATGCACTTGTTAGAGCAATTGGCTGTCTTTAGTCAACCCCTTATTTCATCCGTGTCCTAGATCTTCAGTCTGCTTTACTGGTGTAAGGCGCACTAGAGGGTCAAGATCAATGGTTCCACTCATACACATTTTAATGTGACCTCTCTTGAATTCATCCTGCAAACTAGAAATATTCATTTTTTCTCTTCTAGAAGCACTATGAACGTCAGTTCTCTACCCCAGGATTGCTTTAGTGGTTCTGTTCTGTAGTGATTCTAGTAAGTGCATGTTTTCTTTGGGTGGTTGGAAGCAATGCTGCCGCACTATACACTAGTTTTTACCTAATAAGCGTGATGAAAACAGACCTTAGGTTGGATATTTTTGAAGTAAATTAAACATGTCGTTGAAAATGTTAAAACCAAGTCATTTTATAATTTTGCTTGATTTAAGTTGACAGTCATTCATAAGGAATGTTCCATTGATTGTGTCTGATGATCGAGAGAGTCTAAGAAGCACAGATTTTGTATCGTTTAAACACATTCCATTTATAGAGCAACAACAGTTAATTGCATCCAAATCAGCTTGTAGAGCATCAAAATCATTGTATCTTGTAATAAAACGGTATATTGTACAGTCATCTGCATACATGGCTAGCGTAGATGGTACACATGAACAAAGGTCCATCATATAGATGATGAAGAACAAGGGACCAAGTACAGAACCTTGTGGTACACTTGAGATTACATCAATGTTCCCTGATCTTGATCCATCAAATACAGTTCATTGATTTGTCCCAGTGAGAAAACTCATACACCAATTTAGAAGAGAACCGTGTATGCTATAATTCCCAAGTTTTATCAGAAGACGTTCATGTGGAATACGGTCAAATGCTTTACTCAAATCAAGAGAGATAACGTCCACCTGCTTATTGACTTTTGATCCAAACTGTGTTGTCAATCCACAATTACCTTTCAAACCATGGTGACGCAGGTCAACCTCGATGTTGATGTGAATTTGTCCATTTAGAATTTATTCTCATATTTAAATTGAAAAATCCCAAATGAATGAACGCAAACGAAAAAAAACATAATTGATAATTAAGATTGAAGAAGCGAAAGAGATGAAGTCAGTAAAAAAAGGGGAATCCCTAGACCCAAATATGATTTCTTAAGAATGCAGTAAAGACGTATGAAAAGTAAATATAATGTAAGAGGGGCTTAATAAATGAGCGGATTATTTTTTTTGAAATTTTTTGACGGGACATAACCTCAGAATCAACAATTGTATTCAAATTACTGGAATCAGTTGCTCAAGTTCAAAATGTAATTTTTAGCAGCGGTTTTTTGTATATTATTTCTACACTCCTTTATCTACAACCTAAATAAAAGCATTTTGGATTTATATGGTTTGTTGCGTTGCACAATTTTTTCGCCTGCCGGTACAATTTCAAATTTTGTACCGTTTAAAGGGGTATTTAACTGCTAAACTCAAAAAATACATTTCATTCAGGCTAACGCGTAATAAATTTAGCAATTAACAGAAAAATTATTGGTGCCATCATGACCTCCCAAAAAATTGTCAAACATGACATTTTTCGAGTTAGGTCCCATCGGCAAAAATCTGCCCATAAGAAATAACATAGGGACGATATTTATGCCCCGTGACCTTGGAGGATTTTGATCCAAAAAAATATTGGCCATTATTGACGTACTCGACAGTCTTTTCTGTAAATTCTCTATATTTTGTTTTGTAATTTGGGCAAGTAGTTCGGTCAAAATATGCTGATTACCAAGATGGGGTGTGATTTTGGAATGCATATTTTTGCGTGTTTGAGGGTATATTTGGGCACAGTTTCAAAACACGATGTTATAAAGGGGCATTTTAGATTGGTACTATGCTCTAGTATCTATGTGGACCAAAAAAGAAGCAGGTTTAAAGCCGATTTAGGAAATTTTCCAAAACACCAATTTTCGCCAATTTCTGGATCAAAAAAATTTAAAAATCGTGTTAAATCATAGTTACAAGATATAATTTTTTAAACGGTCATTTAGGTGTAGTATTGTGCTATAGATCACGTGGTGAAAAATAAATTTTGGGGTTTTTAGCCCCTTTAACGGAAAAAAATCGTGCAACGCCAGAAACCATATAAAACCAATAATCTATATATTAAGGTTGTAGATAAAGGAGTGTAGAAATAATATACAAAAAACCGCTGCTTAAAATTCAATTTTGAACTTGAGCAACTGATTCAGTAATTTGAATACAATTGTTGATTCTGAGGTTATGTCCCGTCAAAAAAATTTCAAAAAAATTATCCGCTCTTTTATTAAGCCCCTCTTACATTCTACTTACTTTTCAGACGTCTTTACTGCATTCTTTAGAAATCATATTTGGGTCAACTTAACTCAATATAACATTTAAAACCAGCATTAGATAAAATCATTTCCGAGGATTGAATTTACCATATTAGTCATTACTAGGAAAACGCTTAAGTCCCGTCGCGTTGTTGAGCGATCACCGGTACGTGCAACACGACCCGAGTACGACATTCCCATAATGTTATATACCAATAAGTATTTCAGGTATTGACCGATTAAGCTGAAAATTTGTAAAATAGGAGAGAATGTTGTACTTATTGACCCTGCAAAATTTCATAACGATCGGAACATTTTTTTTCATTTTTTTTATAACCAACGATCGGATTGTGTTCAAAAACTATACACCAGCCCGCATTGGTGGTATGTACATGTGTGCAAAATTTTAGGTCGATCAAAAAAACGGTGCGACCTGTACCGAAGCAGTAACAGGAAGAAAAAAATAGACATTCGAGCCATAAGAGTCAAGTGGAGACGCTCGCTACGCTCGCTCAATTATAACTTTACTCTGTCCCATCATGAAGGAGTCAAAATCTACTGATTTTTCTGCAAAATATTTCACACTGCTTTCTTCTACAAGTAATATTGGAGATACACCGTCCAGATGCATGCAAGAATTTAAATTTTCCATAGTGTTGCCAGCGTTGTCTTACCTTGTACAGGGCAATGTCATAGTCGTACGGTCCGAGGTTGTACAGACTATGGATGATATTCTCTGAAGCCTGGCTGACTTGACCACCGATGTCTCTTAAACTACTGCCAGCTCTGAAGGTTGAGTCACTGACAGCGACAATGGCACAGTGGGCAGCAGTCAGCACCCAGTAATCACTGATGATAGAAGCTCCGCACGCGTGTTGACCGTAGTGCTCGAACGAGAGCTGCAAACAAAACGCAATTTCAACTTAATTAATTGGATACATACAAATTTATTTGGTTGTACAGAATCATATTGAGAATCGTTAAAAAAGGAACTGTAATGTTAGATGTTAAATAAATGTAAGGGTACCCGGGATACCAGTATCCATTCTCAGGATTCAAATTTGTTTCGAGGAATTGTTTGTTATCAAATGACCCTGATACCCTCATCCTTCGTCCATAACCATTGTTTCTCTATTTCTCTATTTAGATTATAATAAATAAACTAAATACATTTTCTATTTAGGGCGACGAACTCGCTACCCTGTATACAGCTACCCGAGTTGGGGGGTTTTCAGCTACCTGCACACGCCGCCCCGAAAGAGTTACAATCTTGAAACTCGGTATATGACCTGATATGTGGTCCATGACCTACCAAAAAAATCAACCCGATCCGACACCCGTTCTGTGTTAAAAAAAGCTCTCAGAATCGTCTAAAACCTTCCAACAGGCTGGCTGGCTGGCTATAGCTAGCTAGCTAGCTAATTCTCCGCGGAGCTATATTGAGCCCTACAGAGAAAACGGTAAATCTTAGAAATTTGAAACTTAGACCACACTTAGATGTACCTCAGACGCAGTGGCTTTTGCTTTCAAAAACAAAATCGGGTAACAGAGAACTGAGAAAATCATAAATTTCGATGATAATCAAAACACGTAATTACTAAGGCGTGGTTATTTGTACAAACTTGAAATTAAACACGCTCTTTAACCATTATAAATATCTAACGTCCAAAACACAATGGACTAAATTTAAGGAGACCGTGGGCCCAAAAATGTCGGAAAACAACTCTGAACTTTAAAAAATGAATCATTCAATAGAAAACGCGACAACTGAGAAGTTTCAAACGTAGAATACACTTAGATATCACTCATTCTTTATCACTTTTGAGTATAAAAAGCAAAATTGGGTAACGAGTACCGGGGAAAATCAAAATTATCAAAAGCTAGGTATTTCCGTACTCTTATGAATCAGACGCTATGCAGAGAAAATGGTTCATCTAAGAACTTTGAAACTTAAGCCACACTTAGATGTCCCTCATGCGCAATCACTTTAGCTTTCAAAACCAAAACCGGGCAATAGGGACCGAGGAAAATCAAAATGAAAATCAAACGCGAAATTCGCAGACGTAGTAATTTGTACAAGCTTCAAATTAAATATGCTCTTAACCATTATAAATATCTTGCGCTTAAAACACAAGGGGGCAAATTTGAGGGGACCGTGGGCCCAAAAATGTCAAAAAACAACTCTGAACTTAAATTTAATCAAAGTCCATCATTCACGCCTTGATTGGAAACAAACAACAAAAAGATGTTATATACCCACCAGGAAAACGTAAAGTCCCGCCGCGTTGATGGATGAGATTTTTAAAGTTTTTAGTTTGCGTGGGATATCTTTACTTTTGCAAGTGCTTTGTTTTACCTGCCTACGCATTGTAGGTGATTGTTGTGAAGTTTCTATTGTTTCTTGTCAATTGGTATTATTTACTGTAAAAAACTTATATTAAAAGCTTTATTTCTATGGATTCTGGCTAGGTTTTTCAACTTTTTTTTCAAAAGGTACTACATCACCATAACCTTAATGTCCATGTATAATATGAACGTTGTAGCCCCACCCGTTTGGTCAGAATTGGCCCAAATGGCACGAAAATATCGTACAAAAAATCATAAAACTTATATTAAAAGCTTTATTTCTATAGATTCTGGCTAACTTTTTCAACTTTTTCTTTCAGAAAGCAATACATAACCATTACCTTAATGCCCATGTGAAATATGAACGTTGTAGCCTTACCCGTTTGGTCAGAATCGGCCCAAATGTCACGAAATAATTGCACTAAAAATCGAAAAAAATCGTAAAAGTACGATATTCATGAGAAATATTTATTCGATTGTATCCAAAAACGTAGAAAGTCTAAGTTCAAAGATTTCGAAGGTCCTGTCAAATTTTCATCAAGATCGCATATGCCGTTCATCCAACAAATACAAAATTTGTAAAAATGAAAAAGAAAAGAAACGGCAGCTAAGCTCTCATTCGAAAGTTTTCGGCTGTGAATGCTGTGAGAAATAGAAGGTGAGCCAAGCTTTTCATTCATTCTCCCTTGTTATTCTTTGAAAAGAAGTAAGATCAATTCGCCTGTGGACGAGCGCCAAGCCAACGATTTTTGTGGTAAAAAAGTAAAAATTTTTATTTTTTATCATAAAAAAATGGCTTGGCCATTGGTGAGTTTTATTATACCATGCAGGGATCCACAATCACATCTGCTTCATTTCTCAGCTTGTATAGGCTGATAACGACGATCTTTCCAGGAGTTTCCAAGGATGAATTTAGATGTTCGGGATTTTGGTTACCCTATGGTTTGGAACCGGATTCGAAAATTTCTGTCCTATGATGAACATACACACTAATAATATGAACTCATACTTTGTCCCGTGCCATCTGTGTTTATGAATTGATTTTATTTTAACCCAAATAAACCATCATCACCATCATAAAAAGTACACTTACGTTTTTTAAATGTAGAGTTAAACAAAATACTACATACCTGTTCTGCTACTTTGTGCCGCAAGTGCCTCAATTTTGGTATTATAAAAACTACTCTGCAAGGTATATGTTCAAACTTAAAGAGTACAGAATAGAGCCACTAAAATGAGTTAAGATATTGAGGTTATGTTTAGTTTAGTTTTTGTAGTGATTTTGTAATATGTATTGATGTTGTATTTGATAATATATTTAACTTTGTCATTTGACTTATTAAACGATTGAGCGCAGCGAACGAAGTTTTACAACGCCACTAAATAGCCACTTCCGTGATTTTGTGAGAGGGTGGGTACGTGTGTGTGTGTGTTCTATAAAAATCAGCCGAATCGCTGAACAGATTGCGCTGAAATTTTAAACAGACATCCAGTACGAGTTTACTGAGAACTGCTAACACAATCAGCTAGATCTATTACGATTTAAACCTACAAAAAATAATAAATTGACAAATAGGCTGCCAATGTTTGGAAATTATTTTAACGACAATGCTTTTGATTTTGGAAAAAATATATTTTTGTTTGTTATTCGCCTGGCTGTGAAATGCAGTGACCAAGGAGTATCGAATCTGGCACACTCAAGGTATATCCACAAATTTTGCTCAGAGATTGAGTAAACCTTGCAATCTTACACATATTTCGCACTGCCTATGTTTTCCATAGTATTGTCACAGATGATGGACTACACTGCGTTATATGCATTTCAAAACATTTTTAATAATTTTTAAAATTCAATCCAGAAATTACAAATTCTTTCCCGACCAGGGGATGGAACCCAGGTCTCCCACATTTCGTGTATAAAGGCGTCTTAGCCAACTAAACTAGGAAAACGCCAAAGTAGTTGTTAAACGAGTGAGCGAGTCATGTATTGAGTGTCCGGGAACATTTTTGTATTTAAGTTTGATAATTATATTGGTATAAGTTAGTTAGTTAGTTAATGTTGTTTTAGGGCACTCAACAGTAGAGTTATCAGTGCCCATGTCAAGTGTATTGGAATCTTCCAAATTTTCTTTTTCCATAATTGTGGAGAACCACCATGTTTTATGCTTTCTAAAGGGAGGAACGTAAGGGAAGACGCAGGGGGTTAATGGGAAGGAGTGACGACACCGGATAGGACAGGTAAAACTGGGTGGGAACGGAGGAGTGCTCGTTGCAGAGGGGGCCGGCAACTATGGAGAAAAAAAAGTGAAGAAGAAAATAAATATGAGTAAGGCTGTGTGAATGAAGAAAGGTGTTATAAAAATTTGCGCGAGAGCTCGCTCTGCAACACGCACCCCAACCGGCCAGAGCTCGCCCTTAGTTTTGGGGAATACACTACTCCCCTACTCACAGGCCAAACCACGGGATGGTAGCGAGTTGGACTTTCAAAAATAATAGGGCTTTTAAGTTTAGTTGGTATAAGGGCGCGTCTACTGTAAGGCCATAATGCGCCACTCTAGCCTATGATAGGCTAGGGAGGCCTTAGGTAGGGGGATGAAAAGGGAATGTTACCGGGTACTCAACACATGGCTCACTCACTCGTTTAACAACGAATTTGGGGTTTCCCTAGTAGTTATTTAATAAAGCGCTTAGGGGGAGAGGGGTACAGATATACACGTGAACTACGGGGCAGATGCTTTTCCCGTCAATCTCGCATTCATATTTATATGAGATATAAATATTAATACATAATTTAATAAATCCATGTCACAAAGAGTTATGTGTTATGAGGATTACCTGGTATGGGTATTGTTCAATGCTGACTTCCTGTCCCCCGATGATCTTGCCATCTTGGGTTTGCACAGGCGTTCCTGCATACGAACATTAAACTATTTTCAATTTTGTGTAATGGATTGAACAAAAACAGTAGGTAACCCTATGCATATATTCTGGATTGGATAATGTTAATACGTCCTTTGGAGTAATAAATTTTCTACCTCAAACCTATCGCAATCCGTATCCACGCTGCTTGAGTCCTTATAAAAGGGTATAGGACATGCGTTTTAGGCAAATTGCTGTTGGCTCGTCTGACTGACACCACAGGTGTCTGAAATTTTGAACATATGTCACGAAAGAGGAAATAAGGGCTCTTCGTTAACACATTTCTAAAATTTGTCTGAAAATAATTTATAAAAAATAAATTAGTTTTCACGAATCTCGATATGGTAAAAAGTCCAAAATTTTCTATATTTGTGTTTTTTCCATTTTTTTTATCTTGACTGTAGGGCTCTCCACGTATGCTTTATTGACAACTTAGCAAATTTTATGTATGTCGGATGCTTCTTGGCCGAGCGAATAGCTATTTGCTAACTGCCAAATGTGTCCTTTTCCCTCTTACATCACCCCAACACTACAAACTCAAATGTTTAGTCTGAATGAGAGCGTCAGTTAAAGGATGGGGGGGGGAGGGATCATTCACACTTTTTGCCTGATAACGTAAAGCATCCAATAAGGTGTTGTTTAATAGGATTCATTCATGTAAGTTATATTTGAATGAATGATAAGAAGAAGAAACTTTCAGTCAAGCAAGATTACCGGTGGCGGGATCCGAACCCGAGACGTCTCGAATCAAAATATCGTGCTTTACGCTTGAGATCCGTGTCGGAAGTTTGGAAAGTATCATGCATGGTTGGGCTACATTTCCAGATCATGTATTGACATTGGATGTACGATTTTACTAATCAGTCTACACAACCGTTTTTGACTGTTTTTGTTTTACTTGTATGTATTACTATGTGACATTAAAATAAATTACTGAAATAATTATTGTATTTGCATTTCGTTAATACATTGTAAGGTACCGGTACCAGAGAAAAGACGTTGGTATTGTATTAATGCTTAAAATGTATTGGTATTTTGCTGTGCGCCTTTTATTGAAAGAAAAATTACTTACCAACGCTGGTTGTGGCGAGGAAGACTAGACCGAGAAGACACAGCATTGTGAATGATTGTGGCTCGACCTTCACTTGTTTTAGAAAAGATAGGTACTTGTTGACAAATTAATATTCGCAAAAAACAAATAATGATAAAACGAGACGACATCTTATGTAAGTTGAATGGCCCATCTAGAAAACATAAGATTCGCACTGTCTATACCACTGATTGCTATATTTCCTTTTAAAAATATCGATCTTTGGTCGGTTAACGCTCACTCGTCGATCGCGACGGAGCCTGCAGGGTTGGCTTGGTCGCTTTGATTTAAAGTCCCCCACTGAAAATCAGTTATATAACTGAGTGGGCAGACTCTAAATAAAATGTATTTATTTATTTATTTATTTATTTATTCAAAAAAATCATTTTAGCTGATTTAAAAAGGTATTCCAATCGAATACGTTCGACAAGTTTCATTAATAATTAATATGACATTTATTTGGTATGAACTTCTTATTTAGACAACTGGAAGAAAACATGAAAAAACAGAGAAAATTATTTTTGTAAACGTAAAACACTGGTAGAGCACACTTTAAAATCTTGTAGAAGACAGTTCCTACTCATTACAGCTATAATATAACATTACTACTTTTTTATACAATTTTTATTACTAGCGGTTTAATGATTTGTGAAAATTATAAGAAATGAGGAAAATCTTCAAGGACTTTTTACTCATGCCCTTGCTGCACCATCCTGATACCTATTGATACCTTGTTCATTGAGCGTTCCGTAACTTGCTGGTTGTATAATGCATTTAGTAAGAAGAACCTATGAAGCTTTTTGCCCAGCACTGAGAGAAAATTAAGCTACTAGTCCCGTGGCGGAGTTGAGATAAGTGTTTGCATCCAAATGCAAGAAATTGCTTAACTTTTACTAAACCAAACGGTGCAGTTGAATTGACTTTATATTAGTATATAGTATACACTCAAATGTAGAAAATATTAAAGATGGCTATATAGAAAAGAAATTGTTGAATGGAGAAAGCTATCATAAATATTTATTCTTCATACAACAATTTTTCTCTTCTACAAGAAATTTTCTCCATGGGAATACACCGATATTTTAATTTATTGCGTGCAAATAATGTAGGTCGACGGCTAATAAGCCATCGAATTTTCTGCCAAGTCAATGTAAATGTAATCAATGATCAAATGTACCCACAAAATAGTCAAAACATGAAGTCTTCACATTCTTCATTAGGCTTGCCATCAAAAAATAATTTGTCATCAATTGAAGCACTGTTATTTTCATGGAGAATAATTTTTTAATTTTTTAATTTCTCGAACAAGTAACAGGAAGTATCTCCAGTAAACAAGTCATAGTGCCTAAAATACACAAATGAGAACAGTTTTCAGCTCATTATAACTAGATATATATTTATTGGTCACCAACAACAGGTATAACACCCACAAGTGTTAGGTTACTTAAACTAAACAATTAAGACATCAATTCAAAACCATACAAATACGATAAACAAAACATTAAATACACGAACAAGTACTATAAAATAAATATTGATTGATCGTCAGATTGTAGAGAATTTCGATAGCACCTTTATGGTATCAATGCCAGTATTCTCAATTAGGTTGAGTAAAAAGGGCGGCCAACTTCAGTGTGTGGGTGTCATCGATATGTCTTGCAATTGACACACTCTTAAGGCTATTCGACCGCGTATTTTTTTTATTTTCCAAAATTAACTACCAAGTCAAAATATAGTGAGTGGCTTTGAAACTTGACTCTTTGAGAAAATCAAAACTATTTTTCAAATTTTTCTGATCCTGTACACGGTCAATATCGCTACCTCTTAATAATTTCAAACTTCAATTGGCCAAGGCATACCATTCAACGGAGGGTGTTGTTTTTTTCGTGACATAATTTTCAAATGGTTTTCTAGAGGCTGACTAAGAGAAAAAATATGTTTTTTAACAATCGTATTTTCTGCAAATTTTTTCGTTTGGCGGTACAAATCGGTACAAAATACCTCCAAACGAAAAAAATCGTAGGAAGACAATTATAAAAAAACTCAGCCTCTAGAAAACCCGTTGAAAATTAATGTCACAAAAACACAACTGCCTATGTTGAATGGTGTGCCTTGGCGAATTGAAGTTTGTTATTATTTTGCGGTGGTGATATAGGCCGTGTACCGGATCGAAAAAAAATAGTTTTAATTTTCTAAAAGAGCCAAGTTTCAAAGACGTTCACTATATTTTGACTAAGTAGCATATTTTGGAAAATAGAAAACGCAGTCGAAATAAACAAAACCACGTCGAATATCATTCTCATCTACATCTTCCTCCTTATCTCAACTGTATTTATAATCATTTGATGCGCTTTAATATGATTTAACTGTGGCTCCTACAGCAATTCTCTTCCTCTTGCTGTATTACTATACTTCCTATTATACTTAACTGCGTAGTACATGCGCAACTTAAAACAGCTGTGATGAACCGGGAAGAACAAACCTGGCAAGTGTCTTTCCCTCCCTCTCTTAGCCCAGCACAGATCATCTGAGGGGTGATGGGGTTGCGAAGGTAGGCAGCCCGGCACTCCATCTGACTCACTACAGGAACACGCACAGCCTGAAGGTGCGAAGGCAGAGTACCGTTGTGCTGGAAGGAAGGCAATTCAAATAACTTTGGAAACAATAACATGCTAGAATTGGCACTTTATTTCGAAACGGTTACATCGAGAGAAACTCAATGTATTACTTGGTGATTCAAGCATTAACATATTATCACTGGTAGCTTGTGCGAAGTACGCAAACTGCCCATCGGGAATTGCAACTTCAACAAATCCTCGATCTAGATCTAGATATCCATGGAACCAAAACTCGCGCTGGATAATAAGTGTTGTAGATTATTATTTATTATTCATGCTTTTCTTTTACAAAATTAAGAATACTTTGTTGTAGACTGTAGAGCTACTCACCGAGGTATAACCCCACCCAGTAAGATCGCAGTTTACTCCACTCGCTACGGATTCACCCTGAGATGGAAGAGAGATGACGCCAACACCCGGTCCAAGGTTGAAGGGAGTCGACACCTGCATAGCAAAAATAGATTCAGTGCTCGTGCTGGTCACACGCCTGCACCAGAATGAGCCTCTTAAACTTCTAGTTTAATGTATATGAACCTCCAAAGATTAGGCATTAAAGCAGTTGCAATGGTTAGGTCACACGAAGAGAATGAAATAAGAAAGAATACCGAGAAGAGAGTTTGGAAGGATGAGAGAGAAGAAGAGAAATAAGGAAGTACTAAGAAGTGGATTAAACCAATTCAGAAGAAGTGGAGTAGGGTCTGGCTACGGAAGTGAGAAAAGCTTAAGATGCTTAAGCTTATATTTTCCCTCAACCTGAATGTCATTCGGAAATGATAAAACAATCTACCTTGAGCAGTGCAATATCGTAGTCGTTGTTCGTATCATTGTACAGGTTGTGGACTATCTTCTGCTCTACCAGGTGGACGGTACCACCGGATCCTGCAATGCTGCTTCCTGCCCGCAGGCTGTAGACTCTGGCGGGGAACTGGCAACAGTGGGCAGCGGTCACCGCCCAGTCCGCGCTGATGGTGGAGGCTCCGCATGAGTGGAACCCCACGATCTGCAGTGATAGCTACAAGCAAACACGACACGTCACTCGGAACTACTCCAGGACAAGGTTTACAAAGTACTGAGATACACGCCTTGTAAGAACAGTCTAACTTCTCAGTTGTAAGAACTGGTTCACGGTGTCGTACCTTTTAACTCGTGCTCAGAATTAAAAGACAATTTGAAGAATTAACTGCGCACCGCATGTGTGCTACGTTACAAGGATTATGGAGATTAGGTACAATAACTGGGGACATTGCCCTGTCAAAAGAGTGGTTTATCTACTTCAGGTAGTCTGACAGCAGAAGTAAGAACATGAGATCCTTTACCGAATAAAAGTAAACTTAAGTAACCTTATCTCAAACCAAACCAAAAGAAGCACGACCAAAATGGCGCCAAAAAACTCTTTTCGCATGATTGGATGGATCGCTACAGACTACAGAGTAACGTAAGGAATAAGCATTGATCATCTCTTGCCGACGGTAATCAACGACGTGACGCAGCTTACATTACGTCATAAACCAAAAGCAGAAAGTTCTCTGTATTAATACTGTCCGATTTCCTAAACCGACTGCCCACTGCCGAAACCGATTTACGTAAACCTACCTTGACAGACCACAGATGCGCAGTCCGACACGCACTTAGAGATCGCCGAGCATACGGCAGCCATGCAGCAATTTAAAATCAAATTCCTTGCCAGCCAATAAAAAAATTCCCTTATAACAACATTTTTGGTTGCCTTGAGCAAGTCATAAAAGGAGCACCTTATATGTTTGTTTTTCTGAAGTACTATTAATTGGCAACGATAATAACATATAAAATTACTTTACCTGGTATGGGTATTGATCGATGTCAACATCTTGACCACCAACGATTCTATTATCAGGTATAGTCTGGGCTTTGCCTAAAAATGAATATCGCAACGATTAGTTTTACCCTGTTACCAATACTAAAGCCAAAACCTAGTTTTCACACTTTACACCACACCCCCCTTTAAAAATCTACGGATAGGTATGTATGTATACATTGCGTGTTTTACGTAACAGCAATATGTCTATACAATGTGAACCTGAATGAGCCTTTGGTCCACATCAGTACCAAAATCTTTTGAATTGTGATTTTTGTGAATGAAACGAATGAATTTATTTATTAGCCTTTTGTACACTCACGTGCATGTCATTACGACATGATGAAAATAAAATAAATAAATACATACATTCAATGATAATCATTTGGTGATATGCCAATCACTGTCTTCATTGTACTGCACATGCTTTTAACCTGTGAGTATGTGTGATGTGCACTGTGTGTGCAAAGTGTGAAGTGACAGTAAGAATGTTAATTGTGATATTCATCCTTTTCACTCACTCATGCCAACTTATCACAAAATTATGTAAATGATTTGTACATTTCATTTAACTTTCAAGCACAATAAAGACTGTAAAATTGGTCTTGGTTCTATTAGTTCAAAAAAAAAATTCAAGAGAAAATAGAATTCACTAATACTAAGTATAGGCAACATGTGTTAAAAATTATGTCCAGAGAAACTAACGTGTACAAACTTTTGTATCTTGAATTCTGTTACATTTGAATTTTGAATTTTTAAAGTATTTAAAGCCACAATACATTATTATTTCCGATAAAATTGTTAGGGTTTATGCTCTATTAATTTTGTTGTTTGTACTGACGAAGCTAAGTGAGAATCAAGGTAGCACCTTATCAGCGAGTTTATAGGTACGGGTTAGTCGTCACTCGCGTAGTAAGCTAGTGTAACGAATATATACTTTAGTTTCTGTAAGTGGTCTCACCATTGAGTTTCCATAAAATGTCATAAACGAAATCTAATTTTTAATTGTAACAATGTTTCACTTACCTAAGCAGGTTAGTACCAAGCAAACAACAATGGCAAATCGGGACATGATGAATAATACTGATCAGCCGCAACTGAACTGCAACTGCTTTATAACATTTCCTAGTAAATATTGTTTGTGATGTAAAATAGTTAATTAAATATCAAACACATATGATTTATGTAAATAGATGTTGGCAGAATATCAATGAGTAATATGCTTGTTGTTTAACCTTTCTGTGGTTGTGTGATTAAGAATTGTGTCAATTAAATATTAGTACACTAACCTCGTAACTTCATATACTGTTTGTTTGAAGAAGCTATCCGACATTGAACTCTACTTGTATGTACTATTATGTTTATTGCAATATAAGCTGTTCTTTATTTATCCAGTATAGGCTTTTGGCTAATTCTAGGGTCTATATTGCAATTTGGAATCCACGCGTGCATATGCGTTAACCCAATGTTGTGTTTTTCCTCTCAATTCTCGTATTATACAATAGCTCTTTTCATAAACCTCAGCGCCATCTATTGGCAACGTGAAGTGAATTATGGGAGTTTTATTACTGTGGCGGCGGGAAGGCATGGCTTCAATGCGGGAGACTGTGCTAGGCCTACATCATTATGATATTAATTTAACTTGTGTTAATGAATTTACTATGGAAGGTAAGAAATATTTTATTAATGCCTTCATGTAACAAGGTTTTAAGTATATTTGTGTACTTCAGACCTTCTTTTATATGAAATTTTACAGCAGGTCTGACAGGTACACGTGAATTTTCAAAACGTCCACTTTTAAACTCATTACTATTTGTTCTCTTCTACCTACTTAATAACAATTATATTATACCTTTAGTGAAATAAATAAAAGCATGCATTAGTTGTAATGCGTCTTTGTCTAAAACACAGGTTCAACTGTGCTGTAGAGTCATTATTATATATTCCTACGCTCTCGTAGGCGGGTATAGGCTTACAGGCAGGCCTAGGCCTACGCCCTGAAGATAAAGCAAAGGTCTATACACGATCATATTATGAGTTGAACAGCAATTAATTCGTAATTTCGTAATAAAGAGCCTATAAAAATATACTTGTCACGTTCGGTAACTAGGCCCTATTTATAAGCATTGTCATATCTAATTACCTCCAGTGATTTAAAAGACTATAGCTAACCATTGTTTTCAGACCAGAATGCTTGTCATTATTTGATCAAAATTAAGTTATTTGTTTTAATGTCTTTTTGGATGAGCGTAGCGAGCGAAGCAAAGATTCCATTCAACTACACTGGAGAAAAAGTCCGGAATGTTTTTTCTTTCTTTTTTTTCTGTTTGTATTTTTGTGCGTTTGTTAACACGAATCCGGCTTAACCGATCCTTCAATTGCAATGCAATTTTGTTGGGGCCTTCGAAATCTCTTAACTTAGAACGGCCATGTTTTTTAGCGCAATCAAAAATTATTTCTCATGAAAATCGCAATTTTACGATTTTTTTCGATTCTTAAAATTTCGACTTATAACTACTTCATGCTTTATACGATTGTCATGATTTTTTCACAGAACCTTAAATTTATGAATTAATATATTCGTGTGAAATTTGGGCGTAATCGAAAAATAATTTCTCATGAAAATCGCAATTTTACGCTTTTTCCGTTTTTTTTTAAATTACGCTCATCCAACAACGCGCCTGAAAACGCGTTTGCGAAGCTTCTTTGTAATTTGTCTTTAAAATTGTGTAGGCCTATTCGTTGTAGGTAAATAGGTACACATTCTAAGGACATATTATCCTCCTGATTTTATTTTAATATTTTCCAATATGTGGACTGTTTGTAGGCCTAAAGGGCCTACTGGTACCCAATTAATGTTGAAAACTAGCATAACAATGTATGACTTATTAGGCTAAGGCCTATAAAATTAATGAAAATATGCACCGCTTATTTTGTGGCTGTTTGTTGGGGTCTACAGAGAAAACTTTAAACTTGCCACTCAAACCAACGCGATTAATACGTCGTGCTCAATCTCGCTTGATAGTTTCGTCTCTTGGGAATGAATGCCACGACACTTCTTTATTAAATGCCGTGTTTTTGTTGCATCCAGGTACACAACAAATTGTTCCACATCCCATTCCAGTCAACAATAAAAAGCAATTGCTAATAAGCCGGATAGGCCTAATACCGCGCAAATAATAACATTGAATGAATCACAGCTGTCAGAATGACAGGAATCAGAATCCCATACTGCACTGCGGCGGTCGCGCATGCGCAGTAGATTCTTGTAAAGAGCTATGAAGGAGATTGTTAGCAGCCCATCTAGCAAGGGATTTTAAGTCCTCGTTCATCATCTTTATGGCCCGATTAATATATACAAGTGAAGCACGAAGGTACATTGAAGATTGTCGGCGTAAGTGATAGATGACATTTCATTGATACATATTGAAAACAACATTGGTCTATGGACACTGCCTTGCGGCACCCCAGCAATAAGCCACATTGATCGATTATCACCCGGTATAACACATTATTGTCTATGTCGCAGGTAAGAGAAAAGTTGATGGATTCAACTTTGGATAAAAGAATGTCTATGTTTTCGGAATCAAAAGCTTTACTAAAGTCAATAAGTGTCAAGAGTGTTCTTTGTCGATTGTCCATATTTGTCCTTATGTCGTCACTTAATTTTATTATGTCTGTGCATGTGCTGTGATTTGACTCAATCTTTGCATTTTCCTTTTGACTGAAGACATTCTTGAGGTTTGCCAATGGCTAACTTCAAAATTAAGCTCGCATATAAGGCGTTAGCCGCCTCCACAAAAAAACAGTTCTATGGGAAGAACTGAAAGATTAGAGAAAAACGTCAGAACATCAATCTTTTCTATCAAACACGAAACTCATTTATTTCTAGAAGTGTTCAATAGTAAGGTTTTGACTTTGAACATTGATGTTGGTCTGAAACTTATATTCCAGAGCTCTCCTTGATCCAGTCTCGCATGTTAGCGACACGGCTGAAGACGCGTGGGAACATGCCAAGACCACAACCAAGTCCCCAGGAGACGATGCCGACAAGCTTGTTGTTGGCAACCATGGGGCCACCAGTGTCACCCTACAAGAGAAGATAACAACATTAGCATTTATCAGGCGAGCGAGAACCGAACTGCAGTAGCTGCAGTGCTTTACACTGGGATGTTGAAAAAGTAAAAGAGGAAAATAGAAGAGAAAACGTAACACTTCTGATGCAGAAATTAGCTTATGAGGCTTTACGTTGCCTTTACACTGGAAACTTGACGAGTGTAAAAAGTCTCCCAACTTGTCGGACACTGCTCGACAAAGGAGAAGTGGAAAGAAAGTGACCGGATCGTGATTGGTCTCTCTGTTGCCATTGAATACAACGCCACGCCCACGCATTTGTCTACGTTCAAAGGAATCTTCGTGTAAAGTCTTCGAAAAGTTACTCTTTCTCTTCACTTCACCTATTTTACATTTCTAACGTTCCAAAGTAAAGCTAAAGGACGCTGAAATTTAAGACGGATTTAAGAGTCCCATAAAATGTTCTCACAATGATGCATTATTGGGCAAAAGAATCAACCCTTGTTGCTACTTTAAAACGTACTTACTCCTGAATTGTACACTTCTAAACAAGTTCGCGAAGTTGCTAATCCGCCAGACTAGATTTAAAGAGCATGTTACTGATTGTATATATTTACAACTGTGTATGACGCGAGAATGAAGAAGGACCCATGGAGTTTGACAGCAACACTTATCCTGCCTGGCCAATTTGGAGGAATGGGAATAATACTCTAAAGTAGTCTTAATTGACACGAAACTCGCAACAAATTCGAAATTTGAATCGGCAATTTCCAACCACGCACAACTATAACATGGCATTTAAAGTTTGGCATATAAATTGTAGGGAATAAAACTTCCATCATACGGAGATTCAACTAAATCATCTACCTAGGACATAACATAATAAATCGAACTTCTAAAGATTAATGAACACACAAGGTTATTTCTTGTTCAACCAAAATTCCAAATAGAGTGTCTCTACCCCAACTTGGTTTCTCCTTTTTGGATCGGCGCAGTTTTTTGGTCTTCTGCCAATCTCAGATTTTCTTAAAATCACCAACTCTAATATAAATAATCGTGAAGGTACAACCGCAACCTTACCTGGCAAGAGTCCTTTCCTCCCTCGGGTAGACCTGCGCAGATCATCCTGTCGGTGACGAAGCGCTGGATCCGTATGCGGCTATGCACTCTGCCTGGCTCACGACTGGAACGTGCACGGCCTGCAGCCGAGATGGCTGGGACCCACCGGCCTGAAAACATTGTTCTAAAAGTTAGTTTACATATTTACACTATTCATAATTAAACGATTTAAAAATTAAACACAATATAGTATCATTACATTTTTGGGTGAATTTCTTGTTTCAGTTTAAAAATAAAAATGCAATTTTTTGTGATTATTTAATTTTTTTATTATTTTTTCGAGACAATGTTTATTGTTTTTTTAAATTGTGGTTTAAAGTTAACACATTAGTTTTAAATAAATAACTAGAAAGTTTATTTTTTATTTTTTTGTATTAATTACATTAAGGTGGTTTCAAAATTTTGATTGTTAACCTATTATTATAATTTTCCGGATTTATTGCAACTTTCTATTTTGTTCCTCTCTACAATTCTCGTTTTTGTGTCATGAATCTAATTTTTACTACCAGCCATGTTATCCACATTATTCCTTATGATTTTTACAGCTATTTTGATTTTGTATTGTATATATATTTTTTATTTTTTGGTACCAGTAAAAGGCCAGGCATGTGTATGACTCGTCGATGAATTATAACGAGTATCGGATGAAAATGTTAGAAACGTGGAAGATGTTTGTAGTAAATAAAAAGTGAAAAGTTTGATAGAGTCAAATGGTTTGAAATACTTTGTACATCTTGCACATTTGCACATTGCTGTCAATGTAATGCTCATACATAATTTTTCGGTGTTGCAGCACATTATTTTATTATTCAATCTCATGATGCTCATGATTAAAAACTGTTAACCAGGACTCATTGTTTCACACCTTCAAGAAGAATACAAGATAAGCGATATTTGCCGATTTACCACCCACCCCCACCCCCACCCCCTTTTGGCCCCGTTTTTACTTTACCATGTTGTAGTCATTTCCCACTCCTCCGTTTTGAATCTCTTTCGCGCTGCAACACAATTTGGTCCGTCCGTCTCACTCGTTTTCCGTAATTTCTCACCTTATTTTTTCTTTCATTCTCTATTCTACAGTCCACTTCAAATCGTTCTTCTTTCAATCGCTTGCATTTTATGTGTATTGTCTTTCTCATAGGCTATCTGAAAATGGATTACCGTTTTATTTCATGTAATATTTCTAGTGGTTTTCATTTCCGATTGCGAGGGCTACCCCCCCCCCCCCCCGCAATTGGTCGCATCTCGTCTTGTCTCGGCACTCGTCCTGTATAACTCACAGTACTTCGTTGATGCACTAATATAAAAGTTGTAGTAATCTACCTCAAAATATTTTGTTCGCGTGTCTCGTTATTTATATTGTGCACTCGGTTTCGAGCGTATTATATTTTGTTATTTCTACGTATTTTCTCAAGTTCCTTTCTTTATGTTATTCTCTTCCCAGTTATGGCTAGTAAGCAGGAACGTGGGCAGACGTGATAAAATATTTACCTCAGTACAAAGATCTCATGATGCTTTCAAAGCATTACAAGTGGAAGATGTTTCACGTCATAGTTCGCGGTTTGATAACTGTGCTGTCTTGACAAACCAGGTGCTAGCTCAGACTAGGTGCGGTCTTCTTCGCTACCCACGAAGAAAGTCAACTCCTTATTCGTTGCAAAATCCAACTCCCTCAAATCTAATGAGCACAAGCCTTCATCGGGTTCGCCGAGCCAGCTTACGCTTCTGCCGGCAAGTTCGGAAAGATTGTTCGCATCAACCCATTTTCTGGCAGCGCTCCCGACTCGCGTGTTTTAGAGTACGAGCTCAATACCCCTACCTATGGGTTTGTTCCTTCAGACTTTCAAGCTCAACGTGTTAAACATCAACTAATGCAAGATGACTGAGCGCCATTCCCTCTAGCTTCCCGTGCAGTTGCTTTTGATACATATATCGACGACACGTCTCAGGCGCTCAGGACCTTGCTCAGGCTCGCGCTCTCCAAAAGGAGCTGTAACTCCTTCTAGGGATTGGTGGCTTTGAGCTAAAAAGTGGGCGAACAAACACCCTGCTGCCCTGGCGACGCTTCCCGAGGATCGTTTGAAGGTACCACTTGTGTTCTACCCTGAAGAACAAGGTATCAAGATCTTTTTTTTTAAATTTATACAAGAGTCTAGTACAGCACAAGTACCATTTTCCATAGACATTCCTAATATAATATATAATGTGGGAACCAAGCATAGGCGACTTCTCGTTCCGGGCTGAATCTTTCAACGGCCCTCTGACAAAGCGCTCGGCCCTCTCTTACATCGCCAGGATCATTGATCTGCTAGGATTCCTATCGCCATTCGTCTCCTGTATTCAGATACTGTGGATCTCCGACGAGCTGTCGTGTTCCACGACATTTCTGTTCAATCAACGGTGAACATCGACTCGTCGTTTTTTTCGACGCCTCCAAGAAAATTTACGCCGCCGTTTTGTACCTCCATTCGACGACGAGATCATCTAGTCACATTAGTCTTCTCCGAGCCCGAAGCAAGGTCGCACCAGTCAAGACGTAACCATTCCCAAGCTCGAGCTTTCATCAGCTCTGCTGCTAGCGCATCTTCTCCAAGCTACATTGCCTGCACTCAATTATCTTGATGTGTATTAGATCTTGTTGTACACAGACTCAACCATTGTCCTCGCATGGCTAGCCACCTCTCCTTATTGATTGAAAATTTTCGTCTCGAATCGAGTCGTCAAAGCAAAGATTAGCCATGGTCGAAGTCTTGGAACACACTTCACCGTCGCAGTGGGCTCATGTTCCAATTAATGAGAACCCTGCTGACTGCGCGTCACGTGGTTTGACGGCAACTGAAATGTTGCATCACTCTCTGTGGCAGATTGGACCGTTGTTCCTGCAATCGCCTCCTGATGCTTGGCCTCTCTCCACAACTCCTCTCAATGACGTTTCATCCTTCCAGAAATGAAGACACCCGCTGTTCTCACTTCAGGAAGATCTCTACGCTGCTCCGTGCACAACGAGTGTTTGGTTACGTCATCAGGTTCACTCGTCTTCTGTTGGCTAAGCGCTCTCAAACTACGTACTTCAAGGGTCCTTTGCGCATAGAAGAGCTACAGTGTTCAATTTACAGGTTTGTTATGTTGTCTCAACGAGAATTCTATGTCTCAGAGTTGCGCCAGCTTTCACAAAGACAATGTGGTTGTGTAAGCTCAAAGTTGGCTTCTCTTAAGCCATATTTTGTCGATCCATCAGGTTCTCTTTCAGGGTGGGCGGCAGACTTTGGCACTCCTCTAAACCTTCTGCAACATCACATACACTTTGAGAGAGAGAGAGAGAGAGAGCTTACATAGAGAGTACCCCAGCCGGAGACAACAGAGTCTGCTCCAGTAGCAACAGATTCATCTTGAGCAGGCAGGCCGATCGCACCAACACCGTCTCCAAATACAAAGGGAGTCGTAACCTACAAACAAAAAATACACGGCCTAAAAAATATAATGTGGTTGTGGAAATCTTAAAAGCTCAGGCAAAGTGCTTTAAACATACAGTATCTATAGTTCGGAGGAATTATCCAAGGGATATTAAGTTATTGGAAGAAATTTCAGTATTTGGCTTTGTACTTTAAAATTAGATGATTTTAACATACATTTACATTTATATTTATATTTATGTTTATTTCATGAAGTGCTTACATAAATATACGTTTCCGTTATAATTTTGTTATGTTATAGCACAAAGAATATGCAACCGTTTTGTGCCATAATCCACATTAGACTGCTTAAAGGGCTATGTCCCCCAAAAATATGTTTTACCACATAATCTATGGCGTAATACTACACTAAAATGACCGTTTAAAACTCTCTCGTTACTCTTGTTTCTGTGATATTACAACAATTTTATTATTTTATCCTAAGATTTGCAAACAAAAATTATGTTTTGGGGAATTTCGTAATTTGGCTTTTACCTGCTAATTTTTTGTTCCACATAGATTGTAAAGCACCGTACAAATTTTAAATGTCCCTATATAACACTGTTTCTTCAAACTGTGCACAAATGCACTAAATTACTAAAATATATGCATAATCACAGCCCTTCTTGCTAATCAGCATATTTTGACCGAACTACTTGTCCAAATTAGAAAACATACAAGAAACAGATTGACAGAAAAGGTTAACGCGTACGTCAATAATGGCCAATATTTTTTTGGATCAAAATCCTGTAAGGTCACGGGGCATAAAGATCGTCCCCATGTTATTGCTTATGGGAGATTTTTCCGATGGGACCTAGCTCGAAAATAGCCAAGTTGGGGGGGGGGTGGTCATGGTGGCCGCAATAATTTTACGGATACTTTGTTAATTCATAACTAGTTACTAAAAATGAAATATATTTATTGAGTTTAGCAAGTTAATACCCCTTTGAGACAGTTGTTTGAGCTAAGGCAAACTTTTTTTACAATGTTAAATGTCCATTTAAAAATTCCATTCATCGGGATATAGAGCTAATTTCACAAACATTTTGGATCACTTGTTGACCTCCACTTTTTAACTGAAAAATTTTGAACTTTTCTGATGTTTATAAAAGATAAGCGAAAATGTTCAGAGCCCATTTCAACATTTCAAATAATTTTCTTCTTTGCAAAATCTTGAAAAAGTACTAAAAATTTACCTGTTTAGTGTAATATTTACTGTATATTTCTTTAGAAAAAAAAATCAATATTTGGAAATCGATATGCTCTAATCGCGACTTACACTCATTCTTACCCAACATTTTGAAGCAAACCACAAACCGATAGGATGAACGATAGAGCTTCTAAGTGATCCAGACTATTCCTCTGCATTCTGCGTCAAAGCCTGGTTTGCTCGAACTAATAAGTAATTAGTAAGTAAGAAATTCTAGTTCAGCTAACTTACCCTGAGAAGTGTGATGTCGTAGTCGAGTGAGTCCGTGATGTACTGGCTGTGGACGATCTTCTGAGCGACCTGGTGCACGGTGCCTCCTGATCCCCTGATACTGCTGCCGGCGCGGAGGGTCATGGAGCCAACGGAACCGGTGGAGCAGCGGGCAGATGTCAAGGCCCAGTTGGGGCTGATGATGGACGCTCCACAGCTGTGGGATCCGCCGATCTCCATAGACAGCTGCAAGGGGAAACCAGCAGACTGGTAAAAAAATTGAAGATTTTTAATACTTGCGGCAGAATGTGAGACATTTGGGTACCGGGCTGATTTATAGGTAAAAAAACCCAATAAATCCGAATTTGCCCGGTACCACCTCGGATTTTGGCCCGTTTGCCCAGAATCCAAGATGGCGTCCAACAAGGTGTAAAATCCGTATTAACCCATTAAAACTACTATTTTTGTTCATTGAACACGTCAGTGGGGTTCACTTTACGATTTAGGGGTCGCGGAGAACGATTGAAAGTGTTGCGAAAAAGCCCCAGAAACGGAAGTACCATTTTCAAAATGGCGGCCACTTTGATGGAGAAAACTGGGTCTATTTTCCCCTTAGAGTAAATACCATTTCATACGTGTGAGACATTGTGGTACCGGGCTGTATTATGGGTAATAAACCCCGCTGAATCATAATCTGTCCGGTACCACATCAGATTTTGACCTATTTGCCCGGAATTCAAGATGGCGTCCAACATGGTGTAGAAAAGCGCAGGAAAAGTCTATTAATTTTGGATAAACACTTAAGGAGGGTTTATGTTAAGGTTTTCGGGGTCAAGGAGAACGATGGAATGTGTTGCAGAAACGCAAAAGAACCCGAAGTACCATTGTCAAAAGGGCGGCCACGTGCATTTGGGAAAAGACGGGGGCTTCCGTTTTTTTCGGGATAAATACCATTTCATGTGTGAGACATTTGGGTACCGGCATAATTTGTAAGTAACAAACTATGTCGAATCTGAATTTGCCCGGTACCATCTTGGATTTTGACCTCACTTGCACGAATTTCATGGCGACCAACAACAAGTAGTTAAAAAGGGACACACCCATTTAAAGTCCTATCAGTGCTAGATGAACACATTAAAGGGTTTTCCGGGTCAAGAAGAGCGATGGAACGTGTTGCGGTAACACCCAATAAACGGAAGTACCCTTTTTCAAAATGGCGGCCACTTTGATATTGCGAAAAAAATGTTTTGCCCCCTTTGGGTAAATACCATTTTATACGTGTGAGACATTGTGGTACCAGGCTTAATTATGGGTAATAAGCCTCGCTGGTAGTGGCACCGGGCAGATTAAGATTCAGCGGGGCTTGTTACCCATAATTCAGCCCGGTACCACAATGTCTCACACGTATAAAACGGTATTTACCCAAAAGGGGCAAAAAAAAACACCATTCTTCATATCAAAGTGGTCGCCATTTTGAAAATGGTACTTCCGTTTCTTGGGCGTTACCGCAACCCGTTCCATCGCTCTTCTTGACCCGGAAAAACCCTTTAATGAACCCTTCTAAGGTGTTCATCCAGCACTAATAGGACTTTAAATAGGTGTATCCCTTTTTAACAACTTGTTGCACGTCATCATGAAATCCGGGCAAATGGGTCAAAATCCAAGATGGTACCGGGCAAATTCAGATTCGACATAGTTTGTTACTTACAAATTATGCCGGTACCCAAATGTCTCACACATGAAATGGTATTTATCCCGAAAAACGGAAAATCCCGTTTTTCCACATGAACGTGGCCGCCATTTTGAAAATGGTACTTCCGGTTCTTTTGCGTTTCCGCAACACGTTCCATCGTTCTCCTTGACCCCGAAAACCTTAAATAAACCCTCCTTAAGTGTTTACCCAAAATCAATAGGACTTTTCCTGCGCTCTTCAACACCATGTTGGACGCCATCTTGAATTCCGGGCAAATGGGTCAAAATCTGAGGTGGTACCCGGCAGATTAAGATTCAGCGGGGTTTATTACCCATAATTCAGCCCGGTACCACAATGTCTCACACGTTTAAAATGGTATTTACTCAAAGGGGAAAATAGACCCAGTTTTCTCCATCAAAGTGGCCGCCATTTTTAAAATGGTACTTCCGTTTCTGGGGCTTTTACGCAACACTTTCAATCGTTCTCCACGACCCCTTAAACCGTAAAATGAACCCCACTGACGTGTTCAATGAACAAAAATAGTACTTTTAATGGGTTTATCCGAATTTTACACCTTGTTGGACGCCATCTTGGATTCTGGGCAAACGGGCCAAAATCCGAGGTGGTACCGGGCAAATTTGGATTTATTGGGGTTTTTTACCCATAAATCAGCCCGGTACCCAAATGTCTCACATTTTGCCGCTAACATTGATTTCTAAGCATAAATTTGGATTTCTCGACTGGTCTACAGCATCGATTAATGATGAGTGAACATCTCAGTTAGAGATCTTTAAGTGTATTCCTTAATTTCTCGACTTGGTTAGTTGGATAACACTCCCGTAGGTGTAATTGTTATTATTTACTACAATTCAGAAATTAAATAAGGTGTTCGAATCCCGGTTGGGGCGGACTTTTTTAATTTTGAATTGTTGAATGAGCGTAGCGAGCGTAGCGAGCGAAGCGAGCGAAGCGAAGATTCCATTTCACTACACTGGAGAAAAAAATCCGGAATGTTTTTTTTTCTTTTTTTTTTTTTGTATTTTTGTGTGTTTGTTAACACGATTCCGGCTAAACCAATACTCCGATTGCGATGAAATTTTATGGAGGCCTTCGAAATCTCTGAACTTAGAACTGCCACGTTTTTGAGCGCAATCGAAAAATTTTTTCTTATAAAAAACGCAATTTTACGATTTTTTTCGATTTTTAAAAAATTTCTTCTACTTATAACACTTACATGCTTTATCCGATTGTAATGATTTTTTAACAGAACCTTGATTTCATGAATTAAGATATTCGTGTGAAATTTGGGCGTCATCAAAAAACTATTTCTCATGAAAATCGAATTTTTACGGGTTTTTTCTTTTTTAAAACAATTCTTTGACTTTTAACACCTACATGCTTTATCCTATTGTAATGATTTTTTCATAGAACCTTAATTTTATGAATTAATATACTCGTGTTAAATTTGAGCGCAATCGAATAATTATTTCTTATGAAAATTGCAATTTTACGATTTTTTTCTTTTTTTAAAAATTACGTAAAAATTGCAATATATTAAACAAATTAAGTTAATTTTTAATTTTATTTAATTTAATTTAAAAAAATCTTCGACTAAAATGATTTTTTCACAGAACAGAAAATCCGCGTAACACAATGCAGCTCAATGCACCAATTACGCTCATCCAACAACGCGGCGGGACTTAAGCGTTTTCCTAGTAGTAAATAATGTATTCCTTGAGCTATGAAGCATCAGAAAGTAATGGTAAAAGTTTTGTTATTGCGTCCGCGGCGGCACATACTATTAGGACCATGATCCGAAGCGTGTGTTACTACGAAGACGCGGATTTGAGTTCCGCATAAGGCATTCTCCCTCATCTATCACCACTCATCGTCTCGAATAGCAATAATGCTATTTAGCGTTAATACTGTAAGCAAAAAAAATCAATTAAACGTTATGTTTGTGGAGCACGTCAAATGGCCTAACCTGCAGTATGTGTTCTAGTGTTAAATAAATAATTATATTAAAATAATAGATTTTCAAACATTGTTATTGAATGTTGAGCCATAGAAGAAGATTTACTAAAATTAAATAAACAAAAACATTTTTACACAATACAAAACCGTTACATTTTTTCACCTTTTTTTCTTCATGTAATACAGAAGATCTTATATTTAAGTTTCCATTCTATGCCACGAATCTAAATTTATTTCTGATACATTACAAAAGGACATTTTTCTAGCTGTGTTGGAGAATTTATCTCACATTAGCCTTCTTACATTGAGCACATAGGTAAAAATACTCACTCAGCTAAAATAATTAATTAATTAAATCAATCAATCAATTAAAAATATAAGTAAGTATATAAATTCGTATTTAGAGTCTACCCACTCAGTCACTTAACTGAGTTTTAGTGGGGGACATCAAATTTAAAGCAGACCAAGCCAACTCTGTAGGCTCCGACCCCATCGACAAGCATACAATCATCAGCTAGAGACCAGCATATTTAAGTATGAAACACCGATCATTGAAGTTGGACACGATTTCACTCGCAGACAGTGCCAGAATGAACAAGGCTAGTTCGGGACAACCTTAGAATTTATTATGTGCCTCGTAGCTACGACTGCTCCAGTCACCGTTTATACATTCCTGAGACAAGAACTGATGTACTTTAGTCCAAATCAGAAGATTAATAACTTCTGCCTTTAGTGGGAATCGAAACCTGGACCTTTGTATTGCACCCATTAAGGGTAAACAATTAAAAACAATTTGTGTACAAATTAAATGAGAACACATTTGTTCCTATTTTTAACCAACTTATTTTAAAACTACTTTCACTTTAATAGTCAAGATAATGCTCGTTGTTCAAGTTTGGTTTTACAATTAGCAGTATTTGCCCGTTATTAATGAGAGGCAAGTTTATAATAATGTACTTTATTACTTGCCTGGTAGGGGTAATCTGTAATGTTAACCGGGACTCCACCGACAATCTTGCCATTGAGGAACTGGAGAGGGTAAGCTGAAAAAGTTGACACATCATTAGATTCAGTTATAATGGTTTTATTATTGCCAGTCTTGTCTCGAACTATTCATTAGTTTTCTTAAAAATCACAAACGGTAATACTTTTTGATGTTATTAAAAAAACTTGAAATCGATGTATTTTTTACAGTTTATCTACAACCTGTTTGCTGTAAATAAACGGGGTTTTCGTATCTCTGCATGTGATTGATCAAATAGGAAATTGACAAGGGTCCTCCCTGTTCTCTTAGTTTTCAATTTAGTAAAGCAATGTCTGTTTACTTTAATATGTTAAATAGCTGACAAGGGTCCTCCCTGTTCTCTTGGTTTTCAATTTAGTAAAACAATGTCTGTTTACTTTAATATGTTAAATAGCTATGCATGTGATTGATCAACCAGGAATTGACAAGGGTCCTCCCTGTTCTCTTAGTTTTCAATTTAGTAAAGCAATGTCTGTTTACTTTAATATGTTAAATAGCTATGCATGTGATTGATCAACCAGGAAATTGACAAGGGTCCTCCCTGTTCTCTTGGTTTTCAATTTAATTAAACAATGTCTTTTTTATGCAACTGCTAACGGGGAAACTAGCTGTAACAGTTGTTAAATTTAAAGTTGTTTTGAGATTTATTTTACTTTTCGCGATTAACATAACAGAAGTTAAATTCATTACGTTTGTGCGAGGGATTGTCTGACATGATGTTATTAGCAAAGTGAAGCTCAGGAAAATCTCTACATTGTTATTTGATTTTGATTTTTTTAAGATAAGATATATTAATTTTTTTTCGTAAATTGGGAATATTAATTCAAGTTGTAGGCCTAAGTATTTAAAAAAATAAAAATAATAATAATAATAATAATTCAACAATAAAATATTTTGCAGCGATCAAAGAATAATTCAACAATAAAATATTTTGCAGCGATCAAAGCCGTTTCCCAAATATTTATCTTTGCTTATAACGTAGGACTGAATAAGTTGTACTACTAGTAATCAACCCTAATATTGGAAAGTTTCTCTTTCATTTATAATAATTGCAGGGAAGTTTTAGAAACCAAGAAGAGATTGAGACCAGCTTTAATTATCTTAAATGCTAATTTTCTTTTAATTATGATATTCATCAATGTATGATATTTTGAATTATCAACCTCACTGAAACTTATCAAGAATTATTTTTCTAATCACACGAAATTTGACCAGAAATATGCTTAATTGAAACAAGATATCGCATTTTATAATTCACAATCAATAATTGAATACCTGAATGGAATAACGTTGTAACCAACATTTTTGTCGATATGGAGTTAAAGAGTGGAAGAACGTTGTTTATGCAAGTCTCAAGCACTAACCCAACTCCACCTAGCGGCAAAAAAAATTTCACTGTGATATTTAGTTTTCAAAGTTGGTGTTGCTGGACCAACGTTGTATATATTTCAAAATGGCAGTGCCAAAAGTGTCACCAGGCCTCTTGTAACAATTAAATATACCTACAAAACGCAAGGTAAACAACTAAACATGGCCCAGTGGGGTAATCTGAAGAGGAAATTGTCAAAGGATAGTGGGCAGGAATATTTAACCAAAAACGGTCGGCAAATTTTAAAACTGTGTATTTGTTTAAAAAATCAGAAAAATTAATAGAAAATCACGTATAAAAGTTTCAAAATAGTATGTACTTAACTCATAAGAATATTTTGTGACCATTAAAATAAAGAATATTAAAATTAGTAGTTAAAATATAGTTTTTATCAATTATCTCAGAACTAACATTTTGTTGGTTACAACGTTATTCCATTCAGGTATTAAATTTTTAAATTTATGTTTTATTTTCGTTGGAATCATGCAAGCAGGTATGTTGTGGATAGGACAATGTGAAGAAATGCCCAAGGGCTGTTTAAGAAACTCAATCCCTTGCATTCGCATTAACGACTGAGGAAAACCTTGGAAACAACTTCAGTCAGGATTACCGGTCGCGACGGGATTTTCTGAATTCGTGACATCCCGAATCAAAGTCGCGCTTAATGCTTGAGCCAACACTGTCGGTATTCAAACAAGTGAAACTAAAGGCGTTCAACACAAAATGTTGACATGAATTGCAGAGTTCATTCAATAAATATGATCGGAGAGTGTTTTGATTTTTTTGAGACATAATTTATACATAATACAAAGAACTTCAAACACATTCATAAAAAATAAAAATGAATCCATTATTTTGGGGCTTAGATAAAACAAAATGTTTAGTATTAATGTTAATTATAAATTTAAATTACTATTAAAGGGTTCATAGTTTGCGTAAGACAAACTGTTTAAGAGTATTAGTTACTATTTATCAATTAATAAAACAGTCGCCTTATTCAAATTTAATAAGACACATAAATTTAAAAATTGACCCGACATGGATATTGAAACTTCTTGAATATAATTAAATATTAACAATAATTGCACCTAAGCGAGTGATTTCTGGATAAACAAATCGAGAAATAGTCTCATTGTTCATAATAATTTTACTTTCCTAGTTCTTTTATATTCTCGGTAGTTATACTTTTGTTTCTTCATGACCTGAAGACGGAAACAGCTAACTAATTCCCGATCCGGTGTTTCTATTATTAATGTGATTCATCAATTAAAACACCATTTTTGATACAAATTGTTTGTAAAATGTCAGCTAAAATCAATTTATTGTTTAACATATTACTGTTTTTTGCATTTTATTATTGAGTTAATAGATTAATACAGACTTTATCTTATTTTTTTTTTTAAATACAAAAATGTATTTAGAATCTACCCACTCAGTTATTAAATAACTAATTTTCAGTGGAGGAAAGTAAATCAAAGCGACTAAGCCAACCCTGTAGGTCCCGACGCAATCGACGAGTGAGCGATAATTAACCAAAGATCGATATTTGTAACAGGAAATACAGCAATCAGTGGTATGGACAACGCGAACACCCACGGATCAACACCAGAATCAACAAGGCCGATTCAGAACAACTTTTAATTTATGATGTGCCTCGTTGCTAGGACGGCTCCAAAGTCACCGTTTACAAACTCCAAAGACAAGAACTAATTGACTTAAGTCCAAATCAGAAAAGTTAAGAAACTTCTGACTTTGACGGGAATCGAACCCTGGACCTTCGGCATTGGAAGCAGATACGCTAACCACAAGACCAACGAGCCACGCATAAGATCAAGGAAGCTTCACAACAAGACCAACTTCAAACTATTTAATTGTATTTTGAATGTCTATTATGATTTATATCAATTAATCACAATTATTGATCAAACGTTCTACAATTCACTTACCCGAACAGGCCGCCGCCAGGAAAGCTACCACCAGAAGTCGATGCATGGTGATTAATAACTTCAGATGGGCACACGCCCATTTTATAGTAGTATCGGACATGGCGAAATATATCAAAATAATCCACAGTAAAAACATCCAAGATAATGTTCGATAAGCTTTAAGTATCACTGAACTTACCTAGGATTTATCTTGATTCAGGCATAGTCATTCAATGTTAATAATCTCAAATAGCATTTCCATTGTTAATTTGTTCGACAATTTTGTTTGCAGACGTATTAATTCACCTAAAGTTTTGTTGATAAAAACTTAGATCAAGCCTGATGATAATGATAACTTCTTAGCTCATCAATTTATAATTGACATTCAATTTTAAACAAAATTTGCATTTGGTGTACACCCATTCAGTCACATAACTAATTTTCAGTGGAGGACTTTAGCTTTAAAGTGGACTAAGGCAACCATATCGGCGCTCAGGACATTCACGAGCAAACTATGGCCAACCATAAACAGGTATTTTAAATTTTATAACTTAGGATTATGAACAAACTCTCATGAGTTCTTTACTAAACAGCTTAGCGTAAGTCTATGGAACAAATGCTTATTAGGCCTTCATTAAAATGGTTGGAAGGGATTATGCGTGGAGGTCTTATTATTTTTATAATCGTAAGGAGTTATAGTTGTTGTCGACGTTAAATTTACAAAACAAGAATAAGTTTTGTCGGTTAAGTTGATCAATTTACGTATGTTTATGCCAAACGTCCTATGTCCTTGACTGACAATGATATTTTAAATACTTTTATTTTATATCGACGTACGTACTGTTGGTATTTGAAATTTATTATTATTATTTTCATTAATATTTAAATGTTTTTACATATATGTTTACGGTTTCTATAACCAACTGCTTTTTATCTCTATGTATCATTCACCATGTCATTGTCGACTGGTCATTTATTTATATGTAGTTATTAATAAGATACGCAACATTGGCCTTCAGCTTGAGGCTAAAAACTAAAAGAAAACTATCATATTATGTGTTGGTTTAAAAAAATCAAACGAAAGTGGCTCACGGCTAACTTCCTTGGATTCAAGTGATTTACTAATTATGATACCATGCATCAACGGCGTTTTCCACTGGTCGCACTGATGCGCACTGAGTGCAAGTGCAAGTAGCATATTCCAATAGGCCTACTAGCTGAAAATCGCACTCGTGCAAAAATGGCGTATTCCACTGGGCGGACTGCACTCGCTCCGTGCACTCGCAGTGCGCACTGAGCCGCACTGACTCCGAGGGTCAGGGCAATCTTTCCAGTGCAAATATGGCTGCCGTAGACCCGCGAAATTTGGTTGTGTTGTTAGATTTGATCGACTTTGCGTTGCAGTGCGCACTGACGGTGTAATTAGTGCGGCCCAATGGAAAACGGCATCAATCTCAGCATGTGCCTTAGACTAAGAACGTTCTTGAATAAAATTTAAGCCGGGGATTTCCAGTCGGCCGGATATAGCGACTACTTACAAAACTATGCTCCCATGTAACGCATTTACTGCCTTCACAAAAAAAAATAGTTTGCAGGGAAGTACGGACGGGTCAGAAAAAAACTAAAACCTGAATCTTTACTATCAAACACGAAACTTTATTTCCAGAAAGAACAATAGTTTTATGTTTTGAATTTGAAAATTGATAAAACGTAACTTAAAAACTTATGACCGAGGCCACTACTTACTTAAAAACGAATTTTCGGGTGAAACTTCCTCACCCATCATCAGGTTGATACCGATACCAGTCGGTATCGGTATCAACCTCAATCAAAAAAACTTTCGATTAACTTTAATGTAACTTTTTAACTTTTTGAACGATTTTGCCACAAAACTAATGGCATTCAATCGAGAACAAAGCTTGCGGATGGTCAAAATTTCAACTCGATCCGAGCCTCCGTTCGAACGTTATGGCGAGACATACATACAAACAAAAAACAACAAACAAACAAACAAACAAACAAACAAACAAACAAACAAAATCAAAACCAGTGACAAATTTTTCCGGCAGAGTCAAATCAGGTTGATACCGATACCAGTCGGTATCGGTATCAACCTGATGATGGGTGAGGAAGTTTCACCCGAAAATTCGTTTTTAAGTAAGTAGTGGCCTCGGTCATAAGTTTTTAAGTTACGTTTTATATTGTTCCGGGCCAATAAGCTCTTTTTATAGAATATTGAAAATTGATGTTGGTCTGAAAGTTATATTCCAGAGTTCTCCCTGACCCAGTCTCGCATGCTGGCAACTCGGCCGTAGACGCCTGGGTACCCGGCAAGAGCGCACCCGCGACCCCAGGAGACGATGCCGACCAGCTTGTTGTTGGCAACCATGGGGCCACCAGAGTCACCCTGCAAGAGAAGAGAAACATTAGCATTTATCAGGCGAGCGAGAACTGAACTGCAGTGGCTGCAGTGCTTTATACTGGGATGTTGGAAAAGTGAAAGAGGAAAATATAAGAGAAAGAGTATTTTTTCTGAAGAAGGGTTAGCAATTGAAACTAATGGGACTTCACGTTGCCATTATACTGGAAAGTTCAAGAGTGTAAAAAGTCTCCCAACTTCTCTTAAACAGCTCGACAAGAGAGAATTGGAGAGAAAAATTACCTTGGTGAGTTGATCGCGATTGGTCTCTCTGTTGCCATTGAATACAACGCCACGACACGCATTCTCGTCTTCATTCAAAAGAGTTATCCATGTAAAGACTTCGAAAAGTTAGTCTTTTTCTTCACTTCTCCTCTTTTACTTTTGTAACGTGGCCAGTGTAGAGCTCGTTTAAAGTTTCAGACGGATTTTGAATCCCATAAATATTCTCACGAATACGCATTATTGGACAATTAATGAATCAAACCCTTGAAGCCTAAACTATTTCGTGAAGTTGTCAAACCAACAGACTAGAATTGAAAGAGCAATTGTCACTGATTGTCCACTGGTTTCTAAAAAGATATTGAAAACTGTATAAAACGCTTTGCGTGCAGTAGAACCCTTGGAGTTAAAAAATTTGAATCGACAATTTCCAGCAACACCAGCAGATTTACACTTTACAGTAAGGCATAATTATATATTGTGCGGACTAAAATTTCCACTATATGGAAATTAAACTCAATCATCTAGTACATTAAATAATTAAACAAATTTCTAAAGTTAAGATTTTAAGACACAAGTAAATTTCTTGGTCAACCAAATATTCCAAAATGAGTATCTCTACAGTTCATCCCAACTTATTTGTAAAACTGCGAAATTGCTTTCTCCTTTTATTATCCTCATGGTATTTCGGTCATCTGCTGCTCTCAAAGTAATTTTAAAACACGCCAACCCTAATATAAAGATTACAATTGTAAAAGTGTGACCGCTACCGTACCTGGCAAGAGTCCTTGCCTCCCTGGGGCAGACCTGCGCAGATCATCCTGTCTGTGACGGAGCTCCCGTAGGCGGACGAGCACTCACTCTGGCTCACGACTGGGACGTGTACGGCCTGCAGCTGAGATGGCGAAGACCCGCCGGACTGGAATTGTTTACAAGGTTATTTACATACTATTTAAACTCTTCATCATTTAAAGAATTAATAATTTAAAGATATAAATGTAAGAAATGATGATAGATGACTATAGTAAATAAAAAGTGAAAATTTCAGGTGGGTGTCGAAAGGTTTGAAATACATTGTGCATTTGCTGTCAATGTAGTAAGTTTTTGTAATTTTTGGTGGTGAAGCTGTTAGCTCGACAGAGTGAGCTATCAGACACATAAAAGGTCCTTTATATTGTAGATATTATTGAGTTGGTGATACTTGAACTTAATGAAGGGAATTAAGTTAGTTTTAAGTATGCAACGGTTGAAGCACACACACGTGGAATATTGTCGACCACTTACTTTGATACACGTTATGTACAAATACAAAATATAAAACTTAGATCCAATTTAATTTCTAGCTTAGTAACTAGCTTGTTGTAGGCATACACGATGACTTTTGGGAGCTGCAAGAGAGGGAGAAGTAAATAGATAATCGTCTCTATTTTCTAGGTGGAATTAGGATCACCTACGAGAGAGAGAGAGAGAGAGAGAGAGAGAGAGAGAGAGAGAGAGAGAGAGAGAGAGAGAGAGAGCTTACAGAGAGAGTGCCCCAGCCAGAGACAATAGAGTCTGCTCCAGTAGCAACAGATTCATCTTGAGCAGGCAGACCAATCGGACCAACACCGGGTCCAAATACGAAGGGAGTCGCAACCTACAAAACAAAAAAACAGTTCAAAATATAATGTGGTTGGGGAAATCTTAACATGTTCTGGCAACTTGCTTTAAAAAAGCAGTTATTATAATTAAGAATAAATATCCAAGGAATATTAATTATTGGGTTTATTTGAGTATTTAGCTTTAACTTTTAGAATTATCAACACACCTCCAGATTACCCAGAAAGCATCAGTAATAGGTCGCAAGTCGATAGTATTGTTTAATATTATAATAACATAATGACAATTCATTCCTTTAAAGTTTGTTATGGCATAGCACAGAGAATATGCTGAGATTTTGTGCCATAATTGGATGAGCGTAGCGAACGTAGCGAGCGAAGCGAAGATTCCATTTCACTACACTGGAGAAAAAAATCCGAAATGTTTTTTTTTCTGATTGTATTATTGTGTGGTTGTTAACACGATTCCGGATAAACCGATACTCCAATTGCGATGAAGTTTTATGGAGGCCTTCGAAATCTCTAAACTTAGAACAGCAACGTTTTTGAGCGCAATCGAAAAATTAATTCTTATGAAAATCGCAATTTTACGATTTTTTTCGATTTTTAAAAAATATCTTCGACTTATAACACCTACGTGCTTAATCCGATTTTAATGATTTTTTCGCAGAACCTTAATTTCATGAATTAAGATATTCGTGTGAAATTTGAGCGCAATCAAAAAAATTATTTCTAATGAAAATCGAAATTCTACAGTTTTTTCTTTTTTAAAACAATTCTTTGACTTAATTAAAACACCTACATGCTTTATCCTATTGTAATGATTTTTTCACAGAACCTTAATTTTATGAATTAATGTATTCGTGTAAAATTTGAACGCAATCGAACAATTATTTCTTATGAAAATCGCAATTTTGCGATTTTTTTCTTTTTTAAAAATTACGATTAATAAAAAAAATTAAAAAAATAAAATTAATTTTTTATTTAATTTAATTTAATTAAAAAAATTCTTCGACTTAGTAATAATTTTTTCACAGAACAACAGAAATCCGCATAACACATGGCAGCTCAATGCACCAATTACGCTCATCCAACAACGCGGCGGGACTTAAGCGTTTTCCCCATATTAAACTACTTAAGGCTATTCCAGAGCACACTTACCAATATTTTGAAAGTCAACGGAAAATGGCTAAAAGTTGGTTGGATGAAAGATGAACTTGAATAAAAAAGGGGGAAAAAATAACTTTTTTTTGACGGGACAAAAGCTCTATTTTGGCCATTATATGCAAATTTTGGGTCAATACGAAAATGAATGTTTTAGATGCAATATTTAATTTTTAGCTATGCATTTTTTTTATTGCTTCAACACACCTTTGTGTCTGGACTGACTACAAGGGAAAATAATTTTATGAAATAACTTTTGATGAACAATTTTTTCGTTTTCCGGTTCAAAACACTTTTTTGTACCATGTGACAAAAAAAATCGTACATCGAACATTATTTCAGAAAATTATTTTCCCTTATACTCAGTCCAGAGACAAAGGTGTATTGAAGCAATAAAAAAAATGCATAGCTAAATATTAAATATTGTATCTAAAACATTCATTTTTGTATTGACCCAAAATTTGCATATAATGGCCAAAATAGAGATTTTGTCACTTTAAAAAAAAATCATCTATTTTATTTAAGTTCATCTTTCATCCAGTCAACTTTCAGCCATTTTCCTTCGACTTTCAATATATCGGTAAAAGTGCTCTGGAATAGCCTTAAGACGGTTGTTTGGCCTCTTTTTTTTACAGTGTTAAATGTCCATTTAAAAAAAACGCTTCTTTGGCAAATAATGCTATTTTCACAAACATTTTGTACCACTTGTTGACCTCCACTTTTCACTTGATGAATTTGATATTTTCTTATGCTTTTAGATATGCAAAAGTCGTTATCAAAACCTTTTTCAACATTTCTTAATATCTCCTACACAAGCTTTGAAAATTAAAAAAAGTTATCTGTTTGGTGACAGGTGACATATTTACTGTCTATACTGAAAAAGTAAGCACTATTTTAAAATTAATGTGCTCTGATAGTGACATACACACATTCTTACTTAACATTTTGATGTAAACCACAACCCGGTAGGATGAACAAAAGAGCGCCTAAGTGATCCACACTACACATCTATTCTGCGTCAAAGCATGGTTTGCTCGAGCTCATCCAATAGTCTTAAAGCTAGATAAAAGTAATTCTGACCCTGAGAAGAGTGATGTCGTAGTCTTGGGCACTACCAGAGCCGTACAGGCTGTGGACGATCTTCTGGAAGACCTGGTGCACGGTGCCTCCTGATCCCCTGATACTGCTGCCGGCGCGGAGTCCCATGTAGCTAGCGGGGGCGGTGGAGCAGTGGGCGGCTGTCACGGCCCAGTTGGCGCTGATGATGGAGGCTCCACAGCTGTGGAAACCGTTGATCTCCATAGACAGCTGCAAGGGAAAACAATCATCGGTTAATAAAGAGTGAACATAACTTATTTAGAAATATGTGAGATTTACCACACAATCAATATAGTATAATAGCAAAATAAAATTACATTAAAAAAAATTATATCTTGTATACCTGTGATATTACTTGATTTTTCGACATTTTTATCCTGAAATTTGTGACAATTTCGTTTTGGTGAATTTCTTATTTTGGATTCAACTTGCTAACTCATGTTTTACATAATACTTGAGTCTCATTCAAATCTAATATATTTCTCAACTTATTTTATAACTCAGTTTGAAAATAATTTCTTTTAACACTTCAGGTCTGAGTGTTATACAACATTGATAATACTAGGAAAACGCTTAAGTCCCGCCGCGTTGTTGGATGAGCGTAATTGGTGCATTGAGCTGCCATGTGTTATGCGAATTTTCTGTTGTTCTGTGGAAAAATCATTACTTAGTTGAAATTGTTTTAGAAATGAATTAAATTAAATTAAATTAAATTTAAAAAATAACTTTAATTTTTTAATTTATTAATCGTAATTGTTAAAAAAAATCGTAAAATTGCGATTTTTATAAGAAATAATTTCTCGATTGCGCTCAAATTAAACACTAATATATTAATTGATAAAATTAAGGTTCTGCGAAAAAATCATTACAATTGGATAAAGCATGTAGGTGTACTAAGTCAAAGAATTGTTTAAAAAAAGAAAAAACCCGTAAAATTTCGATTTTCATGATAAATATTTTTTCAATTGCGCTCAAATTTCACAACAATATCTTAAATCATAAAATAAAGGTTCTGTGCAAAAATCATTAAAATCGGATAAAGGCATGTAGGTGTTATAACTCAAAGAATTTTTTTTTAAATCGAAAAAAATCGTAAAATTGCGATTTTCATGAGAAATAATTTTCCTATTGCGCTAAAAAACGTGGCAGTTCTAAGTTCAGAGATTTCTAAGGCCTCCATAAAATTTCATCTCAATCGGAGTATCGGTTAAGCCGGAGTCGTGCGGACAAACAGACAAAAATACAAAAAAAAGAAAAAAAGAAAAAAAAATCATTCCGGATTTTTTTCTCCAGTGTAGTAGAATGGAATCTTCGCTTCGCTCGCTACGCTCGCTACGCTCATCCAAAAACCGCTATATAACGTGTATTAATGAGAGGCATATTAATGATCATGTACTCTCTTACTTGCCTGATAGGGGTAATCTTTAATGTCAACCGGGTCCCCTCCGACGATCTTGCCATCGGGGAACTGGAGAGGGTTAGCTGAAAAGAGTTAAGACATCATTAGACGAAGTAATAATGGTTTTATTATTACCAGTTGATTATCTCAATATTAATTTGTAATGTGTTGAAACGGTATTACTTTTTCAGGGAATTAAAAAACAAACGAAACATGTTTTTTATTGTCGTTCATCTCGAAAATTGTTTGTCGTAAAGTAAGGAGGTTTTCGTATCTATATTATGGTAAATAGCTTTGTGTGTGATTGATATAGGAAATTGACAATGGTCCTCGGTGTTCTCTTAGTTTTCAATCTAGTTAAACAAATGTGTGGTTAACTTCCGTTTACTTCCAATGTAACTGCTAACTACGTAACTATCTGTGACATTGGATGAATTTAAAGTTATTTTGAGTTATATTTTAGTCATGGCGATTCACAAAACGAAAGTTACTTCGTGCATATGTTTGTGCTTGAGTGTCTGACATGATAATATTAACAAAGAAAAGCTCGTAATCAAAGTCAATATATTTTTTAAATAAATATTTTTAAAGTAATGATAATATCAAAGAATGTTTCGCGTAAGTCAAGAATATTACTTACAATATTTTTTTGTAATTATCTAAAATGGAAATAATTTGAATTATTTCAACGTGAAATAATTGTTGCGATCAATGCCGTTTGCCCAAAATTTACCATTTTGCTTAATCATCACCATATAATTATTTGTTAATTTGTAGGTACAATAATGTTATTTAAATTATTACCTAATTCATATATTATATTTTTTGGTCTATGTTAAACGGTACTGGTACTGTATACTAGACTCTTATACAAATAAATAAATAAGTTGATTTGAGTGTACTTTTTTGATGCAAATTTTATCAAATAAATGTTTCACTTGATGCATCTTTTCATTAATTAATAAAAACAACGTTTATGGAATTAGTTAGCTTTTTAACTATAAAATGCATAACAGAACTTGCAAGATGTAATAAGGAAAGGTTATATATTAAGAATAAGACGACTTTTTTCTCGATTGGGTTTTACAGGAAACACTGCCGGTCAAATTGGATTTTGTAATTTCTGGAATTCATTAAATTTCAATTATGCAACTGTTTTATCTATTGATAAAAAACAGCTAAAAACAGGTTGTTGCACCAAAAATATGAACCCTTTAATAATTATTCTTATTTTTATAATTAATTTTTATAATACATTTCATTTTTGTTATTTAATTCTTAAATTATTCTGTTTTGCTTTTATTTTATGTTTGTATTTTATATTATTATGTATTTCAAAATATGTCTCAAATAAAACAAAACACGCACCGATCATTTATTGAATCTCTGCAACTCGAGTCAACATTTTGTCTAAAACGCCTTTACTTTCATTTGACTGTAAATATATAAAATACAATATCTTGTTAAGGATTTGTTTCAATTAGTCCTTTTTATGCTAATTTCAAATTTCGTATGAATATAAACACATTTATTACCAAGTTTCACGTATGAGGTCTAAATAAAAAATGGAGTTTTCAAAACAAAATATCATACATTTGATGAATATCACAGAAAATTTAGCATTCAAGATAAATTAAAGCTTAGGGGAGACTGTGTGTGATCTCGGTATTGATTCTGAGACATTTCTGCACGCTGCAAGAATTATTAATTAAAGACAAAACAACAATATAAGCGGTGATAATGAACGTTTAAATTATTAAAAGCTGGGTATGTATAACCATATCGTTTTTTGCATTTTAAATTTGAGTAAAATTTGATATTACCTCTATCTTATTAAGAACTTTTAATTGTTTTTATTGCATGACAAAACCAATATTATTTCGATTCTCTACGATGACTCATATTTAATCACAATTGGTCAATCGCCCTACAATTCACTCACCCGAGCAGGCCACCGCCAGGAAAGCTACCACCAGAAGTCGAAGCATGGTGACTGATTACTTCAGATGGACACATGCCTATTTTATAGTAGTGAAGGACATGGCGAAATATCAAAATTACCCACAAGAAACACATCTAAGATACAGTAAGATAAGCTTTGCGTATCACTGAACTAACGTGGGAATTATCTTCATTTAGGCCTAGTCATTAAAAACAGTTTATCTTCCTACGCATCAGACTATAAAACATTGATTGATGTTGATCTCTTTCATAATAATCTCAAATGGCTAGCCATTGTAACTTTTTTTTATACATACACATATACGTTTCACCTAAAGTTTTGTGGATAACAACTAGAATCGAGCATATTATGGATAATTATTAATTTGAATTATTAACTAAAGAACTTCATCTTGGACTATACTAGAGTGTGGTTGACATTTTTAAAACAAGAACTTCGTTACTTCGGACAATTAATGAGTGTCATAGAATTTTTAAACAAATTCGTATTTATAGTATTTTCAGTGGAAGATTTTAACTTCAAAGCGGACCAAGCCAACCGTGTCGGCGCTCACGCCATCGACGAGCAATTTATGGCCAACCAGTAACAGGTAATTTAAATCTTAACCTAGGATTATGAACAAAATCTCATAAGCTCTAAACCATGTACAGCTTAGATTGGTGCTATGGAACAAAGTTAATTACATACGTCATAAGTCACAAAGTCAGCCTGTCGAAGAAAAGTGAAACTTTTCGAAATATTGCTACATAATAAAAACTTATTTTCCCACCTAAGAGCAGTGTTAAGTTTATCTAATTGCAAAATAATACTAGGGAAACGCCAAAGTCGTTGATAGACGAGTGAGTTAGCCATGTGTTGAGTACCCGGGAACATCCCTTTTTCTCCCCTATACCTAAGACTGAATCAAGTCCAGTATGGGGATTGATACCGGGTATTCAACACATGGCTCACTCACTCGTCTATCAACGACTTTGGCGTTTCCCTAGTCTGGATGGCTAAGGCGCCCTTATACCCGGAATTTGGCCCTTATGAAAATATTTGATCTGGACCTGATAAAAAAATGATCAAAGTCCAGATCAAAATTGGTAATGGAATTGACCCGATCTGACCTGATCAAATCCTGATCTGCACTCTCAGATCAGGTTTAAGATCAAGCCTCAGATCAGGCCTCAGTTCAGGCTACATCAGACCTCAGATCAGGCTTGATCAAGGCTCAGATCAGACCAGATCAGGCCTCAGATCAGACCTGATCAGGGCTCAGCTCAGCTCAGATCTCAGTTCAGGCTAGTTCAGGCCTAGATCCCCATCACACTGGCGCCTCTTTGGAATTACTTTAGAGTTAATAGGCCTAGAGCTCATCACATTATGCCACCACAGAAGGGCATGTGTAAAGAACTAGATTTTATTCATTTATGTATTTTATTTATTTAACAGATCCTATTAAGCTAAAAAACTGATTTACAAAGGAGGAATTTGAAGGAATGTTCCGCTACCAGAAACACTTTTAAAGAAGCGTAAATGTCAATTCGAGAAGTAGGTTGATTTGTATTGGTCATCGGGATTCACACTATGGATCCTCCTTTACAAACTAAAACTAAAGATTTTAATTTCATCACTTATAGTAACTAAATATGCACCCTTTGATTTCACATAAATCCGTTTACTTTATAACATTTAAAGTGACTACAATTAAGCACTTATAAACCATTTAATATTAATAATTGACATTTCGGTCACTAATTGGTATTTAATTTCAGTGATAGGTACCCAAAATTAGCCACTAAATAAAAAAAATGTTTAAAATTATGTGTGTGATTTAATTGTCATATTTCAAATAACTCTTATAGTCATAGTCATGTCATGATGACTGTTTTAGCCACTAGTTGACCCTGTCCCATGCATTCTGCTTGGTTAGCAGTAGACAAAAATTTGCTCAACAGAAACGATTAAAAAAATTCTTCCAACATACCTAATAATAAATTTTGTTTTTCAAAATAAATGAAGGAAGGGTAGGGCCTAGGCATGTTAAGGTAAAAATTCATTAATCCAACATGAAAAGTAGGCCTAGAGCTTACATTAAACATTTTTAAAGTAAAATATTACATTAATAATACAGGATTATTTTTTTCGCAGGCATTGACGGCAGTGGTCTGCCCGGCATAGCTTATCTGCACATAAAATTCAATTAAATGATTTTTTTTTTATTGATGCCTGAAGTGTTGTAGCCTAATATTAGAAGATGAAAATATACATGTTCAAAGTCGCAAAGTCACATAGTCCAATGGCCTACTGTTATCTTTAGATAGGGTCATCAAAATTCTTCTCTACACCAAATAAGATCCATCGATTAAAAATTTATCCGGGGCAAGCACCCACACTCTTTTTATGAACCTACCTGTACCAAAACCACACTACTGGGCACTGTTTTTGAAACAAACAATTAAAAAAAAAAATAATGGTTTGTCCAATAAAAACATATAGGCTAATGGACTACATTTCACATTAAATGTATTTCTGCCCAAAATTGAAAATAATATTAAAATGGTTAGAGCACGGCATTATTATAATATTATGATTGATTGCATAAGCCTGAATTACACTGTTTTCACAGTTTCGTTCGATAGCAACCAATTGATTTCAAAGTTTGCCCTGGCTTGGGTTCAAACCTAGAACCTCCGACTCAACGTAGCCCTACATTATTATTTTAAATAATTTGAGGCTTTATCAGCCTGGAATTATAACAGTACATTGTTATATATAGCCCACACGGTTTGGCTGAAATGTCCAAACATTAAAAAATTATAGGCTAGACAATGGAGTAGGCCTACCATGTCTCGACTCCCGATCAAACCATTTAGGCCTATATGCTATACGCTAGCCTATAGGCCTATTATAAGTTTAGAATGTATGATAATGATTGAGGCTGATACAGTTTTAAAATAGGTATAAAAGTCCTTATTGTTTTAATAAAACATGCTATAGGCCCTAATAGGCCTAATTCAATGCAGGATGCTTATGAAAATTTGCATTTTTATACTTTTGTCAATAATTTACTAAAGCTAGCCCAAACTAAGTCGCAATGTAGGCCTACTTTGTGAAGGTGATGTTAAATCTTAACAAAACTAATGCTGTAATATTGGTTATGTTACGTTATAGTTGGCGTTGTACTCTCTGGAGTTAAATAAAAGCATAATAATAATATTAGGCCTATGGTGGGAAAAAACATGGCACAAAGGTAAACTAAATTTTTATCAATTGAGCATCATTGACTTACCTGGAATAAAATAAGTATCAATTTGTTTTATGGAATAACCTACCCCACATGTATAAGGCCTACTGTGTAGGCCTAATGAAATTCATATAGGCCTAGTGCACATAAGCCTACAATTACATTTACGATTCAAATGAAAAACATGTAAGTACCGTACAAGGACATTAGGCCCCATACCTTATGGCAACAGTGTAGAAAATGCAAATTACCGGTATCGCACAAGTTATTTTTAATGAGTTAATTAAAATACAAAATGTTTTTTAAATTTTCACATTTCATATTATAATTTTGGATCAGATATTTCATGGTGGATAGTTCAAAATGATTGCCATGCTTTTAAACACTATTAAATTTCATATTAGGCATAAGCTTATATTTTCGACAGCTTTTTTAAATTTGGCGATGCTGCAGTCGATATTGTTTGATGTAGTGCGGTCCTCGATGGATGAAAATAATTGTGTCATCCTCTCATACGTCAGGTAGGCCTATGTTGTCATTTCAGTTTCAATCGGCATGGATCGCAACCTAGTGTGAAAAACACATTTCGGAAGTAATCTTATTGTGACTGTGAGTCTATTCTTTGGCCCTACAAGGCCTATATTGGGCTATTAGGCATACTCTAGTTCACATTACAGTACCGGTAGTTATAGGAAAATAAACTGTTGTTATGGATAATAAGTGTAGAATATTATCTGTGCTAATAGAGTTAGACCCAGTGGTTACTTTCTAAAATAATAAGTGGGCTGATGCTCGACGGGCCTATAGGCCTAAGAATCTTTTAGGACTGCCCATGAAACAATAATTGTTTTGGGAAAATTATGTATCCTGGTACAACATGGGAAATTAAAGAGAGGATGTCTACTAACTAGTGTGGGTCTGGGGCACATCGCCCCTGATATTTTTCATTTTTAATATTCCAAATGGTGGCATTTTAGGCTTCTTGTTTTTAGCGTGCTTCCTTCGATACTAAATTATAAAATTGTGTAGATCCTCATATTGTCAGTTTACAAAATATTGTCACTTTTAAGTAGTCCTACTGGTGGCGGTAGGGTAGGCCCTAATAAACTTTTCTTTTCATTCACATAATTTGGGTATGCGGAGGGAATTTTTACAATTCATAAATAGCAATTTTGTAGGCCTAAATTGTGCACTGTGTTTAACGTTGTGTTGACTTTCGATGGCATTTCGAAAAATAGGTGGGTGAAGCTAACCACGGGTTTGACCTGAATGTTATGTTAGTCAAACCAAATTTAAAATGTTAAAATAAATTTGGATTTTCCTTCAATACGTTCAATAACAAGATGATTAGGCCTATATCATGATTACAGAATGATCCTAAGCAATATGTCAAACAGTAAACTCACTTTATGCCAAGGCTTAGCCTAGCCTAGGCCTACTTGGAGTAGGCACGACAAGAGCACAATTTTATAGCCTTCGTTGTCCAACGGATGTAGAGCTTACGGTGTAAATCATAGCGGTGGTAGATGAAGTGACAATAACAGCTAGCCTAGCTCTTGAAATGCCTAGTAATCTAGTAAGATTTAAGCCTAGCCCTTTGCCCTACAGTTTAATTACCAATAGCCCTAGGCCTACAACAGTAGGCCTATTAAATAGCACCTTGAGCCCTACCTATGCCTAGGCTAGGGCTAGGCCTCTAGGCTCTATCGGAGACCTAGGGCCTAGGAAAAATCACCTTTTAAGTGGAAAAATCACCTGTAGGCTAGGCGTAAAGCCAAGCAAAATAAATTTTTGTTTTGTGTAGGAGCCTATCTAGATTACTACAACTTGGGAGTCTGTTCAAGGCCTAGGCTAGTTTAGACCTTCTGGAAAGTCTGGGAACAGTCGAAATCACAATGTGTAGCCTAGCTAGCCCCCCAGATTTTATTTTTATCACAATCGCAACATCGCAATAATCCTGTTAAGGCTAGGCCTAGAATATGGTTTAAAATACACTAAGCCTAGGCCTCTACTCTGTGTAATAGTAGGGCAAGACCTAGGCCTAGCTTTTAGTATAAGGTCCCTAGGCTTTGAGTCCTAGGCCTACACAAAGGCCCATTCTAAACCAAAGCTCTAGCGAGCCTACTAGGGGCCTAGGGCTAGGCTTTGACCGAACATAACCCTACTTATTCGAGGCTTAAACCGGCTTAAAACGTCGAACGGTGTGTTGTGGTCATAGTTTGGTTAGAGATAGATAAAGATTATTGTTGCGTAGTTCCAGATAATCGTATTATGATACATAGGTGGTGTTATTTACCTTATACTCCAGTGCCAGCTGAGTATAGGTAGGCTACTCCAGCCCTACACAATCAACTGCCAAATTTCGATGTTTCTCTTTCCACTTTTTTGTTTGATTGCACAAATGCCAACATGAGAATTAGAACATTTGGCAGTGCAGTCTTTCATTTCGTAATACATAATATTCATTATATTATTATAATAATTTGGTTTTCTAGTAGAGAAACCAAGTCAACTGTCAACTTTTGAACCACCATGCCCAAGGCCCTAAACCCACGAAAGAAAAATACCAGTGTTACGTTGGCTAACCTGCTTATTTATTTTATTCAGGTTCAACGAAATTCGAAAATATGGTTCGTCGTTAATTCCTGCTGTAATTATTACCAGTACACAGTACGGAACAATGAATATTAAACACAACACAAGATAAATAAATGTATATTACAAAAGCTCGGTAATCGCCTGCTTGCCTTCTTGGCGTGAGAGGCAGCTGATGTCCAGTGTCCACGATCTGGCGCTTCATTCAAATAAGTTCAAAAAAAAAAAAAAACTAGGCCTACAACCAGCCACAGACAAGGGTGGGAAGGTCATTGGGGGGTAGGGGTGGGGGGCGGTTGGGAGGTGGGGGGAGACGTAATCGGTACGACAATCAGAACAAGGTGACTCTATCACGGTGCTAGCTTTTTGTTGGCTATATATGTAGTTTTTTCTTTTATGTCGCCTGCAATGCATGCATGAAAACCCAAACCACTCTCTCACCACTTTGCCTTCCCTTGCCGGTGCAAATCCTGCTTACAAAATATTGTGACATCGTTGATGTCAGATATCAGGATACGTATTTTTATTTTTTATCGTATACCTACTCCTTGAAAAAAGAAATATTAGTTTGTTGTGAATTAATTGATGAGCCTGCAGAGCGAGCGTAGCGAGCGAAGGGCGAAGGGAAGACTCCATTCCACTACCCGGAGAAAATTCGGAATGTTTTTTAAAAAAAAGTTTTGTGTTTTTGTGGGTTTTGTTAACACGATTCCGGCTCAACCGATACTCCAATTGCGATGAAATGTTCTGGAGGCCTTCGAAATCTCTGAACTTAGAACTGCCACGTTTTTGAGCGCAATCGGAAAATCATTTCTCATGAAAATCGCAATTTCACGATATTTTGTATTTAAAAAAAAAAATCTGTGACTTAACACCTACATTCTTTATCCGATTGTAATGATTTTTTCACGAACAACAGAAACCCTGCATAACACATGGCAGCTTTAATGCACCAATTAGACTCATCCAACAACGCGCCTGAAAAAGCGTTTGCAAAGCTTCCTAGTTTCAAGAATTTTTTGTACGGAAAACTTCTAGTGCATGTTATTCAGGTGTCTTAATTGGCACACGGGTCAAATCTAGATCAAATTCTTGAGAACCTTGATCAACTAGATCTAAATCTGATCAAGTGCCGGATATTATGGGTCAAAATCTTGATCAACCTGGTCAAATCCTTGACAACCTTGATCAGCTAGAACAAATTCTGATCAAATGCCTGACTCACTGCATCAAAATCTTGATCAACCTGATCAAATTCTTGACAACCTTGATCAAGTAGATCAAGGTATGGTTCAATACCTTGATCACTTTTATCTGCCGGATCAAACAACTGATTAAATTTGATCTGGTTGGATCTGGCCAGAAAATTATTGGATCAAATTTGATCTGGGATTTTCATAAGGGGGGATCCCCTGGTCGGAAAAGATTTTGTAGTTTAAGGATTGTATTTAAAACTAGGAAGCATCGCAAACGCTTTTTCAGGCGCGTTGTTGGATGAGCGTAATTGGTACATTGAGATGTCAGGTGTTATGCAGATTTTCTGTTGTTCTGTGATGAAATCATTACTCAGTCGAAGAAATAAAAAAAAAAAAAAAAAATAGTAATTTAATTTTTTATTTAAATAGTAAAATTGCGATTTGTATGAGAAATTATTTTTCGATTTCGCTCAAAAACATGGCAGATCTAAGTTCAAAAATTTCGAAGGCCTCCATAAAATTTCATTACAATTGAAATATTGGTTTAGCCGTAATCGTGTTAACAAACACACAAAAATACAAACAGAAAAAACAAGAAAATCTTTAAAAAATTGGTAAAATTGCGATTTTAATGAGAAATAATTTTTTTATTGCGCTAAAAAATGTGGCAGTTCTAAGTTCATAGATTTTAAAGGTCTTTAAAAACCTTTATTTCAATGAATTTTGACCAACTTTTACAACTTTTTCTTTCACGAGGCATTACATCACTATAATCCTTATGTCAATGTAAAATATGAACGAAGTAGCCCCACCCGTTTGTTCAGAATCGGCCCAAATATCAGGAAAATATTGTATGAAAAACCGGGTAATATATCGTAAAAGTACGACTTCTATAAGAAATTTTTTTCGAATGTCTATAAAATCATAACATATCTAATTTCAGTGATTTTTAACGTTCCCATAAAGTTACATCAATATAGGAATAACCGTTTGCCAAATATCACGAAAATATCTCATTAAAATATCCTAGGAAGTTTCGCAAACGCTTTTCCAGTCGCGTTGTTGGATGAGCGTAATTGGTGCATTGAGCTGCATTGTGTTACGCGGATTTTCTGTTGTTCTGTGAAAAAATCATTACTTAGTCGAAGATTTTTTTTAAATTAAATTAAATTAAATTAAAAATTAACTTAATTTTTTTAATAAATCGTAATTTTTACGTAATTTTTAAAAAAGAAAAAAATCGTAAAATTGCAATTTTCATAAGAAATAATTATTCGATTGCGCTCAAATTTTACACGAGTATATTAATTCATGAAATTAAGGTTCTATAAAAAAATCATTACAATAGGATAAAGCATGTAGGTGTTATATGTCAAAGAATTGTTTTAAAAAAGAAAAAGCCCGTAAAATTTCGATTTTCATGAGAAATAATTTTTCGATTACTCTCAAATTTCACACGAATATCTTAATTCATAACATTAAGGTTCTGTTAAAAAATCATTACAATCGGATAAAGCATGTAAGTGTTATAAGTCGAAGAATTTTTTTTAAATTCGAAAAAAATCGTAAAATTGCGTTTTTTATAAGAAAAATTTTCCCGATTGCGCTCAAAAACGTGGCAGTTCTAAGTTCAGAGATTTCGAAGGCCTCCATAAAATTTCATCGCAATCGGAGTATCGGTTTAGCCGGAATCGTGTTAACAAACACACAAAAATACAAAAAAAAAAAAAAAAAAAAAGAAAAAAAAAAAAAAAAAAAAAAAAACATTCCGGATTTTTTTCTCCAGTGTAGTGAAATGGAATCTTCGCTTCGCTCGCTACGCTCGCTACGCTCATCCAATTAAGGTTCTGTGAAAAAATCATTACAATCGGATAAAGCATGTCGGTGTTATAAGCCAAAGAAATTTTAAAAATCGAAAAATAAATCGTAAAATTGCGATTATCATTAGAAATAATTTTTCGATTCCGCTCAAATTTCACACGAATATATCAATTCACAAAATTAAGGTTCTGTAAAAAAATCATTACAATCAAACAAAGCATGTAGATGTTATAAGTCAAAGATTTTTTTTTTTAAATCGAAAAAAATCGTAAAATTGCGATTTTTATGAGAAATAATTTTTCGATTGCGCTCAAAAGGTGGCAGTTCTTAGTTCAGAGATTTCGAAGGCCTCCATAAACTTTTATTGCAATTGGAGAAACGGTTTAGCCGGAATCGTGTTAACAGATACACAAAAATACAAAAAAAAGAAAGAAAGAAAGAAAGAAAAAAAACATTCCGGATTTTTTTCTCCAGTTAGTGAAATGGAATCTTCGCTTCGCTTGCTACGCTCGCTACGCTCATCAAAAAAATAATAGTAAAAGTACGATAATCATAAGAAATATTTGATCGATTATATTATACCCAAAAACGTGGCAGGTCTAAGTTCAGAGATTTCGAATGTCCCCGCTTATTTTCATCAAGATCGCATAATATGCCATCTGCCCGGTAGAGAGCGAACAATCAGACAAATAAAAAACAAAACAAAACACCCGAGCTATTTTTCTTGGGGTAACGTAAGTAAAAAAAAAAACAAAAAAAAAACACAGTTAAATTGAAGTCTTTGCTTCGCTCATCCAATAATTGTGTGGCATTATAATTGTCGATGCTGAATTCGCAAACAAGAATAAGTGTCGGTCAAGTTAACTTTTTGGCTTTGTTTGAGTTTCTAAATTTTAGTTCTGATTTTGTAAAACAGCACATCTAAACCACCAGATTGAATTTTCGTCATTTTTTTTACAATTTAATCTACCCGTTTAGTCTGTATGAAAAATAGGAATGAACAGATAGGATTTATATAGAATTAAGTGATACAATTTTCAGGGCAGGATTTAAGCCAGCTATCTTCCAATCAACCTGGTGTTATGTACAGCTTGGACGATCAGGATGAAACATAAAATAATTAATATTATTACTATCATTATTTTAACACCAAACATTAAATATAACTATATTTTGGTCCATGTATACATTTTGCTCATTCATTCATCTCATACAGGCAATTAAGTTATTAGATGAAGGAGCGAAGCGACTGACGATCTCCATTCAACTTAAATGGCTCTTCTTTGATTCGGCGAGTGTGTGTCTGGGGGGGGGGGGGGGCGGGGACTGTACACCGAAAATCAGCCGAATCGCTGAACAGATTCGCTGAAGTTTTAAACAGGCATCCGGTATGAGTTTACTGAGAACTGCTTACAAAATCAGCTAGATCTATGGCGATTTAAACCTACAAGGAATAATAAATTGAAAAATGGGCTGCGATAAACGTGTAGGAATTATTTTAACGACAATGGTTTAGTTTTTAAAAAAAATTGTTTGTTTTTTGTCTGGCTGTGAAATGCAGTGCCCAAGGTGTATCGTATCTTGCGCGCTCAAGGTAGCCCCAAATTCCGCTCGAAGATTGAGTAAACCTTGAAATAATTACATGTATTTCGCACTGACTATGTTTTCCATAGTATTGTGATAGATGATAGACTACACTGCGTTATATGCATTTCAAAACATGTTTAATAATTTTTAAAATACAATCCAGAAATTACAAATTGTTTCGTGACCAGGGAATTGAACCAAGGTCTCTCACATTTCGGGTATAAAAGCCAACTAGATTGGGAAAACGCCAAAGTCGTTGTTCGACGAGTGAGCGAGTCATTGTGTTGAGTACCTGGGAACATTTGCATTTGTTTGATAATTATAATAGAATAGATGAAATGCTTTTTTCAAAGTTAGTTGTGATATGGGCGCGTCAATTGTAAGACCATTCTCTACTGTAGCCTATGATAGGCTAGGGAGGCCTCAGGTAGGGGAAGAAAGGAAATGTACCGGGTACTAAACACATCACTCGTCTAACAACGACTTTGGCGTTTTCCTAGTGTTAGATGTCTAAGTCAGTTAAATTTATGCAACGGCATGCTTTAAGTTTTACTGTTGTAGCATATCATATGAATTTCGTTAGGATTATGAGATAAACCAAATGATTATTTTTAAACGGGTGAGCCATTTTTACGAATCTTGTCAGGATCTATGAATGGGGTTTACAATATTAAAAAAGATGAAACTTTCAGCAACATTGCCGGATTTTCTTTTTCTGAAAAGTATTTAATGTACAGCTCGGAACCAACACCAATTCTGGCTAAAATAATTTCCAAGGTTTCCTTCAGTCGTTGAAGCGAACGCTGTAGATCGAATGTCAGACCATGGACATTTTCTACACAACTGCCCAGAACCTAAATACCATGATAATGAACCTGAGGGTAATGGTGGCCTTGGTCAAATTCCAAACGTTAATACTTAAGGGCAAGGATCACCAACCAAAAACCACGCGAAATTATCTTATTTCAGTAATATCTCTCAAACCGTACGTAAAATCGGAAAAAGGACTAATAAGTCTCACGTAGTTCTCGATTTGGTTGATCGGGAAACACTCCCGTGGGTGTAATTGTTTTTATTTACTACAATTCAGAAATTAAAAAAGTCCGCCCCAACCGGGAATACAATTACACCCACGGGAGTGTTTCCCGATCAACCAAATCGAGAAATAAACCCTCGCTCATACCTGCGTAAAGGTAATGACATTATAATTAATGTTTGGTGGTCAGTTCAAAGGCAGCAGATATTCGTTGCAGTACTGTTCCATCCATTCAGATGTATAATGCAACTACAATTCAGAGATTAAAATGTACCCGTCCTGATGGTCTAGTGGTTAAGACGTCCACCTGGAATGTGGGAGATCCGTGGTTCGATTCCCCTCCCGGTTAGGGCGGACTTTTTTAATTTCTGAATTGTAGTAAATAAAAATAAAAATAAGTCTCACGTAGTTTCGTTCGAGCTACACCCTGCATGAAAAATTATTCAAATATTGAAAACAGTAGCGTTTTTAATTACGGTATACATTGATTTAATTTCAACTTCGGTTAAATGGTAACAATATTTGTAAAAGGTTTTATGCCAGATATAGTTCAAACTAAACCATATGGGACTTATTATCCACTTTTTCGTTTTTGTGTAGCCTTATGTGACTTATTACTCAAATCAGGATATTTCGGGTGGTTTTAATACTGTCGGTAGTCCTTCCCGTTAACATTAAGAAGCTTGTGGCAAAATAGGGTAGTGCTGCCCACAATGTGTTTGTCCGTTCTTCTAAGAAATTTGTTGAAAAGCTTTGGTTTCAGCATTTACCAGCAGACCACGGCATTATGAGCAAGGCAAAGTTTCGGACCACGTTGAGCAAAAACATGGCCAAACCCACCAAATTTGAGTAGCCGTCATCTGATTTGATTTTTATGGCTGTCACAAAAGTAAATATAGGTCAAAATTATAGGCTCTAGCAAATCGAGATAATACAGTGACTTCCTTATTACGTAATTTTCTTGTGTTGTCACGTCAAAGAACTTAAATACGTTTACAGAAGGCAGTGGATTTCAATTTCGGACCAATAGGCAGATCATTTTCAACAGCTTGTTAAAACGAAAACCTCTGGTATCGTCAGCCTGCATGTCAACGCTCAAGGTCACACTATCGGACTGCTAGACTTATTATTTTCAACAGCTTTCGGATCAAGCCAAACACGTTAGTGTTTTCAACGCGTTTGGGACAGCACCCAAAATGATATGCGAAGCCACAGGAAAGCATTAGCTGTTTACAAATAATACTCCCAAAAGTTTTTTTGTATGATTACTGAATCAACGCCAAAGTCGTTGTTTAGACGTAAGTGAGCTATGCGTAGAGTACCCAGTAACATTCCATTTCTTCCCCGTAACTAAAACTGGATCATGCATGGGTCTTTTCGATCTAGGCTATCATATTCCATTCGAGATTGGCGCATAATGGCCTTACAGTTGTTAATGAGCCCTTAAACCAACTAAACTCAAAACCCTATTGTTTATGCCTTCTATACCAATCAACTTAAATGCAAATGTTTCCGGGTAATCAACAGATGCCTCGCTCAGTCGTCGTACAACGACTTTGGCGTTTTCCTAGTATAGTTGGCTAAAGCGGCTTTATACCCGGAATGTGGAAGACCCGGGTTCAAACAACGGTCGGGATAGATTTTGTAATTTCTGAATTGTATTAAAGATATTATAGAACATGTTTCGAAATACATACAATACTATGCAAAACAAATTATAGCCAGTACAAAATACATGTGATTGCAAGGTTTACTCAATCTCCCAGCGGAATGTTGGGGACCTTTAGCCTGCAAGATTCGGTACACTTTGGTCACTGCAAGCGTTCACCGCCAGACATTCAAAACGTGATTCGATAAAAATGATTTCAAACAAATCCATTGTCGATTAATTAAATGTTACATTTTGAGCCTATTTACAATTTATTGGATGAGCGTAGCGAGCGTAGCGAGCGGAGCGAGATTCCATTTCACTACATGGAGAAAAAAATCCGGAATGTTTTTTTTTTTTTTTTTTTCTGTATTTTTGTCTGTTTTGTTAACACGATTCCGGCTAAACCGATAATCCGATTGCGATGAAATTTTATGGAGGTCTTCGAAATCTCTGAACTTAGAACTGCCACGTTTTTGAGCACAATCGGAAAATTATTTCTCATCAAAATCGCAATTTTACGATTTTTTTCGATTTTTTAAAAATTTCTTCGACTTATAACACCTACATGCTTTATCCGATTTGATGATTTTTTCACAGAACCTTAATTTTAGAATTAATATATTCTTGTGAAATTTGAGCACAATCGAATAACTATTTCTTATGAAAATCGAAAATTTACGATTTTTTTCTTTTTTTAAATTACGATTCATTAAAAAAATTAAAGATTCAAGTTTATTTTTCATTAAATTTAAATTAATTTTAAAAAAATCTTCAACTAAGTAATGATTTTTTCACAGAACAACAGAAAATCCATATAACACATGGTAGCTCAATGCACCAATTACGCTCATCCAACAACGCGGCGGGACTTAAGCGTTTTCCTAGTTATTTCTTGTAGGTTTAAATCGCAACGGATGTTGCTGGTTTGGTTTACAGTTTTCAGTAAAATGATTCCGGATGGCTGTTTCAAATTTCAGAGCACAATCGGTGCAGCGATTCGGCAGATTTTCAGAGAACATACACACACTCTCTCACTCACTCACTCACTCTCTCACTCACACACTCACTCACTCTCTCACTCACTCTCTCACTCACTCACTCACTCTCTGACACTTGCACAGAGGAAGTGCCAAATGACTTGAACTCTCCCTGGCTGGCATTGGAACTGTGTTCAAGTAATTAACGTATTAATTATAATACATTGACTCCATCTCAGCATAGTATGCCTTTTGACTGACGATATACTTGAACAAAACATCAGTCACAATTTCCAGTGGCCGAAATATTGCGACTACCTACAAAACTATGATCGCATGTAATGCATGCGTTGCCTCCACAAAAAAGCAGTTTGAAGGGAAGTACGGAAGGATCAGAGAAAAAAATCAGAACTTCAATTTTTCCTATCAAACACGAAACTCTTTATTCAAAAAAAGTGTTCAATAGTTATGTTTTGTATTTGAACATTGATGTTGGTCTGAAACTTATATTCCAGAGTTCTCCCTGACCCAGTCTCGCATGCTGGCAACTCGGCCGTAGACGCCTGGGTACCCAGCAAGAGCGCACCCGCGTCCCCAGGAGACGATACCGACCAGCTTGTTGTTGGCAACCATGGGGCCACCAGAGTCACCCTGCAAGAGAAGATAAGAACATTAGCATTCAGATGGGCAGCGACAAAGACGCATTATTGGACAAAAGAATCAACCCTGTAGTACCTTTAACTCTTATTAACACCGGAAACCTAAAGTTCAAGACGAATTTTGAGTACCATAATTTTTATGTACCTACAAAATACTCATTATTGGACAGAATTAACCCTTGAAGTCAATTTAACGCTTACAATCCCAGGAACTGAGGCTTTTGATATATTTACAAAGTATCAACTGCACTCGGTCACTTAATGAATTTGGCTTCAAGTAAGTGTATTGGCAACTGTATAAGATGTGGTGGTTGGGGTAGGAACCCTGGAGATTGACAGCAACCTTTTTTAGCTTTGTGATTTGGGAAATGATACACTAAATCCGTCTTGGACTTTACGCTTCTAAACTATTTCGAGAGGTTGCCGAACAGTCGGACTTGAATGCAATGAACATGTCATTGCACCGATTGTTCACTGGTTTTAAAATTTAAACTGTGTACGACTCGATGGGTAGAGTAGGACGGCTTCCTGAAGTATGACCGCACAGTAAATTTGGAGGTTTGGGAAAATCAGTATTCAACTTTACAGGTAACTCGCCACAAAATTCAAAATCTTAATCGGTAATTCCCAACCACGCACATAAAAAACGTAGCATTTACAGTTTGATATATTATACATTTTGAGGACACAGATTCCATCTAGAATACAAATTTAATGTTAAAACGAACTTCTGAAGATGATTTGAAGACACAAGTAAATTTCTTGATGAACCTTTCACCCCAACTAATTTGACAAAATCAGAAATTGCTATCGCTTATTTGGATCCTCGCGGATTTTTGGTCATCTGCTACCCTCAAAGTAATTTTGGAAACACGCCAACCCTAATATGAAGATTACAATCGTGAAAGAGTAACCGTAACCTTACCTGGCAAGAGTCCTTTCCTCCCTGGGGAAGACCTGCGCAGATCATCCTGTCGGTGATGGAGCTGGATCCGTATGCGGACCTGCACTCTGCCTGGCTCACGACTGGAACGGTCACGGCCTGCAGCTGAGATGGCAGGGACCCACCGGACTGAAAGCATTGTTCTAAAAGTTAGTTTACATATTTACACTCCTTATCGTTAAAAATTTAAGAGACTTATTGGAATACCAATTCATTTGTTTTTAAGTATTGTCTTGTTATAGTTAACAAATGGAATTTTGCATTTGTTGTGATTTTTTTATCTGGACAGGTTTATTATAATAAAAAAATGGATTAAATTCAACACGTTCGCGAATAATCTTTCCCGTTAAAGCGCCCTAAAACTACTTCAACATTTTAAACAAATGACTAGAAAAAGAATTTTCTCTACTTTTTTTGTAGATGATACATTTTGATGGGATCAAAATTGTGCATGCTATAGCTTACGATTCCGCATTTTCCGATTTTTAACTTCTCGATTTTGTATCAAAAATAGAATTCCTACTAGCAATGCGATCCACAATCGACATTTCTCCCTTTTTTAACAGCTATTTTGATTTTGTTTCAATTTATGTATAGTATTTTAATTTGTGCATCAGCAAAAAGCCAGGGACGTGAATTAAACGATTCGTCAATGTATTACAATAGCTAAGAAATGTAAATATGAGCAGTGTGGGAGATGTCTATAGCAAATAAGAGGTGCAAATTTTAACTTGACGTCAATTGGTTTGAAATACAGTGTGAATCCTGCACATTTTGTTATTTTGCTTTCAATGTAATTGCTCTCAGATATTTTTTCGGTGTTGCGACGGATTATTTTATTATTTAATTTCTTCCTTAACAATAACTTTTTACTAAGTTTTAAAATTGGTGGCTTGACAGGGTAACCTAATAAAAACATTAAAAGTGCTTTTTATTAAAGAAAGCTTTGGTATCTGTGGAAAGATCATAGAACTTCTACGAGACTATCTTACTGGTAGACCACAATCGGTTGGTATTGACGCAAGTTCAGCTTCATTAATTTCTTTCGCGTCTGGAGTACCACAGGGATCGATTCTTGGACCACTTTTATTTACTCTCTTTTTAAATGACCTTCCATCGCAAATCGAGAGTGCAAAATGTATGTTGTATGCAGATGACCTGAATTTATATCTCGCTGTCACGGATCAAATGGACTACTTTAGACTTCAAATGATTCTTGATTCGCTTTCAGAATGGACTTACTCTAGTCAGGCCTCAAGTTGAATATGCTACCCATATTTGGAATCCAAACCATGTCACAAAATTGCTGTTATAGAGAGAGTACATTAACGATATTTCAAACACTTGTGCTTCAAGGCTAATACGGAATACCAAAAAGTAAATTATCTGGGTATGTGTTCTTGACAACAAGCTAAAAAGCCGTAGGAAATTTATGGACATTGTTCTGCTCTATAAAGTTACTAATAACCTGCTTGACTCATCTCTAATTGTCATTAAACGACCGTGTGCCACCAAGGAACACTCGAATTCATAAACTGTTTCATCTTCCCTCCAGCTGCATTGATGTGTACAAGTATTTCTGTTTAATAAGGTTGCAGACTGCTTTTAACAATCTTTTATCATTGAAAAGGTCTAACTTAGATTTGCACAATAGTAACATTCATTACTTTCGAAAGAAAATAAAATAAATTACATCATCAACTTCGTCAATGTCTTAGTCGCTCGTGTACTAATATATTATTCATTTTTACACTTTATACATTAACACAATCATTCACTTAAACTTACATACAACACCACACACACACATTCATGTTTATATAATTTTTGTAATCAATTAATGTAACTAATTTTACATTGTATTGTTGCATTATGTATGTATTGTTATGGTTTGGTAAATTGCACTTGTGGAACATTTTGTCATGTTGTAATGTGGCCAAAAATAAATACATAATTTATTAATTGAACGACTCTTGAACTTATAAAGTGAATTAAGTTAATTTAATCAAAAGAATCACACAAAATACATGTAGTCGGTGAATTACTTTGAGATACATTTTGTTTGGCATATATACAAAATATAAAACTTTATTTATTTATATTTGTATTTATTTATCAATAAAAGTCTATCCTTAGCTTAGTGACAAACGTTTTGAAGGCATACACTAAAACTGTTAGGTGCTGCAAGAGACAGAGAGAGATAGAGAGAGAGAGAGAGAGAGAGAGAGAGAGAGAGAAAGAAAGAGAGAGCTTACCGAGAGAGTACCCCAGCCGGAGACAATGGAGTTTGCACCAGTGGCAACAGATTCATCTTGTTCAGGCAGACTGATCGGTCCAACACCGGGTCCATACACGAAGGGAGTCGCAACCTACAAACAAAAAAACACAGTTTAAAGAATAAAATATTATGGCATTGAAAATCTTTCATAGATACATTTTACTTTTTGTGTGGCAACTTAATTTTTTTTTAAACTTCAATTATAGTTAAGAAAAAATATCCAAGGAATATGACGTTATTGGAATTCATTTTTCTTTTTGGCTTTGACCTTAAGAATATTAGCAACAAACCTCCAGACCATACAGAAAGTATCAGTAAAAGACGTAAGTCGTCAGTTTTATGTTAATATTATTTTAATAAACTTTCATTTCGTAAAGTGTTTAATTTACGTGATAATTTTTCATGTCCTGGAAAAAAAATAATATGCAGGCATCCTTTGCCATAATTAATTAATTGTTGGTCGTTTGTGTTGTATTAATATTATTTTTACATATTTTATTTAATCGTGTTTAATTTACTTACATTCAATTAATGTTTCATGTCCTAGCAAAGAATATGCAGACATATTTTGCTTAAAATACTAAATAAAACTTCAAAAGCGGCTTACTTACCCTGAGAAGGGTGATATCGTAGTCGGTGGTGCCCGAGCTGTACTGGCTGTGGACGATCTTCTGAGCGACCTGGTGCACGGTGCCTCCTGATCCCCTGATACTGCTGCCGGCGCGGAGGGTCATGGAGCCAGCGGAGCCGGTGGAGCAGTGGGCGGCTGTCACGGCCCAGTTGGGGCTGATGATGGACGCTCCACAGCTGTGGGATCCGGACAGCTGCATGGAGAGCTGCAAGAGGAAAACAGCATCGGTTAAAAAGATTGAACACCTTAGTTAAAAATCTTTGGGTGCCGTCCGCGATGGAACATACGATTAGGGCGCTGTTCGCATGCATATGTCACTAAGTTGACGTGAGTTCGAGTGGGGGTTCAAGAAATTGCACGTCACCCTGGTATGTCACCACTCGTCGTCTCGAATAGCAATAATGCAATAATGGAGACGTTTATCAGCTAAAATTTATCAATCGTAATAAAATTACTAGGAAAACGCTAAAGTCCCGCCGCGTTGATGGATGAGCTTTTAAAAGTTTTTAGTTTGCGTGGGATATCTTTACTTTTGCAAGTGCTTTGTTTTGCTGCCTACGCATTGTAGGTGATTGTTGTCAAGTTTCTATTGTTTCAGGTTAATTGATATTAATTACCGTAAAAAACTTATATTTAAAAGCTTTAATTCTATGAATTCTGGCTAGCTTTTTCAACTTTTTCTTTCAAAAGGTATGTCATTTGGTCATCACCATAACCTTAATGTCCATGTATAATACTAGGAAAACGCTTAAGTCCCGCCGCGTTGTTGGATGAGCGTAATTGGTGCATTGAGCTGCCATGTGTTATGCGAATTTTCTGTTGTTCTGTGGTAAAATCATTATTAAATTGAAATTTTTTAAATTAAATTAAATTAAATAAAAAATTAACTTTATTTTTTTAATTTTTTTTAATTAATCGTAATTGTTTAAAAAAAATCGTAAAATTGAAATTTTTATAAGAAATAATTTCTCGATTGCGCTCAAATTTAACAGTAATATATTAATTCATAAAATTAAGGTTCTGCGAAAAAATCATTTCAATCGGATAAAGCATGAAGGTGTTATAAGTCAAAGAATTGTTTAAAAAAAGAAAAAACCCGTAAAATTTCGATTTTTATGATAAATATTTTTTCAATTGCGCTCAAATTTCACAAGAATATCTTAATTCATAAAATGAAGGTTGTGTGCAAAAATCATTAAAATCGGATAAAGCATGTAGGTGTTATAAGTCGAAGAAATTTTTTAAAAATCGAAAAAAATCGTAAAATTGCGATTTTCATGAGAAAAAATTTCCGATTGCGCTAAAAAACGTGGCAGTTCTAAGTTCAGAGATTTCGAATGCCTCCATAAAATTTCATCGTAATCGGAGTATCGGTTTAGCCGGAATCGTGTGGACAAACAGACAAAAATACAAAAAGAAAAGAAAAAGAAAAGAAAAAAAAACAATCCGGATTTTTTTCTCCAGTGTAGTAGAATGGAATCTTCGCTTCGCTCGCTACGCTCGCTACGCTCATCCAATGAACGTTGTAGCCCCCCCGTTTGGTCAGAATCGACCCAAATGGCACGAAAATATCGCACCAAAAATCAAAAAACTTACATTAAAACCTTTATTTATAAGGATTATGGCTACCTTTTCATTTTTTTCTTTCAAAAAGCAATACATAACCATAATCTTAAGAGGGTACGCTGAGCTTGGCCCAACTCAAATGCGCGCAAACAGGTGTTGATGATTTCTGCTGAACGGTTGGTAATATCATTACCAAATTTTGAACGGATGTTAATAAAGTACTTTTATATTGATATCCGTAATTGGTTGCACAAAATAAGCGTTAAAGATCCATTGTGAGACATTAGTTCAAAACGTGAAAAAATGGGATATCCAAAACATGGATTACAATTCTGGAAATTCCCACCAAACCGTTTATCTTACGATAAAACCAAATTAGCCTGCACGTTTATATTGATTTAAACGTTGGGTTCCATTATACAAATTTGAGTTAAAAAAATCTGTTCACTTGGAATAAATTCCAGAAATTGACCAAAATTGAGTAAATTTAGGTGATTTCACTAAATTTTAATTCAAAATCAATGAATTAATTTAGGAATACGCATAATGGATAACATAGATTTATTCTTTATAAACGTTAGTGTGAAATTTGATAATGGTGTTATAAACCGTTTACCCAAAATATCCAGAAAGCTGAGCGCCTAAACTCGCCTCCGTTTTAGCCTCAGCATACCCTCTTAATAATGTCCTTGTGAAATATGAACGTTGTAGCCCCACCCGTTTGGTCAGAATCGGCCCAAATGTCACGAAAATATCGCACTAAAAATCGAAAAAAATCGTAAAAGTACGATATTCATGAGAAATATTTCTTCGATTGTACCCAAAAACGTAGCAAGTCTAAGTTTAGAGATTTCGAAGGTCCCCTCAAATTTTCATCAAGATCGGATATGCCGTTTGCCCGGTAGAGAGCGAACAAACAGACGGAAAAAACAAAAAAAAACAAAAACAAAAAAAAACAAAAAAAAACACCCGAGCTAAATTTTTTGGGAGGTCGGTGAAATTGAAGTCTTCGCTTCGCTCATCCAATAATTTCAAATTAATGGCATTTTTGCAACGTTATTATTGATAGTCAGAGAAAATGTTACACAATACAAACCATGTTTTTCCTGTTTTTTCATTGTACGGTAAAAACAAGAAATTATTTACGTTTCCATTCCATACCATGATTGTAAACTTATTTCTGATCCATAATAATTTATGAAATTTTCTAACCGTGTGTTAGGGGATTGGTGTCACAATGCTGTTCAAACGTTAGACACATAGCTAAATATACACACTCCAAAAATATTCGTTTTTGCATTGTATTTTTGTTAATTATTTAAAATAATTTGGGTGCAAATTAAATGAAAACATTTTTTCTCCATGATAGGATTTTTTGTACCGACAACTAGCTTACAATGACTATCTTTTAATACTTATACTATACGATACTATACTATACTATACTATACTATACTATACTATACTATACTATACTATACTATACTATACTATACTATACTATACTATACTATACTATACTATACTAAACTAAACTAATATGCTTGTTGATCAAGTTTGGCTTATACAATTAAAATAATTACATTTAATTAATGAGAGGACTATTAATGATAATGCACTCAATAACTTGCCTGGTAGGGGTAATCTTTAATGTCAACCGGGTCCCCACCGACAATCTTGCCATCGGGGAACTGAAGGGGGTTAGCTGAAAAAGATGAGACATAATTAGATAAAGTTATTATAATGGTTTTATTGTTACCAGTCGATTATGTCGTTATTAATTTGTATTTTTTAGGGAAGTAGTTCGTCTACAACATGTTTGTGGAGAAGTTAGGAAGTTTCCGTATCTAAATTTTAATTAAATATGTGTGCTGTTGACAAAATAGGAAATTAACAAGAGTCCTCAGTGTTCTCCAATTTTTATCAATATAGTTAAACAAACATTGGTTTACTTCCAATGTAACTACTTACGACTTAATTAGCTGTGACACTGGTTGAATTTATAAAGTTTTGAGTTATACTACAGTCATAGCTATTTACAAAATGGACGTTCGTCATCATGTATATAATATATGTACGTGAGTTTGTATGACATGATGATATTTACAGTGAAACTCTTAAGAAATATTTTCTAAAGGATATTTTGTTTAAGAAATATTTTCTAAAGGTTTGAAAATCGCTAGTTAAGAATATGAATTCAAATTTAAATTTGTTGGTTATTATATTTTAAACATTTAACATTTCAATTTTTCAAAACGTACAATAATCTTCTTATATCGTAGAACTGAATAAGTTTAACACTCATAATCAACAATAATATTGGAATGTTTTTCTCTGATTTAGAATACTTGCAAAAATGTCTCAGAAACAAGACCGAGATGAGCCCATTTTCACAGAAACTTTAATTTATCGTGAATGTTAAATTTTCTGTTATTACGATATTCATCAAACGATTGATATTTTGTTTAACCACACTCTATTTTTTTATTCATACTCAAAACGAGTAACCTATAAGAAATATTTTTCAAAGTTTACGAAATATTAACAAATCAAAAATAGACTTAATTAAAACAAACCCTTTACCAGATATCGTATTGTATATATAGTTAACAATAAATTAAGAGTAAAAGCGTTCTATATAAAATGTTGACTTGAGTTGCAAAATTGATTAAATAAATATAGCCGTTGCGTGTTTTGTTTTATTTCAGACTTAATTTTATATAATAAATACAAATACATACATAAAAAAAACATAATTTGAGACTTCAATAACAAATAAGTGTAATGTGTATAATTAAAATTAATTATTAAAATTACTAGGAAAACGCCCAAGTCGTTGTTAGACGAGTGAGTCATGTGTTGAGTACCTGAAACATTCCATTTCCTCCCACTACCTAAGGCTGGATCCAGTATGGTTATTTCCTCCCTAGCCTATCATAGGTAAGAGTGGCGCATTATAGCCTTACACTTGACGCGCACTTATACCAACTAAACTCAAAACACTATCGTTTATACCATATATAATATCAATCAACATATAAATGCAAATGTTCCCGGGTACTCAGCACATGACTCGCTCACTCGTCTAACAACGACTTTGGCGTTTTCCTAGTCTGTAGTGGACTATAAGGCACCTGTATAGCCGGAATATGGGAGACCCGAGTTCAAACAACGGTCCGGATAGAGTTTTGTATTTTCTGGATTGTATTTTTAAAAATCCAGAACATGTTTTGAATTGCATACACAGAACTATGGAAAACATAGCCAATACGAAATAGTGTTAAAATTGCAAAGTTTACTCAATTTCCCAGCGGAATGTTGAGTAACCTTCAGCGTGCCAGATTCGGCACAACTTGGTCACCGCCTGACTTTTTAAAAATGATTCCATAAAAATGTTTTTCAAGAACAAAACCATTGTCGTTAAATTACATTCTACACATTTTAGCCCATATTTTCAGTTTATAATGTCATTGTAGGTTTAAATTGCAACGGATGCTTAAAATGTTAATTGCACGCTAAATACTTCTACCGGATGTCTATTAAAAATTTCATTGCATTCTGTTTAACCGTTGGGCCGTTCTGGAGCGAAGTCACTGCCAAAAATCCGATCAAGTGCCGTTTGAATTTAATTGTAGACTTCAGTTATTGCGCTCCTTCGTCTAATTATTATTATTGGTTGGAGTTGTGAGCCTAAAGTTCATGATGGTGAAGGATCGACTACGATGGTATGGACATATGAGAAAAATAGAATACCAAGACACTCTACATATGGAATTATTGGCTGGGGAGGTGGTAAATAACTATCTGGAGAAGATTCTTATAGCACAAAAGAGAATCCTCAAAGTTATCTTACATCAACCAATGACCTTCCCTAGTAATTTTATACACTACCCTTAATATCTTAGATCTTAGGCAACTATATACAAAAACGGTGCTAATACATATATTCAAAAACCCAAACAGTACACATACAAAAACATGACTACCCTCACTACTCAACCCGTAATCTCTGTGGAAAAATTCTGAAACATACCCAGAAAAAACTCAACTACCGGCCAAAACCATTCTGAGTTTTTAGCACCAAGAATTTTTAACTCTTTACCTACAAATATTCGAAATGAAAACAGCCTTATTAAATTTAAAACAAAAATTAAAACCTGGCTACTAGAGCATGACAGACAACATTTGGAAGACCTAATTGCAATGAATAACATATTCAAAAAGTGTGGAAGTACGTAACCTAAATAGAAAAACATATAGCTACACAATATAGAAATTAGAATTAGTAGTAGTAGTAGTAGTAGTAACTTAGTAGTAGCAGTATTAGTTTTAGAATTAGTTTTAGAATTAGTTTTAGGTCACAGTTGACATAAATTTGATTTGAGTGGAATAAATTATATTATAACTTTATTTCTAAGTTAAGGTCTGATATTTTAGATTAGATACGGTATATTTTATATTTTATATTTCATATTATTTTAAAATTAAGAGAAAATGTATATAGAATTAGGTGAAATGTTCCTATCATAAACCTGTACTTTCTTTCCTCATCTACTTATTATATTGTATCACTCACTGTATTGTATTATGGCGGCCATGTAGTATAAGTAACTATTTTTCTAACACAGCCCAAACACAAGACAATTAGTCTTAGTTGGGCTTTTCTTTCTTACTAATAACTTAATGTTCTGTGCTATGTACATGTCTGTAAACTGTAAACTGTAAGTAAGAAAATAAAATTTGATTTGATTTGATTGATTTGAAGCATTTAAACTAATAAATGAGAGGGAAAGATCTGGGACCAATTACAGGCAGATGTGGAGGAGAGAGGAGAGAAGTGGGCAGTGGTTGAAGATGGAAAGATGGTTGGAGGACAGGAAAAGGTGGAGAGAGCTGGAGTTGCGACAAGAGAATGAGGAAGAAAAAGATGAGGTACGGATCGAGCTTTGCAGGCCGGTGCTGATTCGTTGATACTCAAAATCATTTAATGGAAACACCCCTTTAGTCTTTACCAAACTAACTGATTTTTGAACAAAGTGTAGTGGTGTGTAATAGTTCATATTTTGGCTGCAATAAACTGTTTTATTGACTTAGATATTTTTTATCAATCCATAAAACAGTAGCATTATTAAAATTAACTAGGCCGCTTCGCAAACGCTTTTTCCAGTCGCGTTGATGGATAAGCTTTTTTTTTTAAATATTTCTGCTCAATGCGATTTTAAGTGGGATCTTGTTACTGTTTCTATAGTAACTTGTGTTACTTGTTAATTATTAATTAACCTGTAAAAGGCAAGTATTAAAACTTTAATTTCTATAAATTTTGACCAACTTTTTCAACTTTTTCTTTCAGAAGGCACTACATTACCATAATATTTATGTCAATTTAAAATATGAACGTTGTATCCCCACCCGTTTGGCCAGAATCGGCCCAAATATCACAAAAATATCGTATTAAAAATTGTGGGAAAAATCATAATAGTACGATTTCTATTAGAATTATTTCTTCAAATGTCTCTAAAATCAAAACATATTATACAACTTCAGTGATTTCAAACGTTCCCATAAAGTTTCATCAAGATCAAAATAGCCGTTTGCCAAATATCACGAAAATATCACACTAAAAATCGAAACAAAATCTTAAAAGTACGATATTCATGAGAAATATTATTCGATGTACCCAAAACATGGCTGGTCTAAGTTCAGAGATTTTGAAGGTCCTCTACAATTTTCATCAGTTCGCTTATGCCGTTTGCCCGGTAGAGAGCGTACAACAAAAAAAAAACATTTATACACCTAAAAAAACTCATATTAAAACCTTTTTCTTTTTAGATTCTGGCTCACTTTTTAAAATTTTTCTTTATTTTTTATATATTTTTTTTTCTTTAACCTTAATGTCCATGCAAAATATGAACGTTGTAGCCCCACCCGTTTGGTCAGAATCAGCCCAAATGTCACGGAAATATCGTATTAAAAATTGTGGGAAAAATCATAATAGTACGATTTCTATTAGAATTATTTCTTCAAATGTCTCTAAAATCAAAACATATTATACAACTTCAGTGATTTCAAACGTTCCCATAAAGTTTCATCAAGATCAAAATAGCCGTTTGCCAAATATCACGAAAATATCACACTAAAAATCGAAACAAAATCTTAAAAGTACGATATTCATGAGAAATATTTATTCGATTGTACCCAAAACATGGCAGGTCTAAGTTCAGAGATTTTGAAGGTCCTCTCCAATTTTCATCAAGATTGCATATGCCGTTTGCCCGGTAGAGAGCGTACAAACAGAAAAAAACAAAACATTTATACACCTAAAAAAACTCATATTAAAACCTTTATTTTATAGATTCTGGCTAACTTTTTCAACTTTTTCTTTATTTTTTATATATATATATATTTTTTAACCAATTAATGTCCATGCAAAATATGAACGTTGTAGCCCCACCCGTTTGGTCAGAATCAGCCCAAATGTCACGAAAATATCGCACTATAAATCGAAAAAAATCGTAAAAGTACGATATTTATGAAAAATATTTCTTCGATTGTACCCAAAAACGTGGCAGGTCTAAGTTCAGATATTTCGAAGGTCGCTTCGCTCACTTAATAATTTTAGTTTCCTAATTGAATATGTTGCTAGTGCTATTATGTTTGTTTTTAGTTATGCTAAATTCCTGAAACGAAGTTTTATTCATAAGAATGAGCTTTATTTGAATACGAATTGTTTAAAAATGTTCGCTGAAATCAACTTATAGTTTACTATATTGTTTTTCGCATGGATTTTTTAGTTGCATTTCTTGCATGAGAAAATAAATATTAGTGTGTATTTTTTATGATGACTCATATCAATTAATCACAATTATTGGTTAAACCGCTCTATAATTCACTTACCCGAACAGGCCACTGCCAGGAAAGCTACCACCAGAAGACGAAACATGGTGACTGATAACTCCAGATGGACACATGCCCATTTTATAGTAGTGAAGGACATGACGAAATATCGAAATAACCCACAGAAAACACGTTTAGAGTACTTTTAGATAAGCTTTGAGTATCACTGAACTTGCTTTGGAATTATCTTGATTAAGGCCTAGTTTTCAAAGTAGTCTAGGTCTTATCTTCCAACGTGCATTATACCATAATTCATCAATTGACGATGACATTGATCCCTCTCTTAATATGTCAAATGCCATTTTCATTGTTACTTTGTTCGATAATTTTTTTACACAAAAACATACACCTAGTGCCGTGGTCTATCAAGAGGATGTTAACCAAAAACGGTGTTTATTTTAGGAGAAAGTCGTACTTTTTAACTCTCATTTTGATATCCACGAAACGAAGTTATTACGCATGGCGAGCTATTTATCTCTTTAATGTTACCTCTTCTATTTATTGGCCGTTACATTTTTATTTCAAAAATGTGTTAAGAACAGGAACTAACTTCGTTTTTAGTTAACTCTTCTTTATGCATCCGGGTCCGGCGATGAGGGGCATGCATTGTACCCTGGACTGGTTTACCATCACCCAGACACATTGGTCTACCGTCTACCCGTTTAGATTGTGTGGAAAAGAGGAATTATCAGGATGATTGTTAGATACTAGGCCGCTTCGCGAACGCTTTTTTTTAGTAGCGTTGATGGATGAGCTTTTTTAAGTTTTTAGTATGAGTGGGAACTCTTTACTTCTTCAAGTTCCATTGCAAAATCATTTTTGTTAAATTATGATAATTTTATAAAGTAGAACTAATTGCTATGGAAATTAGAATATCAAATATCTTTAGGCCCGAAGATTGCTTTATGAAAGCATTGTAGGTGATTGTTGTCAAGTTTCTATAATTACTTGTTAATTATTGTTGTACACCTAAAAAAAATCATATTAAAACCTTTATTTCTATGGATTCTGTAGAACTTTTTCAACTTTTCCTTTGAAAAGGTACTACATCTTCATAACCTTAATGTCCGTATCAAATATGAACGTTGTAGCCCCACCCGTTTGGTCAGAATCGGCCCAAATATCACGAAAATAATGTATTAAAAATCGAAAAAATCGTAAAAGTACGATATTCATGAGAAATATTTGTTCGATTACACCCAAAACGTGGCAAGTCTAAGTTCAGAGAAACGAAGGTCCCCTCCAATTTTCATGAAGATCGCGTATGCCGTTTTACCGATAGAGTGCGAACAAACAGACAGAAAAAAAACACCCGAGCTAAATTTGTTGGGTGGTCAGTGAAATTAAAGTCTTCGCTTCGATCATCCTAATATATAAGGTTGAAATGATCAAGGGGTGATTTGGGCCAGCTAATATAGACTTTTGGACTTTAGGATGTAAAGTCCATACAATAATAAATTATGTAACATTTTAAGTAAACGAAGATTATATTAATGTAGCCCATGCGTACATTTTACACATTCATTCATAAATTATCATTCATATAATAAAAACTTAAGAGGATTTGGTGTTCGGCGCGTTCCTTGTCCTGCAGCCATATATCACTACATCTGACTACAACTAAGCATACTTGATTGGATGAGCGAAGCGAAGACTTCAATTTCACTGACCCCTCAAAAAATTAGCTCCAATGTTTTTTTGTTTTTTTTCTGTCTGTCCGTTTGTTTGCTCTCTACCGGGTAAACGGCATATGCAAACTTGATGAAAATTGGAGGGGACCTTCGAAATCTCGGAACTTTGACTTGCCAAGTTTTTGGGTACAATCTAAGAAATATTTCTCATGAATATCGTACTTTTACGATTTTTTTCGATTTTTAGTGCGATATTTTCTTGACATTTGGGCCGATTCTGACCAAACGGGTGGGGCTACAACGTTCATATTTTACATGGACATTAAGGCTATGGTGATGTAGAACCTTTTGAAAGAAAAAGTTGAAAAAGTAAGCCAGAATCTATAGAATAAAGGTTTTGTTATGAATTTTTTTAGGCATATAATAACAATAACAAGTAACAATAGAAACTTGACATCAATCACCAACAATGCGTTCAAAAAGGACTTGCAATAGTAAAGAGATCCCACTCAAACTATATACTTATAAAAAAGCTTATCCATCAACGCGACTAAAAAAGCGTTGCGAAGCTTCTTAGTAATAAAGGACATCTTTACTGTCTTATCGAATCAAATCTTCAATATTTATCATAAATAAATCAGAAAATGCGTAGTTATTCGGGTGTTTTTGACAATTTTGACAGATTCTAAATTCTAGATTTTTTTTCTATAATCAATTAATGAAAAAATGCTATGTTTGCTAGATGCCTTCACAATTCATTTTTACACAAAATTGTCAATTATATATAGATGGTATGAGAAAATTGAATGTGCAAAAATGAACATGCCTGCCTCCTAATTTATTTGAGGAATTTAAGCAATGACATGCTGAAAGTTTTTCAACAGTAGCATATCCTGTGAATGTTGTTGAGATTTCGAAGGATATAGTCGCAAAATAGTTGTGTGGCTCGTTGGTCTTGTGGTAAGCGTCTCTGCTTCCAAGAAAGAAGGACCGGGGTTCGATTCCGTCCATACGCAGAAGTTTTTAAATTTGTGATATGGACTTGAATCCATCAATTATTGGCTTAGAGATATGTAAGTGGTGACTTTGGAGCCGTCGAAACAATAAGGCACATAGTAAATTCTAAGGTTATTCCGAATTAGTCTCGTTGATTCTGGCACGTCCGCGGGTGGAATCGTGTCCACCTTGATTGATCGGTGTTTTCTATACTTGAATATGCCGGTCTCTTGTTGGTCATTATTCGCTAGATGGTGTCGGCGCCTGCAGGGTTGGCTTGTTTGACTTTAAATTACTATCCCCTACTGAAAATCAGTTATGTGACTGAATGGATACGTATTTATTAATTTTATTATTTTATTACCTTATCATGCTATTATTTTGAAACAGTTGAAGCCATGTTTACGAATCTTGTCAGGATCTGCAGTGAGTTTGATTTACAAGACTGCACAGTAAGTCATTTCCCTTCCATGTGTAAGGAGTACTTATGGGAGAACCAACTACAAGCGCCATGTTAATCTTTGGTTTCACGTGCTTTACAAGGCTCTTCGCGGCACAAGATTTCTACAAAGATATCAAGTGTTTTAGTAAAATATTTACTAGTGTTGACGCCTTTTCTTGTTGTTAAAAAATGTAATAACAACAAGGATAAACAATAAATAAATAAATAAATATTAAAATTTTCAGCAAGATAGTAGAATTATCTGTTCTGAAAATTACAATTGTACATAAGTGCGCCACTTAATGCATGAATCTCTGATTCGTAAGATCGTGTGTTCGACACCCATCACCATCAATCTTGGGTGAAAGAATGTCCAATGTTTCCTTCCGTCGTTTATTCTAACGCTCAGCCCATGGACGCTACCATCACAACTACCCTTACCAAAATACCACGATAATATATCCTGATCAAGTTCCAAGCGAGAATATGTTCACATTTAGAAGGTGGTAAAATAGGGTTGTGCGGCCTTCAACGTGTGTTTTAGTTCTCCTTAAATTAATAAATACGTATATTGAGTCTGCCCGCTCACTCATATTTAATTGATTTTTAGTGAAGATTAAAAGGTCGAAAATTAAAAGATAATTTTATGACACCAAAAAAATTGTCAATTCCTAAAGCGAAATGTTATTGCCGTTTTTGTATAAAAGTGTAAAAAAACAAAACATGTTTGAATCTTGTTTGACAACCAGTACCATAGACACTTGACGTGGAATTGTTAACTAAGGATCTTCCTGAATTGCCTCATTGCCACTTTAAAAACACTACGTACCGCTCTCCTTCACGACTTCAAACTTGACAGATAATGAATTGTACAAACAAAATCATCTACGTCTTACAAATATTGCTTTTTATGTATATTGAACTATTTTTAGAGTGGTAAAATTTGTCAATAAATCAATGGCCGAAAGAAAAAACTTCCATGTCTAGCAGGAAGTACGCGTGTTGTTAATTAGTAAGTCAATGACGTGCATTTTGTCTGATAGTGAAGTTAGTTTACAACAGGAGTCTACGGTAAGTGCGTTCGAGTGTTGACAGAGTGAGGAATGTGACTGCAAGATTTGAGTGTAAGACGACATATTCTCATCCTAACTAAATTCTAACTAGTGGCGTTGTTGTATCGTTGAGTGACTAATATTAGTCACTCAACGGTTGTATATTTTGTTGCATCTGATTTGTTTCTCTACAATACAGAAATCTTCGAGGGTATACAACTTCTAAACAAATTAATTGGTATTTTGTAAGTAAGATTATATTTGATTTATCTGGTTGGTAAGAAACTCGCTGCCCCAGTCTTCTCTGTGTGACGTCTTTGTCAAGTACTTTAGGTAATATCTTACTTTACGTAGCCACTAAATAAACCATACACCGCAAATAAGAAATCGGCTACTCGATGATCTTGTACAATATTTTATATGAGAAGATTTTTCAAACCCGCGTTAATAGATAAGAACACACTTAGGCCTACGAATCGAATACTATATAATAATAATAAATAATAAGATGTCATTTAACATTATAACACATGTGAGCGATATATAGTGCGATGTCCCGAAAACAATCCAATATTTTAAAAGAAGTGTTACCGGTATATATTTTAAAATGATAATGTAAAATCGCAACGTTACCATAGGGATTGGTGTGTGGAATTGATTGCCTAATGGACCTGCTTGTATATAGACCAAGATTTGAGCACTAAATAAAGCTTAAGTTATAAAAATCAATCCTTGTAAGTTGTAACCAGTGTTGTAACTGAGTATAAAAGAAATTGAGTAAAAGTATTAGTTACTTTTTGAGTAATTGAATTACTACATAAAATAATTTTATTTCATTGTAACTGTAACTGAATTACTTTTATAAGTAATTACACTGAGTTTTCAATTACTTTTTTAAGATACTTTTTCTCAAGCATGCTCGTACAGTTCAGTTATATAACATAATATAACGTCTCGAACTCAAACAATAAAAAGTAAAACTCATGTGACTTATTTTGTTGTGTGCGTGGTATGATGGAACGAGATTTTTCCACTGACTCCGCGTGTATGTATGCTTGGTCAACTTGACAACAATAAATAAATAACAACATTATTCTCTGTTTGATACTGTCAGTAACTGCATTTTCTAGAAACGACATGAACTGAAAAAGGGATTTAATTACTTCTTAAAGTAACAGTTACTGTAACTCAATTACTTTGGAAGTAACTGCACTAACTGTAATTGAATTAAGTTACTTTACAAAAGTAACTTGTACAACACTGGTTGTAACTGCTGCCAAACCTCGGCAATTGTTTATTTACTTTCATTTTGGGCTTGTCGTGAAATTGTAGGCCCGCTGGTTGGACATTATTCACGCGTCGAAGAGCGGCATTTACATGGTTGGTTCGGCCTCCTTAAAAATAATTTTCTCATCTAAAAATGATTTATGAATGTGTACACTCACACTTATTTGTCACAACTCTTATTTGATTTATTTAGGCAAAGTGTTGATTTTTGCCACTACATTTTTATGAAATATAAATACAAACTGTATCACTTTTACATAGTTAAAACAAATCTCAAATAATATGATTGATGTTGATAATGTATTTAGAGTAGTTTCCTCACTACATATACTACCGACAGTGTTGGCTCGGGGGCTAAGCGCTCGACTCTGATTCGGGAGGTCCCGGGTTCGAATCCCGTCGAGACCGGCAATCCTGACTGAAGGTTTTTCCGAGGTTTTCCTCAGTCGTTAAGGCGAATGCAAGGGATTGAGTCCTCTTAAACAGCCCTCGGACATCCCTTCACAATTTCCTATCCCCACATACCTAGTTCACCTGAAGAGGGGCTAATTGCACCCTATAACAGGTTTCCCACGATAAAAAAAAAAAAAAAAACTACATATACGAGTTTTATACTTTTGGATTGTGAAGAAACAAACAATACCAATATCAATGAAAACATTTTTCTATTGAGTACTGAATAGTATTTCTATTTTCCTTCTTAAATTTTGTTAACAATGATACAATTTGACAAATTCAAAGAAAATATCTCACAAGGCTAATATTTTTTGTAAGTTCTGTGTGTGAACCGTTGTTTCTGTGGGTCCTCTTCCATATTGATTTGAAATTAAATATGTCTGCTTAAATTTAATAAAAATGCTTAAGTATTTTTACAAAGGATTACTTTTAGGTTGTGCTATTGAGCAGGTAGGGTATATAGCTAACGTCCCCGTCACACTGTTAATTGCGTAGGGAAAATACAATTATTGCTTCATGGTGACAGATAACATAGTCGAATCATACTGCTCTTTTCTGCAAAATAATATATTATACTATATTATACCACAGAACAGCAGTTTTAATCCGTCTACACAATTTGTAAATAAAAATTAACCATTCTCGATTTAACTGGTCGGGAAACAATACCGTAAGTGGAATTGATTTCATAAAATAAAATACCGAAAACAAAAATCCACCTCGACAAGGCCTTAAAGGGGTATTTAACCGCTAAACTCAAAAAAATATATTTCATTCAGGCTAACTAATAATGAATTTAGCAATTAACAGAAAAATTATTGGGGCCACCATGACCTCCCAAAAAATTGTCAAACATGACATTTTTCGAGCTAGGTCCCATCGGCAAAAATCTCCCATAAGAAATAACATGGGAACGATATTTATGCCTCGTGACCTTGAAGGAATTTGATCCAAAAAAATAATGGCCATTATTGACGTACTCGACAGCCTTTTCTGTAAATTCTCTATATTTTGTTTTGTAATTTGGGCGAATAGTTCGGTCAAAATATGCTGATTACCAAGATGGGGTGTGATTTTGGAATGCATATTTTATTTTTGCGTGTTTGAGGGTATATTTGGGCACAGTTTCAAGACACGATGTTATAAAGGGGCATTTTAGATTGGTACTATGCTCTAGTATCTATGTGGACCAAAAAAGAAGCAGGTTAAAGCCGATTTAGTAAATTTTCCAAAACACCAATTTTTGCCAATTTCTGGATCAAAAAATTAAAAAGTTCGTGTTAAATCACAGTTAAAAGATAAAAAATTTTAAACGGTCATTGAAGTGTAGTATTGTCCTATAGATCACGTGGTAAAAAATAATTTTTGGGGTTTTTAGCCCCTTTAATAATAATCCCAATTCCTGATACCCACTTAATTCTTTAATTTCTGGATTGAATTAAAATGTTATTATACCCCACTCGTTGTTTTTAGTTGTTTTTACAACATCTCAGCAGACAAGATTAGATCATTAACAACGCGAAAATGATTTATTTCTGTAATCTCTATGCCAACTAGAATTAGTTCGAATTGTTTTAATTTCATTTAACTGTTTACTTGTTGAAATCCCAGGCAGGTGATTATGTCGATTGTGATAAATGATTTGTTCCTATCAGATACGAGCCGAGCACCTATCAGTGTTTGCTTTCTTGGGTTTTCCAATGTCTCACATTTACAAAGATAGCAAAACACGTGTTACTGTCAATATATTTGTTTTGTTATTGAGATTTTAAGTTGCCAAAATAATGATAAGGCCATTGTCTTCTTCAAGGCTGATTTTGATGGTTTACTTACTTCGTCATGATAAATGGGGAAAAAAACAAACACTATACTAAAAGAAGTTGTATTTTTTACTATGGATAGAAATGTGTGGTACGTATTGAGGGTAATCATCTTGGCGAAGAAGAAGATGTAAGTTGTAGTTTGTTTCTATCCGGATTGGTGGGAGCAATCGATTAGTGTGTGTGCGATATCAGGCAAATTAAAGTTATATTGACATTTTAATTGGCTTAAAGTAATAGTTAATGAACACCATGTTGTAATTACTAGGAAGCTTTGCAAACGCTTTTTCAGGCGCGTTGTTGGATGAGCGTAATTTTTAAAAACGATATAAAAAGTAAAAATTGATTTTCATGAGAAATAATTTTTCGATTACGCTCAAATTTAAACGAATATACTTATTCATAAAATTAAGGTTCTATGAAAAAGAAAGTCAAAGAAATTTAAAAAATCGTAAAATTGCGATTATCATGAGAAAATGTTTCTCGATTGCGCTCAAAATTTCACAAGAATGTATAAATTCATAAAATTAAGGTTCCGTGAAAAAATAGTTACAATCGAATCAAGCATGTAGGTGTTATAAGCCGAAGAAAGTTTGAAAATAGAAAAAAATCGTAAAATTGCGATTTTCATTAGAAATAATTTTTTGATTACGCTCAAATTTCACACGAACATAAACAGTCTTAAATTGAGGATCTGTGCAAAAATCAATCGGATAAAGCATGTAGGTGTAGATAAGTCGAAGAAATTTTTTAAAAATCGAAAAAAATCGTAAAATTGCGATTTTAATGAGAAATAATCTTTCGATTGCGCTCAAAAACGTGGCAATTCTAAGTTCAGAGATTTCGAAGGCCTCCAGAAAATTTTATCGCAATTGGAGTATCGGTTTAGCCGGAATCGTGTTAACAGACACACAAAAATACAAACAGAGAAAAAAAAAGAAAAAAGAACATTCCGGATTTTTTTCTCCAGTGTAGTAGAATGGAATCTTCGCTTCGCTCATCCAACCATTTAGCTGAAAATATTTTTGATTTAATGTATACGGTATAAATATACAATGCGACACATATTTTGCATTGAAAATGCAAAGTAAACCTTAACGTAACAACCTTGAACGTGATAGTTCATATGGTGATAAGAAGTGGTAACTTAATCTGTTGTTTTGGCTGATTTTTGTTATAAGTACCAAACTACCAAAGGTTGTAACAAGTGTAAATCTTAGATTAGCATTGATAAGAGAAAAATAGATATAACTTGTGACATATCATTTTAGTGTAAAGTTTTTCGGTACATTATGTATGATTTGTCAGTCTCTATTTTATTTGTAGTGATATATTTCCTAACAGTACAATGTTAATAATAAAGTATTTCCTGATCAACACAGATTTCCAAAATTGTTTTTACTTAAATAAAAAAATAGGGACGTATTTTGATGTTTTAATTTTTTGGACATAAAGGTAAAATACTTATATTTTTTGGTCATTACTTATCTACAATAATCATTTTCTTTATAAAAATGAAACAATAAAACGTGTATGACAGTTCACAAACGATCTGCTAGCGTCTCCTAGCGATATCGATAAAGTTTTTACTCAGGTCTTATGATTTGATCAAATCAGAAAATGGTTTCGAAAGAGGAACAAGAAGAAGAAGGAACATGTGGGTTTTAACACGAATTAAGGCAATTTGTATTATCTTAACTCTTTCATGTTGTAATAATGTAAGTGTTTTTTTTACTCACTTAATTAATTACTTATTAACAAGCGAACACAATATAATACATAAATAAAGCCAAGCTCATTTTAGAAATCTTACTTTTTATTCATATTTAGCACAATTTTGTTTATCGTTGTCATTTTCTTTACATAACATGTAAAATGCATGTATCTATACAAAGTACAAAATAACGAAATGAAATACACCTCCTCATGCATTTCATTGTATAATTTACAAAACATAAATATTGACTGTGAACATACGTAATATTATTATTACATTTTTTTCATGAAAGCTCTTCGCTCATTATTTTGACATATTCAATTAATATCCATCTTTGCATTGTTAGTATTTGCTAAGCTTGATGATATTTTAATGCGTCACAAGTACCCAGTATTTCAACGGTATATGAAGATATCTGATACAGACAGGATGCGTACGTCTGGCGTACAAAACAGTTATCTCTTGCTGTAATTGTGCCAAGGATAGGTCGGTTATCACAAACTCAACAACAAAGGTATATTGCTAAACAACGTAGATTTCTTGACAATCCCAATGTTTGTGACGCTCTTCGGATGGGTTTTTCGCGACAGTTAATGAAATCAGCGTGTGTAATATCCTTCAGCTGTTCATGTTATTTACGTTGTGTTGATTCAATCTGAAGTTTGGAGAGCAGACGAATTTAATCGTTTATTGTTTACGTTTCATTTAAGGACATGAGAATCTCAAACGTGTATTCTGATTTTTTAATTAAGTAACAATGGAAGTGGAATACGCTAACTTTAGTTCGAATATTTCTGTTAACGATAACTCACATATTTCCCAATAATTCGCACATACTTACCGACAGATCTAGCGCACGCAAAAACGTATTCAACTTGAAGGCCTTTATCTTATTTTGCATTGCATTTTCAAACAGCGACAGTTAAAACCGATTCCAATATCAATATCTAATCTGTGAATAATCAATGATTAGCTATTTCTAGAAAATCAATTAAAGATTTACACATATGAAAATAATTTAAAGTCAAAAAGCACTTTCCTCTTTATTATTATAATAATATTTTTATTTATTACAAGTAATATGAATTTAATATCACGATTAGCTGAACACGTTTGTTAAATAATGTCTAAAAACAAGAATTATTAGTAATGATTACATAGTTTCAATTAATACAAGTAGGTGTAGGAAGAACATAGTTCCCCTTTCAAAAGGTGATTGTAACTACGAATTAGCTGTCAGTCCTATGCTTGGAAACGGTTATATGGTTCATTCATCAAAGAATTTAGCTGTTTTCCTACTTTGGAAGTGGTTTATGATTTCTTGTACCGGTACTTAAGAATAAAGAATAACATTCGTCATAGCAATTTGCAGTTTTTTCTTTCTATGTTCTATGTTTATAGAGGTTTTATGTTTTCTTATATTTAAGTATGACATTATTCGTCAGAAGCATACACTGCATAATTTAACTGTATAATTTATATTAATCCATACTAAGATTTCCCACCAGCAATTTAACAAAGGCACGTTGCCTCATTACTTTATAAAGGATAAAATAGCGAAAACCTATTAGATCATTTTATTTTACTCATCTACAATATCGCATTAAATTGTTTCAAGCTTACTATTCGGTCATATTCGCGAGACTACCTGTTCAGTATTTGGGACTTATAACGGTCAGTCAAGGTGAAGACAATAAACCAGTTACACCCATCAAATATCAAATAATTATATAAATATATAAATTAGTTCTGTGCTAACTTCATTCTTGCCCATACGTTGACGTTATCTTATCACACAAAATCGCTCCAGACACATTACTATTCCATAAATTATTACATAGATGTCAGCACGTATAAATATCGATATCACCGTTACTTTGCAATTTATTCACGTCAATATGTCAATTCTTATGATAAACGTCAGTTGTTATCTACTTGGTTTTCAACACCTTATCGTTGCCATTGTGGTGTTTGTAAATCGTTCTAGTTTGCGAATTACACAGAGATGTCTCGATAAATGTATCTTGTGTTTAGGGGATTCACAAGTTTCTTGGCAGGAGATTCGGGCACTTCCGGTTGTTTTAATATGGAATCCCCCGAGGCATAATTCAATGATATTGTAGAGGTTTACTTATTCTAAGTATCCAATATTAATCTTCAGGCGGTATTTTTAATCGCTTACACCACGTCGTATAAGGTGGTCCGTCTCCCAGGAAGATTTTGATATAATTGTGCCATATAATAATATCCTTTTAATTCCAGCTTCCCTCTGCTTTCCGCTCTGTTAGCAGGAGACCTAGGTTCAATCCCTGGGGGTTGGTTTTAATCTCTGTATTTATTTCTCTGAAATAGTTGTTTGATGTTTCAATTCCCTTTCCTTTTCTCTCTTTTTTTAGAAACTCAAGACGATTCTGGACTTTGTGGAATTCTTGTATTCTGTTTGAACTTACGTGATATTACATACCTTTCTTTGGTGATGTTTTACATTTAAGTTTTAGGCAAACAATAAGCAAAACGCATTATCATATATACATTAACCCACATCATGGCATTAACAACATGATTTACCTTCTTTGCAGATCACAGTTTGTATATTCTTGATTCATGATAAATTAGTCGTATGTTTAACTAACTATCAAAAAATTGTATTTATAGATTTTCCATTCTGTTATGTGGCCATATTTAAGTTTTTAAATTAAATATGAGAATAATAATATGACGATAAGACATACAATGAAGATGAATATGATTTTGATGTGGTGGTGTTATGTTCAAATTATCTTGAGCCTAACTCTACGTAAATAGTTGCATTCCACCTTGACCCGGGCGGTACTAATGCATCAACTCACCCAGCTGAGTCAGAGAGATAACAGCTGACTTGTGCGACTGGTAGGGAAGCAAACCCATCGCGAGACAACTGTGTGACTGGACGCGACCAGGGAGGTTGTTACTGAGGGAACAGCTCGCTGTAGGATGCTACAGTGATTGTGAGCCTAGACTTGGAGACTGCAGGCGACGTGGGGCCCGGAATATACGATTCCAGGCTAAGCCAGCATTCAACCCGAGCGTCATTAGACGGAACCTCTTCACAACCACTAATTCGGAGCCCTCGGGACGAACCATTGGAACCTAGGACTTGCTGTCAAGGACTCGACCAATCCAGGTCATTCACTCGTACCGGACCAGGCCACACCCAGCACCAGGAGGAAACAATTACGCGCCAGGCTAGGAACGCAAAGTAATCAACGTACCTACCACCCCACTCCCAGGTATCACTGATAATTATTTAATTGGTCTGTACGGCCTACTTTTCTCCAAAGGCGAGATACTCGCCGTTGTGAGGTCATGTTATTAGGATATGTAAATGCACACAACCCACCAGAGGTGGCAGAGCACTCTAACAATAGTGTGGAGCCTAGTCAGTGCAGAGCACATAGTGTGACAAAGTGAGGCCCTATTAATTGTAGAAGGCTTTATAATTGATGTAACCATTTATTTATAATATCACACCTTATAATAATATGCTCCATTGTACCCTTGTGATCTACGACTCAGTATCTAGGCCTACTAATCTTAGCAGGCTTTATAATTGATTGAACCATTTATTAATCAATCTTACATCTTTGTAATATGTTGCCCAATTGTCGGCCTACCATTGTAATTTATGACCACTATTTAGGCCTACTCTCTTATATTAGTGAGGGACCTAGTCAGTGCAACAGCACATGGTTTATTTTTGACCAGAGAGGCCCTACTAATATAAGAAGGTTCTATAATTAACCATTGATCAGGTGTTATCACACCTTTGTAATATTATGCCCCATTGTACTATTGTGTTAATTATTATTCACTGTTTACTCTTATTAGTGTAGTACTCAGGCCGTGCCACTGCACATGAGTTGAACAAGCTAGGCCCTACTTTACAAGGAAGCTATCTCTTTATTAACTATAATGTGTGCTCATGTTCTTACAATGTTTTGTCCCTATGGTAGACCCTAGTGATCTTTTGTTATCTGGTATCCATGTTCCATTGCAGGTTATGCAACCGGACATGGCCCTACTTTAATCTTGTAACCAGGGTGAACCAAAGTCTGATTTCAATGTGTAGCACCGCCCGTACTAAGGCACCGTATACCCCTATTCAGCCGAGCCTAAGTCACCGACTTCACTGAATGTTTCATGTACTAGTCTTGTTTGCAGACATCTAGGTCCTGCCTCTTTTGTTCATGGTGGCGCTGTAGGGATATCGTGCGTTGGTCGGAGCTGTGGCTCATGCCCTTGGGCAATCGGTATCCTGTCAATTCATAATATTGGCCCCGGAATATTATTACTGTTCTGAAACCTTCTGTATACTCTATCTAGAGCATAACTATGATCTTCTTTATGACACACCTGTAACTACCTTGTACCTATTTTTCAAACAATATATAATTAAGTTTTTGGTTAAATTGTAACAGTGAGTTCCGCGTTCTTTACCCCTATTCCTCTTCAAGGTTTCTTGGTTTCCCTATTTCCCCCCACCTTCCATCATTGCCGGAGGGGAAACAAAACCAAGTGGCGCCCTTAAGCTTGCTATCAGCCATCCGGTCACGATCTACCCACACCCCCACCACTGCAGTAGCCGGCAACCCGCCTTTAAGGCTCAACCTTGTAGCACGAGATTTGGCGTGCGACATTTGGCGCCCAACGTGGATTTATGGTGTTTGGTATCTCGGCTTTCAAATTAGACATTAATTTTCCACTCGATTGCAATGGAGGTTAATAGACTTTCAAAGAGTGAAATTGAATATGAGTTGAAATGTCGTGGACTTCCTGCCACTGGTGCCGCAGACCAGTTGAAGTCACTTCGTAGAGCAATTCGTGACCGACGACCAGTTAACACATGTGTTGGTGAACCGGAAAATGAGCTGGAATTATGCGAGCGGAATATAAACGAGATTCAGACTGAGCTGAGGAAATTTTCAGGGACGAGACGAGACCCACTGTATTGTAAATTAGATGCAAAAGTTACACATTACATTGGTCGAATTCAGAATGTAGATGTGAAGGCAGATGAGGAACTTTCAAAATGGAGGTCGACGTTACTAAAATTAACTATGGACGCGTATGAGGAGCTAGAATCAAGAGCAAAAAGTGATCAAGAGGATTCAGATGACGAACTCACTCCGGCACCGAACAATACAAACACTGCTACATTAGTGACAGAACAGAATCATTAACTACGGACTTGCTAGTACTTCGTTACGTAATGAAACTCCGGTAAATTGAATACAAAGTCTATTCCCGTTTTGAAATGGAATTTAACTTTTTCGGGGAAAAAGGTGTTAGCTTAGGGCATTTCTGGAAAGAGTCTCTGAACTCCGAGTTGCGCGCGGAATTACGGATTATGAACTCTGGGCATCAGCTGTTGATCTCTTTAGTGGACCTGCGCTAGTATGGTTCAGGGCAGCAAGATGCCGTTGTAGATCTTGGACCGAACTAGTCGCAGAACTAAAGCAAACATTTCAACCGGCGGATTACGAAGACTGCCTGTGGGAAGAAATTCGACTCCGAACTCAGGGAAAGATGAGCAGATAGACATTTATGTAGCAATCATGGAAAATCTTTTTGCGCGTCTAGACTCACCAACCTCGGAAACCGAACGATTAAGAGTTATGAGAAAGAATTTAGCCCCATACTACCAAGACAGGTTGTCCTTGCATGACATTAATACTATTCATGAACTTCTCACATTAGGACGTCGAGTGGAAGCAGGACGGGTGCGCACAGAGAAATACAATGCGCCCCCACCAAAAAACGCGACAATGGAGAAAGATCTAGCATATTCGAGGCGAACGTCAGAACTTGTCGAGGTTTCACACCAGGTTAGACAAGCCCACGTTTTAGAGGTATCACCACAGATAGCTAATAGGGGTAAAACAAAAGCATGTTGGAACTGTCAGGAACCAGGTCATCCGTATCGCAAATGTCCAAAACCCCTGACTCAATTCTGTTTAACTTGTGGCACTCCTGGTGTACAGTACGCCAACTGCAGGAAGTGTCATAAGGGAAACGCTACAGGGAGGAATTGAAAGGACTGTCGCATATCTTCCTCCGTATAGTCTTGTGAAAACATCTGCGGCAGAATGGGACAAGTGGCTACGGCATGTTTCTGATTTCATCAAGATTAAACCCTCGATTGATTATCTACTCCAAACACAAAACCGAGATGATAGATTGTACCTCAACGTCAAGATATTAGATTGTCAATTCTCGGGATTGCTGGATTCAGGGGCTTCGCGTTCGATACTTGGACAAAAAGGCTTAGACCACATGCAGAGACTGGGGTTGGAAATGAAAACAGACACTGGGCATAGCCAAGTGAAGGTTGCTAATGGACAGTTTTGCCAGGTGTTAGGATTCATGAACATCCCTATGGAATTGGAAGGTTCCATCCATAACATTGAGGTGATGGTCGTTCCCTCTGTGAAACAACCACTAATTCTTGGATTAGATTTTTGGAGAAAGGTGAAACTCCTTCCAAATTTTGTCAATCACACATGGACATTCGACACGACTGACGAGTGCTATGTCAATGAAGTTGTTGTTGACAAAGAACATATATCCAACGAACAGTGTATGGAACTAGATGCCTTGGTAGCCCGGAAATTTCGAACAAATGGTACATCACTTGGTCAGACAACCTTAGTTCAACACAAAATAGACACAGGGACAGCTGAACCTATAAAACAGCGTTATTACCCACTTTCACCGGTCAAACAGGCACAGATGGATGCGGAATTAGACATATGCTACAACTGGGAGTGGTGGTTCCATCAAAAAGCCCGTGGTCATCCCCAGCTCTTCTGGTTGGCAAGTCTGATGGCACCTCACGATTTGTGGTGGATTTCCGGGAAGGTGAATAAAGTAACGAAACGGGATGCGTATCCCATTCCTTACGTTACTCAATTTTAGACAGACTTCGAGATGCTCGTTTCCTTACCTCCTCGATCTTAAAAGCGCTTATTGGCAGGTACCAGTAGACCCCAAAAAGTCGAGAGAGACAGCTTTACTATCCCGTCACGAGGTTTGTTCGAGTTTACCAGGATGCCGTTCGGCCTACATAATTCTCCAGCGACTTGGCAGAGACTGATAGACCGCATATTAAGATCAGATCTCGAGCCGTACGTTTTTGTCTATCTTGATGACATCATTATCTGCACTTCCACCTTCCAAAAGCATCTGGAGGTGTTAGAAGAAGTCTTTCGGAGGTTAATAGAAGCTAATTTAACACTGAATCGTGAAAAAATGTAAGTTTTGCAGGTCAGAGCTAAAGTATCTGGGATACATGTCGATTCCATGGGTTTGCACTGCGATCCGGAGAAAGTGGCAGCCATATCGGACTATCCACGCACCCAAAAACACTGAAGGAGCTTCGTCGATTTATCGGTATGACCTCGTGGTACCGAAGATTCGTTCCAGGATTTTCTACCATTATAGGCCCGTTGACTAAGCTGACGCACAAGAACCAAAAGTTTGCATGGAATGCTGAAGCGCAAGAAGCCTTCCAGGACTTAAAAGGAAAATTGATCACAGCACCGATTCTTTCCTGCCCGGATTTCTCACGAAAGTTTTGCGTTCAAACGGATGCATCGAACTATGGCTTAGGTGCAGTGCTAAGTCAAATGCATGACGATGGGAGAAAGTAGTAGCATTCGCCAGTAGAACCTTAACTAACAAACGAGAAAAAGTTTTCAGCAACAGAGAAAGAGTGCTTAGCTGTGTTTGGGCCATTGAGAAGTATCGGCCTTACATAGAAGGAAGTGAATTCACCGTTATCACGGACCACCATAGTTTGATCTGGCTCCAAAACTTACAAGATCCGACAGGTAGATTAGCTCGCTGGGCGCTACGGCTTCAACCGTATAACTATCAAATAATTCATCGCAAAGGGAAGGACAATGTCGTAACTGACGCACTCTCGAGGTCCGTACCAGTTGATCTTATCACACTTCCGGATACGATACAGGATCCTTGGTACCAGAAAACCCTTCTTCGTGTCAAGAACAAACCTTTAGACTACCCAAATGGAATGTTGACAAGGACGTTTATATAAACTAAAACGGGACTTGGAAGATGGTTGTTCCAAAAGAGTCACGCCCGGCAGTATTTGAAGAATGTCATGATGATGCAACAGCAGGTCACTTGGGCATATGGAAAACCTACAAAAGAATTTGTAACTCATACTATTGGCCGAAAATGAAGTCCGACGTGTCCAGATATGTTAACAAATGCTCCGTTTGTCTGCAGTATAAACCGGAAAGACAACTACCAGCAGGACTTATGGGTCGATGCAAGAACGTTAGCAAACCCTGGCAGCTAATTTCTTCTGACCTTCTTGGACCGTTTCCGCGTTCGAAGAAAGGGAATAAGTATCTCCTTGTTATTGCAGATTGGTTTACCCAATACCCCTGATCTTTCCTCTACGGGCAGCTAACGCCAAAAGCATAGTTCGCCACATGGAAGAAGATGTTTTCCTGATCTATGGAGCTCCACAAACCATTGTATGTGACAATGGGTCTCAGTATGCAGGCAAGGAAATGAAAACATCTAGCTACGCAATATCAATCGAAAATATTCTTCAATGCTCGCTACCATCCACAAAAACAATCCCTCGGAACGGATTAATCAAGTCCTGAAGACCATGATTGCATCATACGTAAAGGATAATCACCAAACATGGGACCAAAACATCCATAAATTTGGTTATGCGATTCGAACGGCACACCATGAAGTTACAGGTTACACGCCGGTATACCTAAACTTTGGAAGAGAAATTTACACATCAGGCAGAGCACATGGAGACTACCAGGGTGACTTGGACAATCCCACTTGCACGTCAAGGGAGGATTGGGCCCAAGAAATTAAATCACTTCAAGCAACATATCGGACAGTGACCGATAGGATTGTTAAGGGACATGACGAAAATGCTAAACGGTACAATCTACGCCGCAGACCAGTCACCTATGAGGTTGGCCAGATAGTTTACAAGAAAAATTATGCACAGTCTGATGCAGCAGCAAACTTTTCAGCAAAGTTAGCCCCAAAGTTTGTAGGACCTTTGTAATCAAGTCCAAGTTGTCTCCACTAGTTTTCGAGTTGGTCAACAACAGAAATAAAAGCATTGGGTATTGGCATGTTTGTGACCTTCGGAAGTCCCCAGAAGAGAAATGAAACTAATTGTTCGTCATGACCCTTGTCTGTAGGAGGGGGGAGGTGTTATGTTCAAATTATCTTGAACCTAACTCTACGTAAATAGTTGCATTCCACCTTGACCCGGGCGGTACTAATGCATCAACTCACCCAGCTGAGTCAGAGAGATAACAGCTGACTTGTGCGACTGGTAGGGAAGCAGGCCCGATCGCGAGACAACTGTGTGACTGGACGGCGACCAGGGAGGTTGTTACTGAGGGAACAGCTCGCTGTAGGATGCTACAGTGATTGTGAGCCTAGACTTGGAGACTGCAGGCGACGTGGGGCCCGGAATATACGATTCCAGGCTAAGCCAGCATTCAACCCGAGCGTCATTAGACGGAACCTTCTTCACAACCACTAATTCGGAGCCCTCGGGACGAACCATTGGAACCCTAGGACTTGCTGTCAAGGACTCGACCAATCCAGGTCATTCACTCGTACCGGACCAGGCCACACCCAGGACCAGGAGGAAACAATTACGCGCCAGGCTAGGAACGCAAGTAATCAACGTACCTACCACCCCACTCCCAGGTATCACTGATAATTATTTAATTGGTCTGTACGGCCTACTTTTCTCCAAAGGCGAGATACTCGCCGTTGTGAGGTCATGTTATTAGGATATGTAAATGCACACAACCCACCAGAGGTGGGCAGAGCAATCTAACAATAGTGTGGAGCCTAGTCAGTGCAGAGCACATAGTGTGACAAGTGAGGCCCTATTAATTGTAGAAGGCTTTATAATTGATGTAACCATTTATTTATTAATATCACACCTTTATAATATTATGCTCCATTGTACCCTTGTGATCTACGACTCAGTATCTAGGCCTACTAATCTTAGAGGCTTATAATTGATTGAACCATTTATTAATCAATCTTACATCTTTGTAATATGTTGCCCAATTGTCGGCCTACCATTGTAATTTATGACCCACTATTTAGGCCTACTCTTCTTATATTAGTGAGGGACCTAGTCAGTGCAACAGCACATGGTTTATTTTTGACCAGAGAGGCCCTACTAATATAAGAAGGTTTCTATAATTAACCATTGATCAGGTGTTATCACACCTTTGTAATATTATGCCCATTGTACTATTGTGTTATTTATTATTCACTATTTACCTAGTATGTAAGGGAAGGACCCAGTCAGTGCAGAGCACATAGTTTGACAAGTGAGGCCCTACTATTATCAGTACGCTTTATTATTCTCAACTATTTAGTAAATGTTATCATGTGTTTGTAATGTTATGCTCCATTATAATATTGTGGTAATTATTATTCACTGTTTACTCTTATTAGTGTAGTACTCAGGCCGTGCCACTGCACATGAGTTGAACAAGCTAGGCCCTACTTTACAAGGAAGCTATCTCTTTATTAACTATAATGTGTGCTCATGTTCTTACAATGTTTTGTCTCCTATGGTAGACCCTAGTGATATTTTGTTATCTGGTATCCATGTTCCATTGCCAGGTTATGCAACCGGACATGGCCCTACTTTAATCTTGTAACCAGGGTGAACAAAGTCTGATTTCAATGTGTAGCACCGCCGTACTAAGGCACCGTATACCCCTATTCAGCCGAGCATAGTCACCGACTTCACTGAATGCTTTCATGTACTAGTCTTGTTTGCAGACATCTAGGTCCTGCCCTCTTTTGTTCATGGTGGCGCTGTAGGGATATCGTGCATTGGTTCGGAGCTGTGGATCATGCCCTGGGCAATCGGTATCCTGTCAATTCATAATATTGGCCCCGGAATATTATTACTGTCTGAAACCTTCTGTATACTCTATCTAGAGCATTACTATGATCTTCTTATGACCACACCTGTAACTACCTTGTACCTATTTTTCAAACAATATATAATTAAGTTTTTGGTTAATTGTAACAGTGAGTTCCCGCGTTCTTTACCCCCTATTCCTCTTCAAGGTTTCTTGGTTTCCCTATTTCCCCCACCTTCCATCATTGCCGGAGGGGAACAAAACCAAGTGCGCCCTTTAAGCTTGCTATCAGCCCATCCGGTCACCGATCTACCCACACCCCCACCACTGCAGCTAGCCGGCAACCCGCCTTTAAGGCTCAACCTTGTAGCACGAGATTTGGCGTGCGACAGTGGTATTCTGTGGATAATGGTTTCTGTACAATGTAAATGATTTAATAATATTGTAACGAAGCAAGTATTTGCTTTCAATTGTTGTTGAATTAATGCCGCATTTATTGTATTGAATTTTCCATAGCTTATTCTTCCAATGGTTGCATCTCCTTAACATTATTAAATGTTGTTTTATCTCCTAGAAATTGTGGGCTTTCAGCTTAAGAAGGTTTTGAAAAATATATTTCAAATGTATTGTCTTCTTTTGAAGATTCACTTAACTGTCAGTAGTTGTTGATTTAATATTAGCACGGACAGCGGACTGGTACATTTCACACAATATCGTTCGTGTTTCAATCCATAGCAGTATTAATCAATATTTTCAACTGATGTATGCAATCGATTTTAATTTTTGAAGGCCTTGGAGGGTTTCATTGATTCAAGTTTATAATATAATCCACTGTGTTGTACCTTTTAACGTAGGAGAAACCATCAATTTATTCTTCAGCTTCTTTGATTCCAAAATAAAAGTCACGAAACTATCATCATTCCAATCACCTGTCTAAAATAGCTTTCATTGCATAATGTTCTTCTAAAGGGATCCATAAAGTGTCTTATCAAATTGTGTCTGCAATCATTATTATCGACGGTACGTAACTGAAATGGCTGGCAGAAAATAAACCATGCACTTCTTTTGAACAACACATTTCGAAAGTATTATTCGTCTGGAAGAAATCAATGTTGTCATGGTGTTAATTCATCATAGAAAACAATATTGTAGTCTTTTTCATTCTCAGTCTCGTTGACAATTTTACTTAATTGTTTCCATTTCCAAATTGTCGTTTTTTTCTGCCTTACTTCGTTCGATGAATGGCAACCAATCTGTAGCAACTACAACAGTGTCACATGGAACATTCTTACCACTGAGCGCCAAGTTGTTCAAGTCCGCACATTGCATAGCACACGCAAATACATACTCAAAATATCACCGAAGGAAATTACTGAAGTATTTTATTCCATATTCTGTGTATTTTTTCTACCTTCCAGTGTGCCTTAGTACGATCCAAGACTCTGGATTTTAATAATATCATTGACTGGAATATTGTTTTGAAGCGCAATTTTCTACATCGTTTCTATGCTCTTTAGGCTGTTGTACTTAGCAAAGAATAAATCACAATGACACTTTTGATTCATTGTACAAGATTAATGCAGTTTTCGACAAAATATATACTTCAAAGCGTTCTAGACTGAAAATTGTAGTATAGACTATAACTTTTTTCTAAAAATCGCCCAAGGTTCAGGATGTTAGATCATCTCTTTGGTCCTACTGCACACATAACGGATTCACGCCATGACTTAAAGGCACACACATTTGTAATCTGGTTCGGGCAATGATATCCATTGCAATGACGCACACAGGGGGGTTAGACCATGACTTTCTGTATCCAGGGCACGAACTTCTGGATGTTCGTGTAGACTCCCGGTAGGTGTTCCCGACCGCAGCCGATTCCCCAAGAAACAAGTCCGATCAGTGTTTTACGACCCTCTATGCTCATTGTGAGAGGGCCGCCGGAATCACCCTGAGAAATAAAGAAAATCACTTGTAATTTACTTGTAATTATTAATCAACAATATTCATGTTATATTATGCAAACGTTTTTACTTATTTAAAATGATATGACTTTCGTGACAGAAAGTCAATCAATATAAATAAGTATGTAATGTTATATTTAACTCTACCAGTTAGAGATCGAAATTTCTGGCTGATAGTTGAAAATTTAAATTTATAATTAGTAACAAAATATTATAATATGTAATTTTTTTGTAAAAAAAAAAACAAAACAAGCAAAACAAAACAGTGTATCAGCATGTAATATTTATTTTAATTTTAAATGCTGTGTTATTCTAATATAAATAATTGTAATATTGAATGACATAAAATTTGTTAACATAACCTTTTAAAAACATAACTGATTGAGGGAAAAGGACACATTTGGCAGTTAGCAGATATACCTATTCGCTCGGCCAAATGAAGCTTTGCAAGGTTGTCAATAAAGCATGCATGGACAGCCCTATACAGTCATAAATTTTTAAAAATTAGTAATAATCAGTCAGAAAAATCACGAATATCGTAAATTTTGGACTTTAACAAAATCAAAATTCGTGAAAACTAATTTATTTTTTATAAATTATTTTAAAACATTCTTTTTAGAAATGTGCTATTGTAGAACCCTATACTTCCACTTTCGTGACAAATGTAAAAATTTTCAGACACCTATACTGTCAGTCAGCCGCGAATAGCAATTTGCTTAAACTCATGTCCTATACTCTCTTAACTGTAAGCATGTTATGTGTTGTTGTTCAACATATCACGTTCTCTTAACCAACTAAAATGTCAGTGGCACATTAACACTTTTTTTTAATCACAAAGATCAATCCAATCCAAAACACTTTTTACTTCTTTCTTGAACGTTCCCGATGTATCGAAACTGCTTGCTTGCATGTTGCATGTGTGCATGTTCCCCTCGGATTCCACTCTCTCTTCTGACAACTCTTTTCTGACAGATACTGTCCCTTTCCCAATCCCCTCCCACTCTCAACCCCTACCACGTTTCTGCTTCTTCAACCTCTTACCCTCTACGTCACCTCCACTCTTCTATCCACTACCCCCACCGTTTACCTGACAGTTATCCATATCTCCGTGCCGCATATCCATTCCCTCTCCCCTCTAATGCTACCATGCCCACAGCCACCCGCTTCTTATCCTCCACATAATTCTCTACCCACCCATCTACAACCCACCCCCTCCTAATTTACCCATGGCACTCTCACCTGACAGCTGTCCCTGCCTCCCTCCTTGAATCCCGCACAGAGAAAGACGTCGTGGATAGTTTCCCTTCTCCCCGCCGCCCGGAACCAGCGCTGGCATCTGTCGTTGGGGATCACCTCGACGTCGACTTCTTGCAACACTGTCGGTACCGTCGCGACTCCTGCGCACAGATAAACAGCACATAACACACAGAGGATGTCACATGACGTGATCATCGAACTCAACAAGAATATAGGCAACATTTTGAGATCACTAACTGATATTTATCTTTGAATCCTTTTTTTCATACAGGAAAAATTCAATGAAGGTTACTTTTAGTGATGAGTTTATCCACCCCAAATTATCTACGATCAAAGACTGATCTTACAACAAAATCCCGATTTAGCATAGGTTTTGTGATACAAAGTCGATAAGAAGTTTCCCGTTGGGGAGGTCCTCCAACTCCCTATACCGCCCTGGGTTAAATAAAAAGTCGGTTTTTGGCGTTGGAATCTAACGTTCCGCGCGACATCTGTGTGACGATTGATGGAACTACTTCAAAAACTACGTCACTTTTCTACTAGTAGTTAACAGTCGATGACGACAAATGACGGAAACGTCAAAATATTAAATACGATCGAATGTTGGCGAATGTTTGGAGTAAAGCAAAACTATCTTTATTGATGAGGATATTTCTGATGGAGTAAACCTAACTTAGGACCTAGGCCGACAATATGTATTGTTCAAGATTTCGATTTGAATGCCAAGGGCGTACTTACGTCTGAAAACTGTATTGTGGCCTTGGGCCTAGGCTACACTTACGTCCGTTAGGCTTGAACAAGACATATCTCAAATTATTTCGCACGAAAATGTCAGTGACGCCTGCTCAACACTTTATAGTACAATAATAAATCAAAAGTAAATCGTTTTAAAAGACTAGGGCCCAGGGCTAATATGATTGAAATAAAATTAAAGTTTGACGTTTCGTCTGTTATTTGTTGATTTCAGCGTCACTGCACATGGATAATCTACTGACCGTATTTAGCATGCAGTGCTTTTATTAGTTTCACATTCAAGCCACCCTCAGCGCGCAGAGCGTTAGATTCCGTTTTGACTTGGGAGTAAGGGGACCTCCCCAAAGGGGAAACTTCTTTATCGACTCTGGTGATACAAAGGAATCATTCATTATTTCCTATTTTTCCTTAGACTTCATATTTGAAATCGCCTATATTAATTTGGTATCACTACAAGTACTACTACTACGTTAATTCATGTGTATGAAAGCACTTGTAAAGAACCATTACTTGACAAAATTTAAACCAAACATTAGTGCACATATTCTTAACGAAAGAAATAACATGACAAGTGTATTTGATAATAAAGTTTGTCTTTACCTGACTTGACGGAGGACTGCGTAAGGGGTGTCTGTAACATTAGATTTAGACCCAGCAAACAAGTATTTATGCACATCCGATTAAGAATCGACTAAGATGTGAGGACGTATAAAATAAGATTTGAGCATCACGAACTAAACTTTAGTGGTTCAAGGAAAACCACTCTCATGATATCTAGACAAGATTTTGAGATCTTCACGACTAAAAATAAAATACGTCTGCACTTAATTCTGAATACGTAAATTAAACATAAAAAATGAGTCGTATGTTTTTTACTTGAATGTTGCGCTAACTGTAACAGTTAAAACTTTACTTAGCTTCTTCTACGTAGTCAATTTAATTTTTTATGCATGTCATCATATGAAAGAAAGGCAAATATGTTCATTCAACCTTTGTCAGTTGTCTTAACAAATAACAAAATCAAAATTATCTCCTTTACTTATATTGTAAAGTTAATTCTATCAAATGTGCAGCCTCTCCTTCCTTTAGCGTTTAACATTTTACCCGAATGTCAAGGACGAACGAACAGTCTTACCATGCCTCGTGCGCCCCCACCCTGCTACCGTTGCCTTCTTGCCGACCAGCTTGGCGGTCGGCTCCGGCAAACAGACAGGGAGGATGTGCTGCTTGAAGTGTACAGTCTTGTCCAGCTTGACCAGAGATACGTCATTCTTGAAGTCTGTGGGGTTGTACTGGGGGTGCACCTGCAACATTGAGCGTTCCCTTCTTACATGCACTGTCCGATCAAACTATGCGTTATATCCTTCTGAGAAAGGATATTAACTCCTTCAATTTGGCGAACTTACGCGTGTGGCTCTCGTTTTAACAAAAACTCTACACAATTTACTATCAAGATCTTTGTATTGCATTGCTGTCAATCAAATTGCAGAGTGTGATGTATACAGCGTATTTTGAAAATTTCATGAAAAATAGAAATATAAATAGTGATATAGAATATACTGGTATCTTATCACTTACCTCAAAACAGAGAGGACGAGAATGTTTGTTGTACCTTCCTGCTTGCTGTTATAAATTATTATTTTAAAGATAATTTTTGTTTTGTTTTATGCCAATGCAACTGCTGTAAATAGTATGTTAATAAAGACAATAAATGCAAATGCCTTCTTAGCCCAAGTTTATTGACAATGATTCTTCTGTTAATACTTAAAAAGATAAACGGTTTATTGATGCAATAGCGCATACTTAGTCCAGCTTGACACCTTAATATGGTTTAAGTTACACTTATTCCTGTTTAATGTTACACAGTTCTCAGCCCTGCTTAATTTAATACCTTCATATGGTTTATGCTACCCTGATCCCCGTGTAGTGAGTGCCACACAGTGCTACTTGCCTCCTTCCGCTCGACGCCATACTCCTCGTGGTGGAACCTCTCCGACTGCTCCCTGACATCCCACTCTCCCAGTCGAACCCTCAGGTTGTTGTTAGTTGTCCTAGAATCACACGCAGCACTTCTGTGCACAATCACTGAAGCCAGTAAAAACGTTTACTTAAGTAATAGAAAATTAAGAAATTTGACGATAATTCACATTTGTAGACAGTCACGGGACGAATGAATACTGATGCAAATCAACGCAGGTCTTGGGAGTGAATTCAGTTACTTTGCACTTTTGTTACCTTTTTCCCCAACGTTTCGTATACACTGTCACAAGAGAGGTCCTCTGTTTGAACATTATATTCACCAATATTTCAAATAGATTTAAAATTCTCTGGCCTTACAGTTCAAGATAAAAAACATTTAGAAGCACTTTCGTTGAAAGAATTTAATGAAAATGTAACTAATGGCACAAAGTACAAGTTTTTCTCATTTAATTAATTGGATGAGCGTAGCGAGCGTAGCGAGCGAAGCGAAGATTTCCCTTTCACTACACTGGAGAAAAAAATCCGGAATGTTTTTTTTTTTTTTTTTTTTTTTTCCTTTCTTTCTTTCTTTCTGTATTTTTGTCTGTCTGTTAACACGATTCCGGCTAAACCGATACTCCGATTGCGATGAAATTTTATGGAGGCCTTCGAAATCTCTGAACTTAGAACTGCCACGTTTTTTAGCGCAATCGAAAAATTATTTCTCATAAAAATCGCAATTTTACGATTTTTTTCGATTTTTAAAATTTCTTCGACTTATAACACCTACATGCTTTATCCGATTGTAATGATTTTTTCACAGAACCTTAATTTTATGAATTAATATATTCGTGTGAAATTTGAGCGTAATCAAAAAATTATTTCTCATGAAATCTCAATATTTCGATTTTTTCCTTTTTTAAAATTACGATTAATAAAAAAAAGTTAATTTTTATTAAATTTGATTTAACTTAAAAAAAATTTCAACAAAGTTCTGATTTTTTCACAGAACAACAGAAAATCCGCAAAACACATGGCAGCTCAATTCACCAATTACGCTCATCCAACAACGCGGCGGGACTTAAGCGTTTTCCTAGTTTTTTTAACGGGCAGTGAATATGCTGTCGAAATTATTTTTAATAGTAATACAAAGTATTCGTTATTTATATTTAATCAGAAGAGTTTAAAATAAAAAATAGACAATTTAGAGTAAAACATTAATGATTAATTCTAGATATATTGTTAGTCTGCCTTGAGGAAAAGTAGACCTAGTCATCATGGGAACTACTGTTATAGATAAATGGGATATGGGATCGTTTCTCATACAAACTCGTCTGAAACCAGTGATGCAAAACGAGGTGGCTGTGGAGTGAGGTTGACTTACGTGGCGACGCAATGAGCGGCGGTGACGACCCAACGGTTGCTAAGCAACGCCCCTCCACAAGAGAGTTTCTTAGACAGGAACCCAGTCTTGATCAAAGCTACCTGAGAACAATACAAATGTTCATACCATTAGACATAATTTAAAAATACATGGAATATAGGGGATGACTAACTAATTTAAACATACATCTATCATGCACCTTTTATGAATAAATGTTTTTTATGTTATCTACTCTCGTCGATTCTTCATAGTTTTTAAACCAAAATTCTGTATCTTGTTTTATATTTTTAAATGTTCATCAACTTGATTCTAGAATCTGTCAAACAAAGACATGTCTTTGTTGGTACTGTGGGGAATTTCTCCAACACACAATTATTGCGCTAATGTGCCATCATCATTTACTTATTTATCTTTTCGTTCACAGCCACAACAATATAATGAGTGTTTTAAATAAACTTATCTCCAATCAATTAAATGACAGAACAACCCCTACACCCCTGCACCCCTGAACACTAATATTTTATTCAGGTATTGCTTCGTTTGTTCTCCGTACTTCAAGGCAGTCAACACTTCTTTACCGACTGATATTCTTGGTAGTTTCATAGTTACACGCTAGGCTGCCCCACCAGTAGGAGAAGCGGATATTTCTTGAGTCTGATGACCACTACTCTCACAACTGTGTTTAAGGTATGCATTGATAGGTGATTGATGATTCAGGTATGCACCCTCCCCCACACGCCTGTGTTTTAGAATCTCATTAATTTAGCTCGAGCTTGTTATTTCAAGTATTGTAATCTAATCTAATCCGCCAAATACTTATGAATCATATTTTAAAGACTGGACCTGCAAACTGCAAAGTTTAAAACTTGTTAATATAATATTCAAAATAAATTATAAATCAAATTAAGATAAACAAATCAAAATACATTAAAGAAGTTAGAATTTAGTGATTAAAAAATAATTTTTAACGTCTATCTCATGGATTATCTAAAGTGATATTAAATTGAATGGCACACTGAAATTAACGTGAAGTGTTTCTCGACTTGGTTGGTCGGAAAATACTCCCGTAGTTGGTGTAGTAAATATATAATTCAATTAAGAAATTAAATATGAATGTGAAGTGACCTTGAGAAATGTAAACATCTGTTGGATTACCTGCCAAGGGTGGCTGCCGAAGTTTGAGCTGTGCCCTCCTACTATTCGGTTACTCCTTGTGTACATCTCACCGCAACCTGGAGACATACTCGGCATTAACATCAATACGACAACAAACAAAACTTTGAGCAATGGTCAAAAGGATATTATTAGAGAATATTGTTTTCATATTTGGGTTCCGGAGTTGAAATCATTAGGCCCTACTTTGCATTCATCTCACCATTTTTAAACGCAAGTTTCAAAAGAGATGAGTTTTTGTTTATCATTATTCATTACTCGATCACACAATGCTGAGCACATACACACACATATAAGTATCATGCGTGCATACATTATTGTAAATGCCGTGTTTTTACAATAATTATTTAAATCGAACTTACGTTATAGCATTACAATATGGCAGTCATAAGTTTAAAAATTCACACTTGTACAAAAACAAAAAAAAATACTCACATTCAAATTCACATAGATATAATTATTTGTATACATTTGGGAACAATGAATGAAAAAAATACATAAAAAATAAATGGGCACCATATTTTTGTACATTGCCCTTTTCGTAAATTACTTTAAATGCATGTTAATTATTGGTTGTCGTAATTCAAGCTAGACCCATTAGTTAAAGAACTTAACTAGAGCAAAACCGTATTACGAATAATTATCTCACAGCTCGTGCTTTCTTCTTCGGAATCATCTCGCCGTTGAAACATACAAGCCATCCAAGTGTGCGTGTGTCTCGCCGGTTGAGCAGTAGCCATTTAGACTCGCCGTTGACTGTTGAGTTGAGTGGTGACGATTACGTTATTATTACATCATTTTAAACTATTATCACAATGATTTATTTGCTGGAATTCCCTCGTATAGGCTGACATCGAATTTCAATATTTCTGTAATATCTTTAACCTTGTTTATTTTCGGATTTTTTAAGACTTTTTACGGTACATTAATAGTAAATATAAAAAATATTATAATTGCCATTTCCATTTTTTTTTAACACTAGCGCAAAGTGCGTTCCTAGACGTATATGAACTGGCGTGTTAATTCAGACGGAAGAAATTTAATGGCTATCACAACGAAAATTGTGAGGCCGTAATTGTTTTTAATCACTTTACGACGAAACTTAAAATTTATGAATAACATTGTCCAGCAACGAGGCACATAATAAATTTAAAGTTGCTCTGAATCCGCGTGTGGGGGGGGGGGATCCGCGGGTGTTCGCACTGTCCATACCACTGATTGAAATATTTCCTATTGAAAAAATATTGATCTTTGGTTAGTTATCGCTTACTCTGTTGCGCCCGGGCCTGAACAGGGTTTTTTTGGGTCATTTTGGTTTGGGCCCCCCACTGGAATCGTTAAATGCTGAGTGGGTGAGTCAAAATAAAATTTTTTTTTAATCGAATAAAATAATTATGATATTATTTAATTTAAAGACTTGGGATACACGTCAGGTCAGTGAAAACTTTAAAACATATATGTTACTCTTACGCTGGAGACAGCTTTCGTTTGAATTTATTTGAGGACAAAGGGCCATTAAAAAACATACAAAATATGAAATACGAAATCAGACAATGGATATTGAACAAATATTTGTTGGTTTGTTTGTAACAAAGGCAGATATCAAGATTGTGGAAAATAATATGAATGTATAATGATCAAGATTACAGATGAAAAACGAAGCAGACACGCTTCCCTGCGTATGGCTGTCACCAGCCATTGAGGTTTGCATTACTGCCGAGTTGTAGACAAACCAAAAGCAAATATTGCCATTACATCAGAGTGGACTATATTTTAACTAGATCATTTCCAAAGTAGGCAACAGACAACTAGTTCACGTAATCATAAAGATTAGAGCACTCAAGTTGAGATGCCAATGCCAAGTTTAACTGTAAATCCAACGGTCAATAAAGCGATACTATAGATGATAACGTTGAAAGCAGATATCAATTAAAACACTCCCTATAAGTAGGTCGGTCGTTACGCCTAATAGACAATACGTCATATTGCAGAATGCAGTTTGCAGATGTGAAACTCGATTCTGAATAATAAATCATATTTATTATTGTATATTATTCACGTTAGATAAATGAAAATTTTAGGGGGAGTACAAAAAAAAAAAATAATACTTAGATCCACAAAAAAACCTGTTCGAAAATTTTAAAAATAGGAAATTTTCTAAAGTCTATTAATTGTGGCAAATCTTATTTGTGCATTTTTGCTCCCCTTTTTTTCTTGGTTTATTTCAATATTTTTGTTTTACGTCTGTTTTTCTGTACGTTTTTTCGTTTAAGATGCTGAGTTATTTAAACAAGAGAAGAAAACAAATTGTCCAAAAACTGGGTGAGGGTCATAAGCATGATTTTTAAAAACATTGTCCTTTAATATGATAAAATTTTAAAAAAACCAATAAAAAAAAACTTTTTATATATTAAATTTAGTGGGGTTCTAGATTAAAAGGATAAACCAAAAAAATTTTTTTTGCTGATCGAAAATTTCGATCTCTTATTTTTACTTAATTAAATTATGAAGTAAAGTTTATATTTTATAAAAATTACTTTAAAAAGTTGACTGTTTGAAAACAAAAGCACGCAGTGTAGTAGATGTGATGATTATAAACGTTGAAAATACGAGCCCATACTACACGTAAACAAAAGAAGTCTAGAAAATTACTGATGCGCTGTTATTATCCCCGTCATGGGCTGTTGACGCAGTGTGGGGTTCATGAATTTAGAAAGTAACAGGCTGTTAATAACGCACTGACTAATACAAACATTACACTATAGCGTACGAGTGAAAGTTATACCCGAAGACTAGCTTACTGGGGTTCGAACCAGCGAGCTCAACCAGTGGTCTGCGCACGGGTCAAATATTTAACCCACCTGCGCGACCGGCCAGATAGAAAATATTCTATCCTCATGGGTTTGAAGAGGGAATCGACCATTCACAACTCGTATGTCATATCAACAAAATCAACCGAATTAAAAGTGTGTTTACTGTGATTTGCTGTTCCTAAGAACTGTTTTAAAAATTTTTTTATTATTTTTTCAAAAATTGTGAAATGAATGGTAAAAAACCTAACGGTTCGCGCAATAAAACCTAAAACATGATTTTGCAATTCACTCGCATTCAAAGCCCAAAGTACTTTTTTTTTAAAAGTCGCCGTTGAGACGGGTGTTGAACAGTTTGGAAGAGGTTTGGTTGAGTTCTCAGCATTTTTTTTTATTTTTGAATTAAAAAATCTTATACCTACAGGTTGGCTCGGGTTAAGGCGCGCTCTGATTCGCGGGTCCCGCGTTCAAATCCCGTGGGGGCCGGCAATCCTGCTGAATTTTTTTTTTCGAGGTTTTTCTCGTCTTTAAAGGGTCGTTTAAGGAATTAAGTCCGCTTAAACAGCCCTCGGACATCCCTTCACAATTATCCAAAGTCCAAAATACTAAGTTCATCTGAAGAGGGGCATGAATTGTATTCTGGGCAGACTTCCCACGAAAAATTAAAACAATTCAAATTCAAATTAATGAAGACACCTGAGCCTGAACGCATGAATCCTACGGTTTTGTGACTAACAAATCTACCATGGCCATAGACCACTTCACCGGGGCATGGCAACAAATAATTTTTTTTTGTTAACACCACTAAGAAAAAACATATCTTTTTAAATGTAAAAATTTTAATTATATTTTTAGAAATTCAAGTAACAGTTTCACACACACACTTATGGGGTTTTTGTTTTTTGTTTTGCGTCAATCTATGGAAGGCAACAGAGACGATAAGCCGCGATAGTGAATCTATGTCGACTCATTTATAAAATAATGATTCATGGGATAGTGCTGTTTGAGATGAATAATAATGATGAAATGGGAAAGTGTGCTGATAGCAAATTTCTGAGTGTGTATTGTGTATTATGATTGATAACTAGCAAAGTGAACCGTCTCGAGATGATTATCAATCATAGTTGAAATAATCACACTCTCACCAGCAAAATAATAGGTTTGCGCATGGCAACGTGGTTTTGCTCTCGTCTATGTGACTCAAGTACATCTGCACTTACGATTTTGTGTGTGTTCAACAATCTAATTCGTGAGTCGTGACCCTAGTGCTAATGCACTTAAAATCTAAAACAAAAGTCTGTGGGGTAGATGACCGCCATATTCAATCCGGACAAAAGTTTATTGAAATATTTTATTTAGACACAAGACAAACTCTTGAGTTTAATTTTTTAGAATTTTAAAATTAGGTCAATAGTTATTTTTTACATGACTAATTACTGATTTCATAACATTTACGTTGCATATTTTAAGTAAAATTTTTGGATTATTGAATTAGTTACTTTGACATTATGCCACGGCATGGAAGTAGCAGTTCGCCAAAACATCGCTAGGATATTGTCCTTGTCGAACAATATTGCCCACAAAGAGGGCAATGCCAAACAATACCCCTATATTTACAACAATCCCGTGCAGCTGCGCTACATATTATTGTTATGCAGGGGGGTTCTTGCCCTGACCTTGATACCGTGTGTGAAAGTGCTGCACACGAGCGCTGTCTCTTCCTGACTATCGGGGCCCGCCAGCTTGTGATGAATATATTAGCTTTCGTGCAAGGTGTGGTCAAACGGGTACTGAATGCGGAATGCGTCCTATTTTTGATTCTTTTACCCTTAAACAGGGGCAATGTCCTATAAAAATTGTAGTATGGTCGTGGGATGGGTCGTTGTCGCTATAGGTAATTGAATATAGCCTGGAAAAACCTGTAAACTCACATTTTTTGGGCCGGGCATTTTAGGGCTAAATTTATTCCCAATATAATTTTAAAAGAATGGTGCTCTTCTTTAAATTTTGTTATCCCAGCAATTTACCCGAGGGTGTCTAAAAAACAGTTTTAGATTTTCTATTCTTATCTCGAAAAGTTTTAAAATATTCAATCGGGTGTTATTGTTGGATGGCGAAGCGAAATTCCCCTTTCCTACACGGAGAAAAAAATCCGGAATGTTTTTTTTTTTTTTTTTTTTTTTTTTTTTTTTTTTCTTTCTTTTTGTATTTTTGTGTGTTTGTTAACACGATTCCGGCTAAACCGATACTCCGATTGCGATGAAATTTTATGGAGACCTTCGAAATCTCTGAACTTAGAACTGCCACGTTTTTGAGCGCAATCGAAAATTTTTTCTCATAAAAAACGCAATTTTACGATTTTTTTTTATTTTTAAAAAATTTCTTCTCGACTTATAACACCTACATGCTTTATCCGATTGTAATGATTTTTTTACAGAACCTTAATTTTATGAATTAAGATATTTGTATGAAATTTGAGCGTAATCGAAAAATATTTCTCATAAAAATCAAAATTTTACGGGTTTTTTCTTTTCTAAAACAATTCTTCGACTTATAACACCTACAATGCTTTATCTAATTGTAATGATTTTTTCACAGAACCTTAATTTCGTGAATTAATATATTCGTGTTAAATTTGAGCGCAATCGAATAATTATTTCTTATACAAATTGCAATTTTACGATTTTTTTCTTTTTAAAAAATTACGATTAATTAAAAAAATTAAGTTAATTTTTTATTTTATTTTATTTAATTATAAAAATTAAGTTAATTTTGTATTTAATTTAATTTAATTTAAAAAATCTTCGATTAAGTAATGATTTTTTCACAGAACAACAGAAAATCCGCGTAACACATGGCATCTCAATGCACCATATACGCTCATCCAACAACGCGGCGGGACTTAAGCGTTTTCCTAGTTAATTGGATGAGCGTAGCGAGCGAAGCGAAGATTCCATTTCACTACACTGGAGAAAAAAATCCGGAATGTTTTTTTTTTTCTGTATTTTTGGCTGTTTGTTAACACGATTCCGGCTAAACCAATACTCCAATTGCAATGAAATTTTATGGGGGCCTTCGAAATATCTGAACTTAGAACTGCCACGTTTTTGAGTGCAATCGAAAAATTATTTCTAATGAAAATCGCAATTTAACGATTTTTTTCGATTTTAAAAAATTTATTCGACTTATAACATCTACATGCTTAATCGATTTTAATGATTTTTTACAGAACCTTAATTTTATGAATTAAGATATTCGTGTGAAATTTGAGCAGAATCGAAAAATTATTTCTTATGAACGTAAAAATGTTACGTTTTTTTTCTTTTTTTAACAATTCTTTGACTTATAACACCTACATGCTTTATGCGATTGTAATGATTTTTTCACAAAACCTTAATTTTATGAATTAATATATTCGTGTAAAATTTGAGCGCAATCGAATAATTAATTATTTCTTATGAAAATCGCATATTTAGATTTATTTCTTTTTTTAAATTACGATTAATAAAAAAAATAAAAAAATAAAGTAAATTTTGTATGAAATTTAATTTAATTTAAAAAAATTCTTCGACTTAGTAATAATTTTCACAAAACAACAGAAATCCGCATAACACATGGCAGGTCAATGCACCAATTACGCTCATCCAACAACGCGGCGGGACTTAAGCGTTTTCCTAGTAATACAAATATGGTAAAATTAAGCATACTATTCCTGGACGACTGGACATGGACATTGCGTAGGCTCATGCTGCAAGTTATTTGACAGACATGGATACACAAGTGATATTTGAGAGCAATGGCCACCGTCCATTTTGCAAAAGTTTCCGCGAATGGCCACCTTGGCCGTATCGCTACAGGAAAATTATTTTAAATGTACTGGCGTCAAGCCTAACTTATAATATTTGCGTGAATGCTGGTGTGCGCCAGTATATTTAAATGAATTGCAGAATATTTTACTGTAGCGAGAGCTAGGCGATATTGCATCGTAACAGTATCGAATTATCAAAATCAAGCTGATTCCTAGAGTGGTCCGGTTACTATGTGTAGTTTGTTGTGAGAAGGTGAATTTATTTGTAATTTCCATAATCAATTTGTTGTGGGAAAACGCAAAAGATTGATATGTATAGATTGCTTGGTATAAATTGTAAGGAGTGGAGATGCTTTTTTTGTAAGGTGCTTATATTAAGAAGGTACTTTTGTGCAGGTACTTTATGCAGGTGTTCCAGGACTTTTTAAAGCATGTTCCTGTTACGCTGTTACAATAAATGTAACGAGCCCACTCCAGTGGTTTTAGAAAGTACTTTGTAATTAACAAATTCCCAAGATAAAACAAAATCACCGAATTTTTATTTCCCATTTAACACCCCTCAAAAATAATATGTGGGTGTAAAAATACTAGGAAAACGCTAAAGTCCCGCCGCGTTGATGGATGAGCGTTTTTTTTTGTAAGTTTTTTTCTGCGTTTTGTGCGTTTGTTTGCACTTTTTCTTTGCAAGGCTTTTGGAATGCATTGTAGGTGATTGTTCTCAAGTTTCTATTGTTACTTGTTAATTGGTATTATAAACTTCAAAAAACTCATATTAAAACCTTTATTTCTGTAGATTCTAAATAACTTTTTCATTTTTTTTTTCAAAAGGTACTACATCACCATAACCTTAATGTCCATGTGAAATCTGAACGTTGTAGCCCTACCCGTTTGGTCAGAATCGGCCCAAATGTGACGAAAATATCGCACTAAAAATTGAAAAACTAATATTAAAACCTTTATTTCTATAGATTCTAGCTAACTTTTTCAACTTTTTCTTTCAAAAGGTACTACATCACCATAATCTTAATGTCCATGTGAAATATGAACGTTCTAGCCCCACCCGTTTGGTCAGAATCGGCCCAAATGTCACGAAAATATCGCACTAAAAATCGAAAAAAATCGTAAAAGTACGATATTCATGAGAAATATTTCTTCGATTGTACCCAAAAACAATACACCTCTAAGTTCAGAGAAAACGAAGGTCCGGTCAAATTTTCATCAAGATCGCATATGCCGTTTGCCCGGAATCGAGCGAACAAACAGACGGAAAAAAAAAAAAAAAAAAAAACACCCGAGCTAAATTTTTTGGGGGGTCAGTGAAATTGAAGTCTTCGCTTCCGCTCGCTACGCTCGCTACGCTCATCCAATAAAAAAGTTAGAACTGACGGGTATCGAACTCCATCCATCTAGGCCATCTACCACAGGTAGATCGTACCGCTAGCTGCTACTAAACTAGGAAAACGCTAAAGTCCCGCCGCGTTGATGGATGAGCTTTTAAAGGTTTTAGTTTGCGTGGGATATCTTTACTTTTGCAAGTGCTTTGTTTTGCTGCCTACGCATCGAAGGTGAATGTTGTCAAGTTTCTTTTGTTTCTTGTCAATTGGTATTATTTACCGTAAAAAACTTGTATTAAAAGCTTTATTTCTATGGATTCTGGCTAAATTTTTCCACTTTTTCTTTCAAAAGGTACTACATAACCATAACCTTATTGGCCATGTATAATATGAACGTTGTAGCCCCACCCGTTTGGTCAGAATTGGCCCAAATGTCACGAAAATATCGCACAAAAAGTCAAAAAACGTATATTAAAAGCTTTATTTCTCTCGATTCTGGCTAACTTTTTCAACTTTTTCTTTTAGAAAGCAATACATCACCATTACCTTAATGTCCATGTGAAATATGAACGTTGTAGCCCCACCCGTTTGGTCAGAATTGGCCCAAATGGCACGAAAATATCGCACTAAAAATCGAAAAAAATCGTAAAAGTACGATATTCATGAGAAATATTTCTTCGATTGTACCCAAAAATGTAGCAAGTCTAAGTTCAGAGAAAACGAAGGTCGTGTCAAATTTTCATCAAGATCGCATATGCCGTTTGCCCGGTAGAGAGCGAACAAACAGACGGAAAAACAAACAAAAAAAAAAAAAAAAAAAACAAAAAAACACCCGAGCTAAATTTTTTGGGGGGTCGGTGAAATTGAAGTCTTCGCTTCGCTCATCCAACAAATGCTATCTATATTTTAAAAAATCACATTTTTATTTATTGTAGGCTTAATCGCAATGGATCTAGCTGATTTTGTTAACAGTTCTCAGTAAACTCGTACCGGATGTCTGTTTATAATTTCAGCGAAATCTGTTCAGCGGTTCGGCTGATTTTCGACGTACAGACAGACAGAATCACAGAATGAGGGCCGTTTGAGTTGAATGGAGACACTCAGTTGCTCCGCTCCCTCGTTTAATTATTGAATGATAGCTCTGGCAAACCTTGTAAGACTCACATTTTGGCCGGACATTTTAGGACTAAATTTCTTCCCAAATATAATTTTTAAGAGAATGGTGCATCATTCTTTAATTGTGTTATCCGAGCAATTTACCCGAGGGTGTCTAAATAACGAGTTTAAGATTGTTCTATTCTTATCTCGAAAAGTTTTAAAATATATTCATATTAGCTGTTACTTGTTAATAATACAAATATGGTAAAATTAAGCATACTATTCCTGGACGACTGGACAGGCCTGGACATTGCGTAGGCTCATGCTCAAGGCTTATTTGACAGACATGGGATAACAAGTGATATTTGAGAGCAATGGCCACCGTCCATTTGCAATAAGTTTCCGCGAATGGCCATCTTGGCCGTATCGCTACAGGAAAATTATTTTAAATGTACTGGCGTCAAGCCTAATTTATAATATAGCGTGAATGCTGGTGTGCGCCAGTATATTTAAAGTGCATTGCAGAATATTTTACTGTAGCGACAGCTAGGCGATATTGCATCGTAACAGTATCGCTTATCTAAATCAAGCTGATTCCTAGAGTGGTCCGGTTACTATGTGTAGTTTGTTGTGAGAAGGTGAATTTATTTGTAATTCCATAATCAATTTGTTGTGAAGAACGCAAAAGATTAATATGTATAGATTGTTTGGTATAAATTGTAAGGAGTGGAGATGCTTTTGTGCCAGGTGCTTATATTAAGAAGGTAATTTTGTGCAGGTACTTTTGTGCAGGTGTTCCAGGACTTTAAAGCATGTTCCTGTTACGCTGTTACAATAAATGTAACGAGCCGACACTCCAGTGTGTTATAGAAATGTACTTTGTACATATCACATAACGTTACGTGATGTCAAATTAAAAATGCTCATTTTGTAAGTGACAAAATATACAGGTGTTTGTGTGCAGTGTGTTAGTTAGTGTTAGTTAATGTTGTTTTAGGGCACTCAACAGTAGAGTTATCAGTGCCCATGTCAATTCTGTTGGAATCTTCCAAATTTTCTTTTTCCATAATTGTGGATTACCACCATGTTTTCTTCTTTCCAATGGGAGGAACGTAAGGGAAGACGAGGGGGGTTAATGGGAAGGAGTGAGGATGTTGGATAGGATGGGTTTAACTGGGTGGGAACGGAGGAGTGCTCGTTGCAGAGAGGGCCGGCAAGTATGGAGACGAAAAATTGAAAGAAGAAAATAAATATGAGTAAGGCTGTGTGAATGAAGAAAGGTGTGATAAAAAGTTGCGCGAGAGCTCTCTTGCAACACGCACCCCAACCGGCCAGAGCTCGCCCTTAGTTTTGGGGAATACACTACTCCCCTACTCACAGGCCAAACCACGGGAAGGTAGCGAGTTGGACTTTGAAAGCTTGATCCTGTTCTTTTCGCTGTTACACAGTACAGTCAAATGTAACGTGCAAAAGCTCGAGTGTGTTGTGGATACAATACTCTACTACGTTGATTAAACAACAAAATTACAGGTGCTCATTTTGTAGGTGATAAGTGCAGGTGCTCATTTGTAGGTGATTTAGGTACATATCCTCAAGTGCTGGTGTTCGTGTACAGGTGCTCAAGAGTATGAGTTCAAGTTCAAGTGCATGTGCTCAAGTTTAAGTGCTGAAGTGCAGGTGCTTAAGTGCAGATTAAAGGTGTTCAGGTGCAAGTTGTGCTCAAGGTGCTGAAGTGCGTGACAACATGATCTTGTTACCCCTGTATCCCGGCGCGTCCTGCGGGCTACCGGCTGGAACGGCCGCCGGCCTCAGAACGATGTCTGGACGCGCAGTGCTCGTTCCAGGCCTCTGACCCCCGAAGTGCGGTCGGTTCTGGTTCAGGTTTTGGTTCTGGTTGAAGTCCACCGGGTGGTTTGGTGGTTCGGGTGGTTCTGATGGCTCGGGTAGTTCGGGTTCTGGTTTAATCAGGTTTGTGTACTTGCGTGACAGTGCCCACCCCTATCGGCTTGATAACAGACACGGGCCGCAGAGGCTTCGAGGGGTTGACATTGGATATCACTATAGTCGTGCCGGGTTTGTGCTGTGTGAAGCCAGGCTTATTTTGATTGTAATCTGGTTTGTTTTGGTTGTAATCTGGTTTGTTTTGGTTGTGGTCTGGTTTGTTCTGGTTGTGATCCGGTCTACTGCTCGCGTGACCCGGTCGGACGAAGGTGAACCCCGGTTTCTTGTTAGGGTCGTTCTGTGTCGGCCTGAGGAATGTGTATTTGATCGGTTTTGAAGTGCCCCACGATTGAGGCGTAGGTTTGCCACTACTGGCCGGGTAGGTGTAGAACAGAGGTGGGCGACTCGCCGAGCCAGCGTTGATGTCACCAGATGCCAGGTGATGGGTTTCAATGTACTGCAGAGCTGAGAGTACGGAAAGCTAGTTAGTACCAATCACGTTTGGTGCATTTCATTAATCAGTGCCATTATGCTAGGGGTAGTAATTTTTACCAATCATGGTTTGTGCATTTCATTTATCAGTGACATAATGCAAGGGCTAGTACTTTCTACCAATCAAGGTTTGTGCTTTTCATTATCAGTGCCATTATGCTAGGGGTAGTACTTTCTACCAATCACGTTTGGTGCATTTCATTTATCAGTGCCATTATGCTAGGGGTAGTTATTTCTACCATTTGAGTTTGGTGCATTTGAGAGTGACAAATTCTAGACCAGCTTTTTTGGAATATCATGACATGTTGCTAGTTATGTATGTTACGGAACCCAAAAGTTATTTAAAATAGTATACAGTTTTTTTATAATAATTGTTATCAATAAGAGAGAAAAAACTGGTGGCTATCTTGTATTCATAGCTTATTGAGTCAGAGTGCATCAAAATGCATAAATAAAAGTGCAGGGTTTTTTAACCCAATATAATAAACATCTAACAGAAATGAAAACCAATCACAGCCTGGTGTAAAGCCCAAGTCTTCACTTGTCTTGCGGACTTTGCAACCATTATTATAGATCATCCGGGGACGAACAACATGCAATTTCCGAATGTTTGTTTTTATCTAAACCACTTTTGAAAATCAGATTCTGAAAACCGGCTATGGGTTTGAGCGGATATAGACACACAAAAAATGTATTTATTAATTTTAATTTGATATTTCTGCTTCTTCACAATTAATCTCACTCACAGGAAGATAATTATTGATGTGTATTTTGAATATTTTGGTAATTATGCATATTGTTAAAGTGAAGCTATACGCATTTATTCTTTCATTACATAATGTGTGTGTTATCTCTATGAGCTATTTTTAAACTTAATCAAGTACCTACTCATTATAAGTACTACTGAGCTGGTATCTTTCTAAATTTGCTTCTTTTCTGTCTCAAAGTAAGTTTTTTGTTTGTTTTGGAGATCGGTGATTAACAAAATAACTCTCAATAACATTTGATCAACTGGTTGATAGCGTGTAACTAAATACGCTCTTTGTGGGTACGAGTCCAAGGGTCTAATGTACAATTTATACATGAAAAATATGATTAGTAGTATTATTATAGTTATTAGTACAATATATTATTATATCATTGATAATGAACAATAATAGAATATACAATTATATAAAATAGTTACCCTCATCCAAATAATGAAATAATGCATAAATCAGATAACAATTTGAGATTCCAAAAATGTGCATTAAATCGATTTACACATAAATATGTATGTATGTATATGATATGTGAATATTTTTGTAGATATAATAATTATAATGAATGTTTTGTGTATTTGTTGATTTAAAGTGAACAAACATATAGAATAGACAAAAAATATTACAAAGCCAAATCAAATTTAAACCTTATGCATTGTTGGATGAGCGTAGCGAGCGTAGCGAGCGAAGCGAAGATTCCATTTCACTACACTGGAGAAAAAAATCCGGAATGTTTTTTTTTTCTTTTTTCTTTTGTATTTTTGTGTGTTTGTTAACACGATTCCGGCTAAACCGATACTCCGATTGCGATGAAATTTTATGGAGGCCTTCGAAATCTCTGAACTTAGAACTGCCACGTTTTTGAGCGCAATCGGGAAAATTTTTTTTTTTATAAAAAACGCAATTTTACGATTTTTTTTTATTTTTAAAAAAATTCTTCGACTTATAACACTTACATGCTATATTCGATTGTAATGATTTTTTAACAGAACCTTAATTTTATGAATTAAGATATTCGTCTGAAATTTGAGCGTAATCGAAAAATTATTTCTCATGAAAATCGAAATTTTACGGTTTTTTTATTTTTTAAAACAATTCTTTGACATATAACACCTACATGCTTTATCCTATTGTAATGATTTTTTTATAGAACCTTAATTTCATGAATTAATATACTCGTGTAAAATTTGAGCGCAATTGAATAATTATTTCTTATGAAAATTGCAATTTTACGATTTTTTTCTTTTTAAAATTACGTAAAAATTACGATTTATTAAAAAAATTTAATTAATTTTTAATAAAATTTAATTTAATTTAAAAAAATCTTCGAATAAGTAATGATTTTTTCACAGAACAACAGAAAATCCGCGTAACTCAATGCAGCTCAATGCACCAATTACGCTCATCCAACAACGCGGCGGGACTTAAGCGTTTTCCTAGTTTAATATAATACGTATAGCTAAAAAATTCAAATATTTTTCGGAATAGAGTCCAAAAACTATAAGCCTCAAGAACAAAATCAAATGCATCAAAATGTGATTTTCTTTAAATAATAATTACGGCGCCTTAAGGCTAAAAGTGAAATGGGAACGCAATTGTGGAGATGACTGCGTGCCTAAATCTAGGTCTAGTTTAATATCAGTGTGATAGTCTAGGAAAGATAAGGTTTTTACCTTATCGCGTTGAAGCTGGATTTAAAAAATAGGTTAGGTCAATCACAGTCGTGCTGGAATTTCATCATTAAGTTGTAAACGTAAATGGAGAAATTCATCCGAAGCTCGTTTTGTTACGCTAATCTCAAAAAATATTACAAATTCCATACTAGAAATCTTGTAACAGATTGAAAACGTCGAAGTAGACCCTAGTGTTCTCAATTGGCAGTTTAATCACACCTCTCTTACAGCTCAACACATGCAAGCAAGGTGTGGTGTAAGAATGCACATAACACTCTTGGTAAACGGAGAAAGGTGTTCCAATAAGTAGCATGAAAATGATGTGTGTATTTTGTTTCGTATTAGGTCTTCACTCAGTCACAACTGATTTTCAGTGAGTTGCCTTTTGGCTTATCTGGATGCAACGCTTTGAAAAAAAAGGATTTTGCCGATGGATTTTATGTACTTTTATGAATCTTTTTAAATTTACTTTAGTAACTTGAAAAATAGTAAACTTTTTGATGAATGAAAATCTGTTAATTTATGTGTTGGTCGTATTTTAATTTTTGTTTGACCTTGATGTTATCTGAAATTGTATTTGTAATCGCATTTAGATAATCATCACTAACAAGTCATGAAGAAAATGAAAGTTATTTTTTTTTATAATGATACGCAAATCAGCCATTTATAAAATAAACCACTATTAATCTGTAGCCCCTATACAAATTAATGTTTTTAAAAATTCTTACGGCATCACACGGAATGTTATATTTACTAGGAAGCTTCGCAAACGCATTTCAGGCGCGTTGTTGGATGAGCGTATGTTTTTTTTAAAGATAAAAGCGTAAAATTGCGATTTCATGCTAAATTAGTTAACGATTGCACTCAAATTTCACACAAATATATTAATTCATAAAATTAAGTTCTGTGAAAATACCATTACAATCGGATATAGCATGTAGGTGTTATAAGTCTAAGAATGTTTAAAAAATAAAATAAAAAATTGTAAAATTGCGACTTTAATCAGAAATAATTTTTCGATTGCGCTCAAAAAAAGTGGCATTTCTAAGTTCAGAGATTTCGAAGGCCTCCAAAAAATTTCATCGCAATTGGAGTATCGGTTTAGCCGGAATCGTGTTAACAAACAGACAAAAATCAAAAGAAAGAAAAAAAAAATTTCCAGATTTTTTCCCCAGTGTAGTGAAATGGAATCTTCGCTACTCTCATCCAACAAGAAGACATTATTTTAATGCCTTGACTAGAGTATGGAACTGTATATGTTGGTTAAAAACATTGAGTAATATTTGAGATTTTATTTGAAATTTTACAAATCGTATAACGTTAATACTTTCTACGTTACACACCAACTACACTAAAAAATCATACTATAATCACTTTTTATGAATCACTTTTCTTTCTGCCTGTGTGAATTTGTGTATATGTGTATGTGTTTCAAATTGGCATGCTTTTTTAATTGGGTAATATACAACGTTTTTGGTGGCCTTAGCTAACAAGGAGTGAGACCCAATAGACGTCAAAATTAGATTTGTTTTTTTCTAAATATTGATCTGAACATAAATTATTTTAACCCCCGTCCCACCTGTAGTTTTTTTTAATAGCACCAGAACTTGTTTTAAACATTATTCTCCTAGAGCGGCTAAATTTAATAACCTCAAATTTGTTTGTATTTATTTGTGTATTTTGATTAATAATTAGTGTAAGCTTTATCCAGAATTTACTATTGTACCTAATATAATAGAAGGTTAGATAGATGGAGAAAAGGGGCCTTTTTGCTGGCCAAAATTTCCGCCTAAAAATAAAGATTTTAAAATCCTTTCTATTTTTATTTAAATCCCCCCCGTCAAGGGTGTAAATAAACGTCTACCTATCCATTTATAAAACTTTTTTACAAAGATTTCCCTGGCGTAAAAGGGAAAATTGAAATTTTTGAGCCCCCCAAACTAAATAATGAATGATCAAATCTTTTTCTGGTGTTAAATTTTTTTAAAATAATTTTTTAATTTAAAAGGGTTTGTTCTGAGTGAATTATCTGTAAACTGGTATGTTATCGTGTGTTCAAGCCAGAGCGACTCTCAGCAGAGTTGACAATGTTAAATGGCGTAATAGTCAGTGATCACATTTTGTTTGGTGAAAGCTGGAAAAAAAGGGACTCTGTCCCACGGCCCTCTCTCTGTAAAAAATTTTAGGGTTTAAAAATGGTTGATGTAAAGGTCGCGATTTCCTTCGTTAAAATCTTCCAGTGATTAGATGTTTTTTTTTTAATTTAAATGCTAAGAGGGGCCCAATTTTAAGGGTGGGAAAAAACCAAAATTATATTTTTCCCTTTTCCACAAATTTTTTACGAAAATTTTGGGAAACGCTTTCATGTACTATTTACTTTTTTAAATAAAAAATAAAAAATTTAAAAAAAATAATAAATTTTTTTTTGGGGATTTTTTTTCTCCCCACTCAGTTATAAAATTGTTTTCAGTAGGGGACTTTAAATCAAGCGACCAACCCAACCCTGAAAGGCCCCGCCCCCAATGGGGGGGGGGGGGGCCCCCGGTAACCAACCAAAGATCGTTTTTTTTTAAATGGGAAAATATAGCAATCAGTGGTATGGACAGTGGGGACCCCCCGCGAAAAACCCCCAAATCAACGGGCCCGGGTTCGAAAAACTCTAAAATTTTTATTAGTGTTTTCGTTGAAAAGGACGGCTCCAAAGTCACCGTTTACAAACTCCTAAGACACAAACTGAGGGAAATTAAGCCCAAAAGAATTTAAAAAAATTTTGATTTAGCGGGAATAAAACCCTGGACCTTCGGGCATTGGAACCCGATACGCTAACCAAAGCCCCAAAAACCCCACACTAGATTTTTGTGTCTTGGGCTACCCCAAAGGGCTAGCGCATAAGATCAGATCATGCTATGTTGTAGACACAATAGTCTAACTACACGTGAAACTGTCATCATTCTTTTCCGTTGGAAGCATGAAGCAAGCCTTAGCCAATTATTTCAATTATAAGCCTAGAGTATTTTTAGAACAATGATTTAAATAAATTAAATAAAGAGACAATAAAGTCGTTTTTCTATTCTTAATTCATGGATAATTTTTTTTTATATTGTTTTTTAAAAAAATTTTTTTTGGGTTTTTTCTGCTATTTGGATATCTTTTTTTCCATTTTAAGGGAAAATCAGTTTTTTTGTTTAATGCAATGCAAATTGTAAAGAAAGAAAATGATGACTGAATATCAGAGCTGCAAATATATTTATAACAGCCAATTTTTATTGAGTTTGGACAAGTATTTCAGTTTAAGCCTTTGAAAACTAGCAGTAGTAATGTGCTTCTGTATCACATTTATTGTCAGATTCCTTATATAATGGAGGCTTTAAAATTAAATTATGTCAAAAATTTTATGTTTAAAATTTTTTTTCGCAATTTGAAAAAACAAATTTAAAACTCATGAACATAAGAATATTTTTAAAATTAAAAAGTACGTTCAGAAAAAAAAATATTTTCACTTTCCCCAATAAAACAAAAAAACCAGGATAAAATATTTAAAATGGTTTTGTAGAACAGTTTTTTTTTTTTGCTCAAAAAAGGGAGATTGATTTTTCCCCAAAAAGGAACATATGTTTAACGTAATCACCTACCCCAAAAAACTGAATTTGTTTATGCATAAGAGTGCTAGTGTGAATTAAGTAAACTAACTTCATCATAGAACTAGATTTGATGGTTAAAAAACCTTTTCGTCAAGAACAAAAGTTCTTCTTGTTCGTTCACATCCACTGACAAAAACCATTGACATAAACTCACTTTGATTGCACTAGCTCCAATACAGGAAGTAGGGCAACTTCAAGTGAAATCAATTTTGTGATAACGTTTTACAATGTTATTATTTACCGTTGTTATCAATACAAGTCAAATAGTCAAATAACTCACTTTTATTGTTTGCACTTCTTAAAACAATTATTACCCTCTTATTTCTCAACTGACAATAAATATAAAATTTTTCAAAAATAAAAAACATAATAAAACCCCCCAATAAACAACATACATAATTATAGAAGGGTTTTTTGGGGAGGAAATTTACCAAATTTGGGGAAGGTAGACGACGACACATCAAAATGAGGAAAAATTTTAAATTTTTTTTTAAAAGTTAATTTAATTTTAATTTATCATTACAATGGAGGGTATTCGCAAGTGTTGGGGTTTAGGAATCGAAAAACGATTTTTTATAAATCCTTATAATTTTAAAGGAGGTGATTTCGACCTTTGATTTGAAAATTTGGGGCAAAGTTTTTACACGATGTGTATGAGCCCCGATTATTTGTTTTTAAATTTTTAATTTTAAAATTATTTTTAAAAATTTTAAAAGTAGTTTAAAGGGAAGGAAAAAGGGGACAATTTTAAAAGGGGTTGTTTTAATTTTTAATTGAAAATACAAGACTCTTGTTTACGAAAGTTGTCAAGAAATTGATTTTTTTTTGTTTATCTTAAAATATTGGAAAGAAGGCAAAACAAGCCGATAAATAAATTAATTTTGTTTCGATATTTACTTGTTTAAATAACCATTCGATATTCCTTGTTTTGACTGAACAGTGTCTTTTGCATCGTTTTGTCTATACAAAAGCACATTGGTTTAAAAATTTTATGAAGCTTTTTTGGAAAAATTTTTTGGGTTCTAAAAATTATCGAAGACATTGTGGGTTTCAATTTAAACAAAACCAATTTTCGATTCTTAGATAGTAATAAATTTGTACTGACATAAAATATGTATCGGAAAAATAGGCCCCATGTAATGAAAAGGTTCGCAAGCATGGTAGAGTGCGTTTTTCACTCATGAAAACGTGCAAAGTCGCTTGCCATTAGGATTAGCAACTTTATTCTAGCACCGTCGTTTAAGAATGAATTTCTAAATTTTATTTTCAAAAAATTGTCAGAAGACATTGCTGGTTTTAAACTTACAAATGTCGCGATTCTATAGAGAATAATCTTTAGTCCTGACATGTGTCTGGAAAGGTTAGCAAGCGTTTTTCCAAACCCAAAGTGCCAAAGTTTTTTTTTCCGTTATGATTTTGCACTGTGTTTTTTTCTCCAAAACCCCGTTCAATAGCGCGTAGTGTGCGTTTCAGATGCCCATCAGCACCAGGCCTTAGCCCCGGGTTTGGTTTTTTTGGGGACACACTAAAAAGAGAAAAAGTGTGAAAAAGGCCCCACGTTGGCGTATAGAAAATTTGGGGGGCAAATCATGGAGTGGAAAGTGTTTTTCATTATCTCGTGCTGAACTACTTGATAATCGTATAATGTTTGTGTTCCACATTGGGATTTATTTCAGACATACAATATATTCATGTGTGGTCAGGTCATACAAAAAACGAATCATAAGCAAATTCGTACTTATAATCATCCATGAAAAATGTATGTTGTAATGTAACTGTCTTCCTTTACGTTTTAAAATGTATTCCAAGTCACTATCTTAGAGATCCAAGTCACTATCTTAGAGAAACATCAAAGTAGTAAATATAATTTTTTTAAATTCTCTTTCTGTGAGGTTTTAACGTCAACACTCGACACTCAACACTCATTAATTACATGTTGTACTAAAAAAATGTTAAATCTTTCAAATGATTTTATTCGTAATGTGTGAATAATTAATTATAATGACTGATGTAAGAGCTCTGTCAAAATAGGCTTCAATGCGTGATGTAAAATATATCTGTCTGGAAAACTTTTTAACGTCTAAATTTAGACGCCCGCCCCTCCCCCTAATGGAAAGTTTGAAGTTATTTTAGAGAAGAAATCATGATCATTTTTTTTTCATTTTTTTAAAAAAGATCTTTCCGTGCAGTAAAAAAGCACACATAAAGTTTAAACCCAAACTAAGACAAAAGGGCCCCCCCCTTTTTGAAAATGTTGTGGGATGGAGTCGAAAATCTATCATAAACAACTTTATAAATTTTCACATTTTTTAGCTAAAAATAAGACGTCAAAATATGGTCTAGAACGTAGGTGAAGTTTATTAGATTCGGCGACAGTGATTTTAATTTAAAACATTGAACATTGTGAAATAAAAGTTGTCCGAATCTCAGGCAATGATCGTTACTAGTAGTTCCTAATTTATACTACAGTGACTAATAACTAGACCAACTCACTTTCGTTCCCCAAGGGGTCCGACCCGGGGTTGTCGTCGATCTCCTATCGTTTTTGCCCCCGCAGCAAACTCCCGATGGTCCTCCGGAAACAGAGGTCCAGAGGGGACCCCCCGGGCCCGGACACAGGGGGATTTCGAGGCCCGCAGTCCCAAACCCCTTTCGCCCCTGTGCCAACCCCGTCCCGGGGGATCACAAGTGGGGCAGGGAGAAGCGTACTTTAGTATTGAGAGGTACACTTAGCAGAGGTCCAGAGGTCGACCCCCGGCCAGGACACAGGAGATGCTGAGGCCGCAGTCGAACCTTGCGCCACTGTGCCAGCACGTCTGGGGGATCAATAGTTTTGGGGGTGGGAAGCCTACTTTAAATATTTAGAGGTCCCCTTTTTCAGAGGCCCCGAGGTCGGGCCCCCCCCCGGGCCCGGGCACAAGAGTGCTGAGGCCCCCGTCGAACCTCGCGCCAATGTGCCCGCACGTTGGGGGATCACTAATGGGGGGAAAAGGGGGAAAACTACTTTAGTGAGAGGGAACTTTGCAGAGGTTTCCCGAGGGCGACCCCCAGGACACAGGAGATGCTGAGGCCGCAGTCGAACCTTGCGCCACTGTGCCAGCACGTCTGGGGGATCACTAGTGGGGCAGGGAGAAGCGTACTTTAGTATTGAGAGGTACACTTAGCAGAGGTCCAGAGGTCGACCCCCGGCCAGGACACAGGAGATGCTGAGGCCGCAGTCTGAAAACCTTTTTCGCCACGTGCCAGCAGTTGGGGGACACTAGGGGGGAGGGAGAACCGTACTTTAGTATTGGGGAACACACTTAGCCCGAGTTTTTCCGAGGTCGACCCCCCCGGGCCCGGAAAACAGGGGAAGCTGAGGCCGCAGTCGAACCTTTCGCCACCCGTGCCAAACAAGTCCCGGGGGGTCACTAGGGGGGGGGAGAAAACGTACTTTTTATTGAAGGACACTTAGCAGAGGGCCAGAGGTCGGGCCCCCCGGCCCCGGACACAAGAGATGCTGAGGCCCCCCCCCCCGCGAACCCTTTCGGGCCCCTGTGCCCGCACGTCTGGGGGGTCAAATAGTGGGGGTGGGGGGAAAACGTACTTTAAAATTTAGTGGTACAATTAGCAGGGTCCGAGGTCGACCCCGGCCAGGGGCACAAGAGATGCTGAGGCCGAAGACGAACCTTGCGCCACTGTGCCAGAACGTCTGGGGGATCACTTTGTGGGGGGGGAAAAAAGCGTACTTTAGTATTTAAAAGGGAACTTAGCAGAGGGCCAGGGTCGAACCCCCCGGGCCCGGACACAGGGATGCTAGGCCGCATCGAAACCTTTCGCCACTGTGGGCCCGCACGTCTGGGGGATCACTAGGGGGGAGGGGGAACTTTCTTTTTGTATTGAGAGGTACACTTTGCAGAGGTCCAGGGTCGACCCCCGAGGGCACAAGCTGAGGCCCCCAGTCGGGGAAAATTGCGTAACTGTGCCAGCAGGTCCCGGGGGGTCACTTTTGGGGCTGGGAAAAGCGTACTTTTGTTTTGAGAGAAATTGTCAACGAATATCTCTTGCAAAAAAATCAATTAATGGCCAATTAGTGATTGTTACCAATGATATCAATTAATATCAATGTACATTTTAAACAATTAATTGAATAACAATTTACATTTCAAGTTATATCACCTGATATGGAAATGTTCCAATTGGCATCCATTTATATCATTACAGTCCAATTACATCAATTAATGTTTAATTGAAATTTACCAATGAAACATTTGACCAAATTACTCCACAATAATTTTGTTGGATGAGCGTAGCGAGCAAAGCGAAGATTCCATTTCACTATACTGGAGAAAAAAATCTGGAATGTTTTTTTCTTCTTCTTCTTTTGTATTTTTGTTTGTTTGTTAGCACGATTCCGGCTAAACCGATAGTCCAATTGCGATTAAATTTTGTGGAGCCTTTCGAAATCTCTGAACTTAGAACTGCCACGTTTTTGAGGTCAATCAAAAATTATTTCTCTTTTCAAATCGCAATTTTACGATTTTTTTCGATTTTTTAAAAATTACTTCGACTTATAACACCTACATGCTTTATTCGAGTGTAATGATTTTTTCACAGAACCTTAATTTTATGAATTTATATATTCGTGTGAAATTTGAGCGCAATCAAAACATTATTTCTTATGAATATTGCAATTTTACGAATTATTTTATTTATAAAACATTCTTCGACTTTTAACACCTTCATGCTTTATCCGAATGTAATGACTCTTGCGACAGAATCTTAATTTTAAGAATGAATATATTGGTGTAAAAATTTGAGCGTGATCGAAAAATAATTTCTCATGAAAATCGCAATTTTACGATTTTTTTTGTTTAAAAAAACATACCGCTCATCCAACAACGAGCCTGAAAATCGTTTGCGAAGCTTCCTAGTATTCCAAATCAAGTGATTTCAATTATTATTGTTATTCAAATGGTAGTTTCAAAATATTAGATAAACATTTGGAATTCAACTGGTCGTCGATTTCATTTGCTCTAAATCGAAACATTTATTATTATAGTTAGTCATACATTTATCCAGTACAAAATTCAAAACCTTTTCACGATGAATATGATACAACACAAAATTAAACTAAACGGTGTAAAAATGTTCAAAATTGATAATTTTATGCTATGCTCCATCGTTAATAATCTTTCATAATTAACTTATTGCGACGGTCTTTTCATTAAAGATTCTTGTCTGAACAATTTTGGCTATTTTTCGAGGTGCACATTTTTGCGTGTATGAATTAATATTTGGTGCACAGTTAGATAAACACGAATTGTGTAATTGAAACTAACTAGGGAAACGCCAAAGTCGTTGTTAAACGAGTGAGTGAGCCATGTGTTGAGTACCCGATTACATTACTTTTCTTCCCCCTACCTTAGGCCTACCTAGCCTATCATAGGCTAGAGAGGCGCATTATGACCTTACAGTTGACGCGCCCGTCCCCGTATGCCAACTAAACTTAAAAAAAACTATTATTTATACGAATATAATTATCAAATTTAAATGCAAATGTTCCCGGGTACTCACCCATGACTCGCCTAACTACGACTTTGGAGTTTCCCTAGTCTAGTTGGCTAAGCGCCCTTGTAGCCGAAATGTGAAAGAATGGGTTCAATCCCCTGGTCGGGAAAGATTTTGTAATTTCTAGATTGTATTTAAAAAATTATTAAACATGTTTTTTAAAATGCATATAACGCAGTGTAGTCCATCATCTGTGGCAATAGGGCCTACTATGGTAAACATAGCCAGTACGAAATACGTGAAAATATTGCAAAGTTTACTCAGTCTACGAGCGGAATTTGGGAGTACCTTGACGTGCAACATTCGACAGACCTTGCATGGGCACAGCATTTCACGGCCAGGCGAATAACAAACAAAAAATATCTTTTCAAAATTTAAAACATTGTACCCGATTACATTACTTTTCTTCCCCCTACCTTAGGCCTACCTAGCCTATCATAGGCTAGAGAGGCGCATTATGACCTTACAGTTGACGAGCCCGTCCCCGTATGCCAACTAAACTTTAAAAAACTATTATTTATACGAATATAATTATCAAACTTAAATGCAAATGTTCCCGGGTACTCACCACATGACTCGCTCACTCGTCTAACTACGACTTTGGCGTTTCCCTAGTCTAGTTGGCTAAGGCGCCCTTGTTGCCGAAATGTGAAAGAAGTGGGTTCAATCCCCTGGTCGGGAAAGATTTTGTAATTTCTAGATTGTATTTCAAAAATTATTTAAACATGTTTTGAAATGCATATAACGCAGTGTAGTCCATCATCTGTGGCAATAGGGCCTACTATGGTAAACATAGCCAGTACGAAATACGTGAAAATATTGCAAGGTTTACTCAAACTACGAGCGGAATTTGGGGGTACCTTGACGTCCAACATTCGACAGACCTTGCATGGGCACGGCATTTCACGGCCAGGCGAATAACAAACAAAAAATATCTTTGCAAAATCTAAAACATTGTCGTTAAAATTATTTCATAACATTGAAAGTCTATTTTTCAGTTTAATTTTTCTTGTAGGTTTAAATCGCAATGAATCTTGCTGATTTTGTTAGCAGTTCTCAATAAACTCGTACCGGATGTCCGTTTAAAATTTCAGCGCAATCTGTTCAGCGATTCGGCTGATTTTCAACGTACACACACACACACACACGCAGAAAAACCATAAGGGCCGTTTAAGTCGAATGGAAATCACTACGTTCGCTACGCTCACTCGTTCAAAAAGAAAAATCCCATTTTAAATTCTCACCTGCATTAGATTTTTACAAATCTAACAGCCAACAACTTTATAAATGTATTATAAATTACAAAATTACGGACATTATTTATTTTTAAATAGTTTTTCATGAAATCTATATGAAGTGCGACATTCTCCTAAAAACAAAGTTTCACACACTCACCCAAACATAATGTCACTACTAATGAGTAATGACCGTTTCATCCAAATGGTATGTGTCCATACGGGGTTTTAAACTGGGAAAATAGAAGCTCCAAAGTTTTACTTTTCAAATTGAAAGTAAAAGTAAAAAAATATATTATTATCAGTCAAGTATCTCTAGCACAACACAAATCTAAAATACCCTTTAACATTTATCCCGGTTTAATTTTCAAATCAAATATTACCAAGTTTTTCAAAATTAGTCCATGCAATTTATTTTATTCTTTACGCGAGCTTGGTAAAGTGTATACGCTATAAACTAGTGGCACAAGTTCTTAATAACTTTACCCTACTCGACTTACCTCCCCCCAAAAAAAAAAAAAATAATCACTGTTTGATCCACCATCGAAAAACACAATTCAACCAACTAGAGTTCTCATCTATTATCAGTGAGTTTAAAGAGAATCAAGTCAACGTTTGACACAGACACCATCGACAAGCGAATAATTGCCAACCAGTAATCGGAATTCTAATTTAAAGAAATCGTTTTCGACGGTACATTTGCGGAATGCCTATAAAATATTGCAGTTTACTCTTTGCGACGGGCAAAAATGTAAAGATGTAAAAATGTAATGACAATATATACTGGACAATATCTTAGTTTATTGGATGAGCGTAGCGAGCGTAGTGAGCGAAGCGAAGATTCCATTTCACTACACTGGAGAAAAAAATCCGGAATGTTTTTCTTTTTTTTCTTTTTTTTTCCTGTTTGTATTTTTGTGTGTTTTTTAACACGATCCTGGCTAAACCGATACTCCAATTACGATGAAATTTTATGGAGGCCTTCGAAATCTCTGAACTTAGAACTGCCACGTTTTTGAGCGCAGTCGGAAAATTATTTTTCATTAAAATCGCAATTTTACGATTTTTTTCGATTTTTAAAAAATTTCTTCAGCTTATAACACCTACATGCTTTATCCGATTTTAATGATATTTTTTTTTTTTAATTTTATGATTTTTAATTTTTTTAATTTTATGAATTTAGGTATTCGTGTGAAATTTGAGCTCAATCGAAAAACTATTTCGAATGAAAATCGGAATTTTACGGGTTTTTTCTTTTTTAAAACAATTCTTTGACTTTTAACACCTACATGCTTTATCCTATTGTAATGATTTTTTCACAGAACCTTAATCTTATGAATTAATATATTCGTGTTAACTTTGTGCGCAATCGTATAATTATTTCTTATGAACATTTCAATATTACGATTTTTTCCTTTTTTTAAATTACAATTAACTAAAAAAAAATCAAAATTTAAGTTAATTTTTTATTTAATTTAATTTAATTTAAAAAAAATCTTCAACTTTGTTTGATTTTCTCACAGAACAACAGAAAATCCGCATAACACATGGCAGCTCAATGCACCAATTACGCTCATCCAACAACGCGGCGGGACTTAAGCGTTTTCCTATAGTAAAAAAGTAAGGTACCCGCGAATTATTAATTGCAAGTAGAAATGACGTTTTGTTATGTCAACCTCGTAGAATATAGCATTAATATTAATTTTAAATTTGTTTTGAAGTATTCTTTTTAATTTCTCATAGTCAATATTAAATATTTGTATTTTTTACCAGAAATGTATTGTTTGTACAAATGCATTTGTTTATTTACTGTTCACATGTTTAAGAAGCAGCTGTGTGCACTTTGTTAATGTAATGATAAGAACGAGTACGGGATCGTTGAGGAAGAATACAAAATTAAAATTACGTTGCTATTTTTGGTATTTGGTATTTTTGGTGGTGTGGCTTGTATCGCATTCAAAATGGTGGAGATGCCGAGCTATGAATTTTCAAACTTTCTGGGGGGCTAGCCTGCACTCTTACTTAACCTCAGGGTCACTTAAAATATGCTGTGTCTGTGTGCAATGCCAATAAAAATCGCATGGCTATCGGATGTCGTATTCGGGTTTTATTGTGAACACACACACAGAAGGACGGACAGAAAAGTAATGTTTATATAGTAGTAATACACGGTTTACACAAATATCACTATTTATATTTTTCTATGCACAAAAGTACATCATTGTATGTCAAGGAATGATTGTTTATGCATTGTTTATTGTTTACAACCAAGGAAAACAATATAACGCAATGATAAATAATTTGTTATTCGACCACTGGCAGTAATACGATTATTTTACAATTAAAAATGTAAGCGATAAAAAATCGTTTTAAATAATTTTAAATAGAACAGATTTAAAAAAATATGTTGGTTATAAAAATGTCCCTTTCAGCTGTTGGATGGCATTATTCATGATCGAAGACAAATTCTCTTGGAGAACGTATGGTATAAAACGAATGAGCGGAAAATTATTGACACGAAAATTTCAAAATTCACATAGTAGCTAATTTCTTGTCAATAATTCAATATGAAATTTGTGTTTTGCCTATGTTATGTTATTATATTATAAATACTGAAATTATAATAGAACAGTTAAGTTGTTGAAATAGAAATTCTAGACATTTACATGTTTTTTTTATAACAGGAAATAGATCAAATTTGTACATTATCTCAGGTATTTTTAACGCCTTTCTAATGGCAAAAATAAAAACACAAAATTCCGTATCCTAACCAAGATCGATAAAACATTGCCATCTTGCACTCGTTAAAATACACATTTGCAAATATTGAATTAATTTGATTTATTTTTTGTTATAAAAGAACATTAGCCTAAAACTGCATTTCATTGTCCTATGCTATGAGTTACAAAATATTTTATTTTATTTAACGAAGGAGCGGAGTGACTGAGAGTCTCTATTCAACTCAAACGGGTCTTATTCGGTGATTCTGTGTGTCTGTCTGTCTATCTGAACGTCGAAAATCAGCCGAATCGCTGAACAGATTGCGATGAAATTTTAAACAGACATCCGATACGAGTTTACTGAGAACTGTTAAAAAATCAGCTAGATCCATTGCGATTTAAACCTTCAATAAATATATATGTTATTTAAACAATATTAATATGATTTGTTTAGATTTTTCATATGTACTCAACACATGGCTCACTCACTCGTTTAACAACGACTTTGGCGTTGCCCTAGTACTTAAAGGAAAGTGAAAATCCGCATGTAAGCATCACTTTTCGTCCGTCCGTCTATGCGCGTGTCACGTTTCAGTTCAAGACGAAATTCGAACACGACGTCCGATTGACATTCATTCGGTTTTTGTGGTTGAATAACCCTTTAACAAGGACGATACAGTATGATTTTGTGGTTCTAGGGGAAAATGGGGGGGGGGTACTGGCAGCCTCACCCAAGAAATATTTAAACTTATGTGCCCCACAGCTACATCGTCAAGGCCCGGCAAATAAATTTAACTCCCAGATAAGTTGTTATCACAATGGAAACTTATTTTTTTGGAAGTTTAACTGAAACATTTTAACTGGAAATTGAAATTAAGGACATGACGAATGCAAAAAAACAATGCTAACAAAAAACCAGGCGCCACCACCCAAAAAATTATTGCACCGCGAATTATATTTTTTTTCTTCTTATTTGTCGTTATGTTGATAAAATAGCTTCGCTCACTCTTTCGTCGAGTTATGTATGCAAGGATCAAGGCAAAATGCAATATCTGTATGTCATGGAAATAGAACTAATAAATAATTAAATGGAAATCTAATATAAATTCTAAGATACAGACGCTTTTATTGGACTAAAATGTTGGTAATCGAGCACATTTTGTAAAGAGTGTTACATTAACCGGTCAAAATTGGAATTTTGTTAGTTTTGCCCCTGTTCCCAGGAATCAAATTGAATTTAAAGTTATAACTATTTAACCAGCGTTCAAATTTATGCAAAGATTGATTATTTCCATATATTTTAATAATTTTTTTTTATTGATATAGAACAAACTTTAACTTGTGTTTCTTACTGCGTATTTTAATCATGAAGAACAGCGTAGAAGTTGAGGGGTTGGTTGTTGTCACGAGGCTTTGTAGTGCGCAATTGTGGAATGGGTCTACGCCTGCCTGGCTCTTAAATTAGATTTCAACACTTTGAGTGAGAATAATAAATAAGAGTATTTGAAGGGTCATCTCTCGATCACAAAGTCTGAATCTGCGTTTGTAAAGATGACAAAGCCGTGGTTAGAGTCATTATTACAAAAAAGACCACCTACTAAATCCAAATAACAGCGGAGTGTATGAAAACACGATAAGAAGTGCAAATTAGATAAAAAAGAATAAACTACTTTACAGGATAACATTGCTTTCAAATTAAGCAATACGACTTTAAGAGTGTTTGAAATCGATGACAAATAAGACAATTTCGATGACTTGCATGTATGCGTGTTTGCCAGTCTAGTGAGTATAAACTAAATACATAATACATCATGTATTATTACGTATCATCTGTAAAATATTCGCAAGTCCCTGCGTTATATTATGAATGCACCGAGAATCCGATAAAAAATTACCCCTCCCCCTTAAGCAAACTTTCAATAAAGTGCTGACGCGTCTGGTTATCACAGAGTAATGTTGCACTTTCACATTTTTAACCAGTAAGAATGCTTAGCAAATAGTCTACACATATATTAATATCTCTCAAAGAAAACAGTCCACCTTCCAAATTTAAAATTTAAAAAACACACAATATAATATAGTTTATATGCCATCATGAGTGTGTTGAGAAGTGAAAGGTTGTACCAGAAAATGGATACAGTCTACAAGTAATGTATTTTCAATCTTTTACGTGAAACAGATCAACAAGTGTTTGATAAAAATAGCCCATACGTGTTACACGCAATAACCTAATTTGGGAGGTCGTTGATTTCATCTTGGCATGAGTCATATAAAATAGCCTTGGTCATCCGTTCCCAAATATCCTCGCTATCAAAACTTATTGGATTAGCGTAGCGAGCGTAGCGAGCGAAGCGAAGATTCCATTTCACTACACTGGAGAAAAAAATCCGGAATGTTTTTTTTTTTCTTTCTTTCTTTCTTTTTTTTTGTATTTTTGTGTGTCTGTTAACACGATTCCTGGCTAAACCGATACTCCGATTGTGATGAAATTTTATGGAGGCCTTCGAAATCTCTAAACTTAGAACTGCCACGTTTTTGAGCGCAATCGGAAAAATATTTCTCATAAAAAACGCAATTTTACGATTTTTTTCGAATTTTAAAAAATTTCTTCGACTTATAACTCCTACATGCTTTATTCGATTGTAATGATTTTTTCACAGAACCTTAATTTTATGAATTAAGATATTCGTGTAAAATTTAAGCGTAATCGAAAAAATATTTCTCATGAAAATCGACATTTTACGAGTTTTTTTCTTTTTTAAAACAATTCTTTGACTTATAACACCTACATGCTTTATCCTATTGTAATGATTTTTTCACAGAACCCTTATTGTATGATTTAATATATTCGTGTTAAATTTGAGCGCAATCGAGAAATTATTTCTTATAAAAATCGCAATTTTACGATATTTTTATTTTTTTAACAATTACAATAAAATTTACTTAAAAAAATTAATAAATTAAAGTTAATTTTTAATTTAATTTAATTTAATTTTTAAAAAATTCAACTTAGTAATGATTTTTCCACAGAACAACAGAAAATCCGCATAACACATGGCAGCTCAATGCACCAATTACGCTCATCCAACAACGCGGCAGGACTTTTTTCCTAGTTTAGTCACCATAATAGGCATATAGTGCAGACTATACCGATCATTATTAAGATTTAATTGTGATGTATTATTGTTTAATAAAAAATAAAAAATAAATGTATTTAGAGTCTGCCCACTCAGTTATGTAACTGATTTTCAGTGGGGGACAGTAAATCAAAGCGACTAAGCCAACCCTGTAGGCCCCGACGCAATCGACGAGTGAGCGATAACTAACCAAAGATCGATATTTTAAATAGGAAATATAGAAATCAATGGTATGGACAGTGCGAACACTCGCGGATCAACGCCAGAATCAACAGGGCCGATTCAGAAAAACTTTGAATTTATTATGAGCTTCGTTGCTAGGACGGCTCCAAAGTCACCGTTTACAAACTCCTAACGCAAGAACTGATGGACTTAAGTCCAAATCATAAGTTAAAAAACTTCTGACTTTGGCGGGAATCGAAACCTGGACCTTCTGCATTGGAAGCAGATACGCTAACCAAAAAAATTATATATATATATATTAGATTTGAGGCTTTCGCAGTACATGATATAAATATATATATATGTATATATATATATATATATATATATATAGATGTTAGTACTTTAGACAGAAATTAAAAAAGTGACTACACCGGGGTTTGAACCCGGGACCTTAGCTTACCGGGCTATGCTCTTACCAACTGAGCTATGCGGCCACCAATTTAAAACTGTCTAATTTTTGGTCTGTTTTTGTACCAAAAATTAGACAGTTTAAAATTGGTGGCCGCATAGCTCAGTTGGTAAGAGCATAGCCCGGTAAGCTAAGGTTCCGGGTTCAAACCCCGGTGTAGTCACTTTTTTAATTTCTGTCTAAAGTACTAACATAACAGCGTCATAGTCGCCTACTATAAAGCCAAGTTTAAACATATATATATATATATATATATATATATATATATATATATATATATATATATATATATATATATATATATATATATAATAAACCTTTAAATGTTGTTTGGTTATTTCAGAACTTATTGTATTTTTCTTGTTATCTGACTGGAGAATTAGTTCGGATGTACCATTTGAAAGTGAGGTTTTTACATTAATTGAGAATTTGTACTTTAAAATTTTCGAATTGTACAATATTTTAATTTAACGGTCCGTTGTATGTAATGCATTCACAAATACGGATACGGGAGAACTATAAATATTGATCAATGCAACTGAATTAATAAATTTAATTATTTTAAAAATCAAAATTTTACTCACTAATATAAGAATATATATCACTACACTTTGTTCCAACATCGTTTAGCTAGGTAAAGGGGTGTTTCCACCTAAATCTTGGGCATAAATAAATAAAATAATACGTTCTAATCTCTTCGTTGGAGCGGTGCAGAGTTTGAAGAGGGATACAAAAATGAAAAACGTTTTATTCGTGCGTTAGTCTCCTGGGCCTGGTATTTCTAAACTAACTTTGGGTGGCACTAGCTCCGCCCCCTAACCCATACGGCCATCTAAATTATTTGTATCATTCTTGTTGAAAGATAATTTTAAGATATGCATGTTAACTGGAGGACTTGTTTGGTTTTATTTCAGATGTGACACACGCACAGACGGACGGACAGACTGAAAAGTGATGCTTATATAGGAGCATCGCTCTCTATAACAACCCACAGGCAGTATTGTTCAATAACAATACAAATTCGATAAAAATCTTTGGACTTTTCACTGTTCATAAACAAATATTTATTTAACTAGGAAGTTTCGCAAACGCTTTTTCAGGCGCGTTGTTGGATGAGCGTAATTTTTTTTAACGAAAAAAAGCGTAAAATTGCGATTTTCATGAGAAATTATTCTTTGATTGCGCTAAAATTTCACACCAATATAATTATTCATAAAATTAAGGTTCTGTGAAAAAAATCGTTACAATTGGATGAAGCTTGTAGGTGTTAAAAGTCGAAGAAATGTAAGTTAAAAAAACAAAAACAAAATCGTAAAATTACGATTTTCATTAAAAATTATTTTTTGATTGCGCTCAAATTTCACACGAATATATAATTTTATAAAATTAAGGTTCTGTGAAAAATTCATTACAATCGGATAAAGCATGACGTAGGTGTTATAAATCGAAAACAGTAAAAAAATTCAAATAATCGTAAAATTGCGATTTTTACAAGGAATTATTTTTTGATTGCTCTCAAATTTTCATAAAATTAAGACTCTGAAAAAACAATTTCAATCGGATAAAGCATGTAGGTGTTAAGTCGAAGAATGTTTAAAAAACCGAAAAAATAGTAAAATTGCAATTTTCATAAGAAATAATTTTTTTGATTGCGCTCAAATTTCACACCGATATATAAATGCATAAAATTAAAGTTCGGTGAAAAAATCATTACAATCGGATAAAGCATGATAGGTGGTATAAGTCGAAGAAATTGAAAAAAAATCGAAAAAATCGTAAAATTGCGATTTTCATGAGAAATAATTTTTTGATTGCGCTCAAAAACGTGGCAGTTCTAAGTTCAGAGATTTCAAAGGCCTCCAGAAAATTTCATCGCAATTGGAGTATCGGTTTAGCTGGAATCGTGTTAAAAAACACACAAATATACAAAAAAAAAGAATAAAGAAAAGAACATTCCGGATTGTTTTCTCCAGTGTAGTGAAATGGAATCTTCGCTTCGCTCTCTACGCTCATCAAAATATTTTTATCAATATCATCACTAGATCAAAAGTTTGATTTCATACACCAACTGTCCTACGTGTCAATTTAATGTTTTGTTCTGTATTTTTATTTTTATTCATAAAAAGATTTTTTTATATTTTGGTACTAATACACCGCCATATTTATAACTGTTTGGAAAATCTTTTTGTCTTGTCTGTTGGTTTTTTTTAACTATTGCTATCCTGTAAAGTAGTCGAAATATTTCTTATTATTTTAATAAAAATATTTATTTTAACTTTTAACAGTGAATATTCCAATGATTTGTATTTTTAACGATAATATGTGTTTTATAGTTTATTTTTTTAGTATTGTTCAAGTTTCAAAAGATGAAATACAAATTTTAATTTCAGTCGAGGATGGGTGTAGTTGATTCCAATGATAAAGGTATATAGGTATATATTATACCAAAAGTAGAAAGTAATAAAATGACGAAATGGATGGACACGGAAAGATTAAACTTGCGTCTGTGTATAACGCCACGTTTAAAAAACATTATGACCATGCCAGTGGCAATAAACCTATAACGCAAGGGTCAGCCACCTGGTCAAGCCTACTTGAATGTCAAGGTTGTGTGACGGTTACGTAAGCTAACCACATAGAAGCACCCTAACCTACATGTTGCGTAACTGGCCTAGGTCTACGTGAAGTAATCCTACCTGCCGTGCCAATAAACCTTGAAATAAAACTAACGCACGGAGTATTATGCAGAAGGCGAGAAGTGTTACTTCGGTAAATAATATACACTAGCCAATTAATTGTGTGGCGTGTGTCGTGACATGTTTGATGCTCAGTGTTGATAGCGTTCTTAATAATTAATTAATATATCACAATTACTATTTATTATACAATAATAATAAATTTATTATCCCATTATTTAATAATGGTATACATTTTATTCAAACTAAACACGTGCTTGGTAGCAACACACGTTTTATGCTATATATTCAAATTTGAAAAAAGAGAAAACGCCGAATGATTTTTCTTGTCAGATGTATGTAGGCCTGTGTCCATTATGGAGCATCTCATTATGACACATGAGTAATAGGTGAACTATAGGTTGTGCTAATATATTCGTCAAACTTTTTCAATATGAATGTCTTATAACGTCAATTGAAACCACGACGATGGTTCCCATTCATGAATAGAAAATCTATTTTGAAGTTTAGTATAATCACACTTATATAATATAATCCAATTATTTTAAATATTAGCACTTTATCAAACTTGATGATTGTTCGTAATCGTATGTAACGATAATAGTGTTACATATTTTATTTAAACTTGTCGAAAAAAGAAAAAGTGTGTCTTTAGATGATAAACGTTTAAACTCAATTTAGGGAGTTTTATTGGTGGTGAAATTAATAATAATACAAACATTTTCTCGTTCCCAAATCTATTCCCCAAGTAATTTGTATGTGGTCATTATAAATTAAGATGATGACTTCCAGATCAAATGGCATTTTTTCTCTCCTTTCATCCTATCGTTCACTATAAACGAATCTGTACACGTGATTTTTGTGTATTTACAAACTAATCTTGGATTTGTTAAACATTCTAAACAAAGGACGATGTAAGAGGTAAGAACACGTATTCATGGAAACCCTTACTCAAAATACGCAAATGAAATACGATAGCCAAACCGACATATTTAAATTAATTTTTGTACCGAATAAATTACCCTGTTATATGATACAATGTATGCCCCTCTATAGAACTCAAGGTATGTTGCGGTAGGACAATTGTGAAGGGATGACAGAGGACTGTTTGAGAGGACTCAATCTCTTGTATTCGCTATAACGACTTAGGAACTTCAGTCAGGATATGCCGGTCACGACGAGATTTGAACCCGGGATCTACCGAATCAGAGTAAAGTGCTTAGTACTCGATCCAACACTGTCAGTACTTGACATATGTGTAGCTAAAAGTGCAATGCGCGAGACTCTAATTCAGGAGGGCTCGGATTCTATACCCGCAAACTGCAATCGTGACTTAAAGTTTGTCCGGGGTTTTCTTCAGTCTTAAATGCAATTCCAAGGGATTTCGAACTCATAAACAGAACTTATAGACATTCCCTTCACATCTACTCTAACTCGAAAATACCTAGTTAGACATTAACTTGCACATCCATTTTCCCATCCGTATGATTTTGTTGTTCTCGCGCACGGCATATCAATCTCCTTACTTCCTTACTACCCCCCCCCCCCTCCTCATTTTCCCTCTTAGACAAAAACAAATTGTCCACATGCGATATGTGTATTTAATAGTAACATGGCGATTTGAAACTCTAATTCTTGACATAGAACGGATTCAGAACAAATATGTTTAAGGGAATAGTATGATCTGTGTACTCACTGTTTGCCAGCATGGTGGCCAACCCCTTCTGAATCCCCCTAGGGTCATCCTCCGTGGTGTTAGGCGAGAGCATGTTCATGAGAAGCATCTCCTGATGTCCGCTGTTGAGCGCGATGTGGGGTGCAGCAGGGAGCAGTCGTCGGTTCGGCCTCTTGGTCGAGAACTCTGCCGACAGCCGCGTCCCGTAGTCGCTCCTCGTCCCGTGGACGTAATGATTCGACGTCGGGGGCGCAAACACATTCGTCGGCTCGTAATTGTTCGAATTCGGCCGATCATACCTCGAAATTGGTATATGATTTTGTAAATTACCGACGAAGTTCGCAGTAAAGTAGTTTTTATACGTAGATGGATAGTTTGACAATGACAAACCTCTCCCTTCTGAGTCTAAATTTTGTTGTCTCGCCTCATCTCGAACATTCTGTACGTATCCAATTAGCTTTTGAGTTTCTCTCCCGTTGTAAACGTTTGGAGGATTTTCGTAATTTTCCGGTAGATTCTCAACGAAATGACTGCTACGGTGTTCGCGCTCTGCGGGTATTTCACTCTGACCTTGATTACTTTCACTGGGATTGTTTGAGTGCGACCTGCTATCTGGGTTAAATGTTCTTTGTCTCGTCTCTTCTCTAGAGCTAGCCGTCGCCTCGCCCGGGAAGTGAATTCCCTCGACAGCAGTAAACAACACCACAATGCACATTGTCAACGAAGGCCATTGTCTTAATTTTGTTTTCTTCGTAGACATAGTAGTTAAAGTCATGCTTGTTATATTAATAACAAACAAGCCTTTAACATGTCTTAATACAAACCTTTTGCTTGTTAATTAAATTCATCTCCACATAATAAAAAAATATGTCTGCATTTAACTTTCTCCGTTCTTTAGACTCTCCACGAAATATGTTTTATTGGCGCTGTCATTCAGGGGGCTAAAGTCCTCAGTCAGCGCTGTCTAGGAGCAAAGCACCGTACTCAGCACGCTTCACTTGTTAAAGCCTCGATCATGTGTTACGCCCACCTGCTTGGTATTGCGCTATTGAAGGCATCACTTTCCGACATTCACTTGACTTTATCTAGGTTTCCTCTTCAAGGTCAAAGGTTACCACTCAAGAACTGGTCACTAGGGAAACACCTCTTCATGGAGTTAATTCCCCTGTTCGCTCTATTACAACGTCAACAAAAAGTTGCTGCAGTATCCGCCGCTCTTTTTATGATGACTGAGATGGTGTGAACATTCTTCGCTAATCTTCTTTTGACTAATGATGACTGGTTACTATTATAATTTTGCACTCATGGGTATCACTAGTTTGTTTTATTTGGCTTTATTTAGTCAACAAAATATGTATAACTTGATCACGACTTTACTTCATCAGAACTTTTGAGTTGGTTGATAGTGAAGAAATATTTTTTTAAATCCAAAATTGAGTTTGTTGTAAAACAAAATAACTATGCACTATAATCCATACGAAGTGTTGAGTCCGGAAGCAGCCAGTATTTTATCTTCACAGGAAAAATACATTAATAAAAAAAATACAAAATTAATCCTTAGCACTGACTTTTAATTAATAATAATTCGGGTTTCGGCGTCAAATTTTATCACTAAAAACACACACACTATTCACGTTTTAAATTTGAGATATTATAATTTACAAAATACAACTAGACACTATATCTTTGGCACGGGTTACGTATTCGACAATGCACTCGAGTCAATCCCCCATAATGGAGGGATGTTAGATGAGAACCCACCACATAGATCCCGATATTGCCTTGCGCAAGGTAAGTTGGGTACTGTCGACTTGGTTTCGGTCAAACCGGAGGAAAGTCGCCCAGCGAAGTAGCCCAACAAGAGGTGGTCGTCGTTCTCCTTTCTCGTAGACGTTTTACTCTCTCCTCGTCCCCCTCCCTCCCTCTCTCTCTCTCACTCTCCTCCCCTCGGAGATGACTGTGTGTGGTGTGGCCGAGAGTGCGTGCATGAAAGTCACGCTCCGAGGGCCACGGTTGACACTACCGGAAGGATGTTAGACGAGATATCATCGCCCTCCTAGAGATGGGGGGTTGGGCGTCGTCTGCATCTTGGGATTACCTTACAGGTTGCGATGTCGGCAACACATGAGACCGAAGTCAGTAGGTCAGCAGGACCGCGAGACCTCATGATGTCATCCTCTTTATGAAACGATTACACGTTCTATACATATAATTCATGGTAAGCATGTAAACGGTGACTTTGGAGCGGTCCTAGCAATGAAGCACATAATTCTTAAGTTGTTCCGAATTGACCTTGTTGATTCTGACGTCGCCAGCACGTGAATCTTGTCCAACAAGTTGGATCGGTGTTTGCTATTTGAAATAAACTGTCTCTGGTTGGTCACTGATTGCTCGTCGATGGCGTCGGCGCCGACAGGGTTGGCTTAATCCAATTCAAAAATTAAAGTCCCGTACTGAAAATCAGTTGTAACTGAGTATAGGTAAACTCAAAATACGAATGTTTGTATTTATATTATGTAAACATATTTTTAACAATCACGGGTAAGACCAAGGAAATTATCCAATTCGTCGTGCGTTGATCTTTTGTGCCGGTTAAAATTTACGATTAAAATATGTATCTTGCTTGTTCGCGCATTCAAAATGGTGGAGAGGTGCCGGGTCATGAGTTGTCAATCTTTCTGTGAAGCTAGTTACTGCCCCTTGTCACAACGGTCACAAACCACATTTTGTATCATCCTTGTTGAACCGCAATGTCAACAAAAAATGCATGTCAATCGAATGTCGTGTTCGGTTTTTATCGTGAGACGTGATACACGCACGCACGCACGCACGCACGGATAGAACGGACGGACGGATGAACGGACAGAGGCAGACAGACACAGACAGACAGATAGAAAAGTAATGCAATTATGTTGTGAGACTAAAATATGTATTTTGTATTCAAATTATATTGCAGGTAACCACACAAATATTTGACATCAGTAATGTTGACCGGTTTTCTTACAGGTTGAGTTTGCAAAACTAAAACATCTCAGTAAAATGCATAGATATATATGCATTCATGTTCAAGGAATTTGATGATAACGCATTCGTACCCAAAGTTCCATAACTGAGTTGACAATGTAATTCATTCATTAAGTACCTTAAAATAATTAATTGGGTATATTTGGTTGTCTACTAATATACAAGTGATACGTGCTATGAAGCAATATTCCTGTGGTGAAGTAATAAGTTGGCAATTTTTTTCCCAATTACCGAAATATACTACCTTCTTTACTATTTGTGATATAAAATAATTAAAAATCACAAGGAAGTATTGGTCTTTGGCCTTCTAACATTAATGAATGATATTAACTATACAAAAATTCTTTGGATGACATTGGATGTACGTATAAGTAAGCATTGGCCACCCATTAAGCGTGTCATTTAGATGTACAAAATTGCATTATTCTTTTGTTGAATCTAGTAGATTCCCTCTGTCAGATTAGAGAATACTAGATACATTTTACACCACTCAGCTCGTTAAAACTAATTATATCGAGAGAAATACCGAGAGCTACAAGTATTTAATTTGAACACATTCGTTTATAGACAAGTTAAATTTACACCATTAAGAGGTCAAGTCGTTTTCTTTCAATTGTAAACGTCTTGTTGATCACGCTCCCAGAATGATGCTTGCTTTCACTTGCAAACTAACTGCGGTGACTTGTGAGTGCATTGTACTTAACTAAGCAAATAACGATGCATCCGTTTTAAAATGACCGGGTGTGTCTAGCATTCAAACTGTGCAAGAAGGAGGACGGGTCCTTCACAATGAAAATAATTTCATTAAAAATAAGAAAATTCTTCCTTCTCTTCCAAAAATGTTGCTTACGTATTTTAATATCAATTCATATTTCTCGATTTGGATAGTCGGGAAACACTCCCGTAGGTGGAAATTATTGTTAATATTTAATACAATTCAGAATTCAGAAATTGGTCTAGTTGGCTAAGGCGCCTACCTGGAATGTGGGAGACTCGGGTTGGAACTCCGATCGGGATGGATTTTTTTATTTCTAAATTGTATTAAATATTATCAATTCATATAATTTGTGTCTCATATAATGCTTATGCTTTGTAGTACAACTTTATTTTTAAAACAAAGCTCTTTCTTTACATTAAGGTTGCCTTAAAGACACAGAATATCAAAAATTAATTCAATTGACGTTTATACAAATTACATTTAACAATAAGTAAAATTAGTTACATAGTATGAAAAAATGAAATGAAGTGAAAAATGAAGTGTGAAGTATGATTTGTGAAGTATAAAAATAGCAAACATTGATTTATACTTGTTACTTCTTGCTTTGGCCATATAGATGATTTCTAAAAATCAAAATCGATCCCTTTAAAGCAAAGTTACTCACTACCAAAGAACGAATAAATTTCAATTTGAAATTTGTAAGACAAAATTTAAAATGTGCAAAAATATCCTATTATTTGTGTTTGCTGTGATACTCTTGCTATTGGAGGCATGAGGTGGTGGATTAGATTGTTCAGGCGTCCTTTCCATTGATCAAATTTCACCCGATACAAAAATAGGTACCCACCATTTTCTTTATTTTTTTTTCATTTATTTGGGTCAATGTAAATCAGTTACACTAACAGTAAGGAAATGTGTTACGCCCGTAGGCTGCAGCCTAGGTAACCTAATGGCTAATACGGGCCTGATAATAATAGACTATTAAGCATAACGTTACTCCTGCATTTATAATGTGTATAATACACTATTCAATATCCTCCTATACTTAATCTTTACCATAACTTTCTACCCCATGTGCTCATTCAACTCCCATCCCCGAACCCCAAATTAAGTAATTACCCCTTGCCCCTGCACCCACCCACCCGACATGGCTAAACGAAAGTGTTGGCGCCAGGTGAAGTGTGATCCCAATTGCCCCAGCGCGTGGTGCGTTGGAGAAAGTCCCCAACACGCAAGGTAGGCGGACGAACACACCAGATTACTGTGGTTTCTCATTTCAAGGACCACGCGCTGCGTACGTCATTATTGTCCCCTCAAGTGATAATTAATTCAGTTACATTTTTAAACTTGGATGTAATTAACACACGTGAAGGTATGTCGAATGTGCATATTCGAGACCCGTTTCTGTTATGCCCGTAGGTATTAATATACTCGTTTCTACGGTTATTATGCCTCTTCTTTCTTCTTTCTTATATTTTCATACCGGTATATGCTTTGTGTTCTTGTTTTGTTTCTTGTTTTTCTTGTATGTTTGTTTTTCATACCCTAAACTTGGATTTTTTAGTTCTAATTTTAACCGTTTTGTATAGATCCATATGTAAACGTGTGCAACCATACTGAAAAGTTGACTGTGAAAAATAATCATCTATTGAATCTAAAGAAAATAAAAGGGCAATTTAATTTGATAAGTGAATCGAAGTCTCAATAATTTGACTCGCTTGAGATTTTTTCGTTTTTTGTTTTTTTCGTGTTATGATATTGGCTACACGGTTTCTCCGATCTTGATGATATTTTTTGGACACCTTCGAAATCACTAAATTTAAACCTGCTACAAATTTGAATGCAATCCGAAAATATTTATAGAGTTTTGTTTTATTTCTGCTAATTAAATCCTCGCTTTCTACCAGCTGCATTTACACTTCGATCTCAATTCAATTTTCAGACAACCTTTACAATCTTTAGTCTAATTCCTTTCGCGATTTTGCCCTAAACCGATTTCATTGTCATGAAAATCACATTTTTTTCTTATGAATTTTAACAGTCTTACGATTCAGTTGCACGGAAATTAAAACAATAACAACTAAACACACTTGTAGGGAACTTGGATTTTTTACATCCTTGACCAAATAAGTAAAAGCAATGGCAATTTCATTTATTTATTCCGTCGTTAGTACTCGCCTTTCACAAGCAACTCTGTCTAAAACTCTACTAAGAATAATTTCTGAGACGCATTATCAGTTTTTGATCATTACAACTGTTTTCTTCCGTTTAAAACCATGCCCATCGATACTTGGGACGTGTCTGAACTAGTCTCATTCTTATTCTCAGTCTCATTCTCGGTCTCGGTACTAGAAATGTAACTTTCGGTCATTTCTTGATGGGAGTATCAACAATGGTATTAATATCCAAAAAACAAATAAACGAACAGCCGTGGAGTTGGCACATGCAGGTGGCCTACTGATTGCGATTTTAACAGTACTTTAACGTTTCCATACCAAATTTGATTCTGAACTATTAATACTATATTATTTATTATATTCATGTAATAACTTATTTGGTTACTCAACGTGATTTGGAAGGACTTCCTCGATCGGAATCATTTGTAAATTGCTTCTGACGTCACCGATGATTAATGACGTCAGATTAAGAATGAGAATAAGAATAACCCATGTTTTTCAAGCAATCACACACGTCATTAGAATTCGATCTATTGTTCGGAGAAAAGTAATATCATACTCCCGATTAGGTTCCGATCAGTGTCTCGGGCGTTACAGTTGAGCCACCCTGCGGTTGCACACACTAGGTTGCACATGGCAATATATCAGCACTGTGCGTGATGCAGATACTCCTTCTTACCTCACGATGAATTATTACAAGTATTTTCCGATGTGTGACATACAGATAGGATATGAAGGATATGATGCAATTCATCATGACACATCTTGTTACGTACAGTTTGTATTACTTCACTTCAATAAAACATCCAGAGGTGTATTGATAAGATGAATAATGTTTTCTTCGACCGAAAAATAGAAATTAAAATACTTTGAAATTCTTGATGGAGTGTAGCGAGCGAAGCGAAGATATTAATTTGACTACTCAAGAAAAAACTTCATACGGAATCTCTTACAGCTGAACTTGTACGTTTTAGGCGCAATTAAAGAAATACATCTAATAAAGATATCGTTTTTAAGTATATTTTAACTTAAAGGGGTATTTAAGCGCTAAACAAAAAAAAATATTTCATTCAGGCTAACTAGTAATGAATTTAGCAATTAACAGAAAAATTATTGGGGCCACCATGACCTCCCAAAAAATTGTCAAACATGACATTTTTCGAGCTAGGTCCCATCGGCAAAAATCTCCCATAAGAAATAACATGGGGACGATCTTTATGCCCCGTGACCTTGGAGGATTTTGATCCAAAAAAATATTGGCCATTATTGACGTACTATACAGCCTTTTCTGTAAATTCTCTATATTTTGTTTTGTAATTTGGGCAAGTAGTTCGGTCAAAAATATTACAAGATGGGGTGTGATTTTGGAAGGCATATTTTTGCGTGTTTGAGGGTATATTTTGGCACAGTTTCAAGACACGATGTAAAAAAATGGGCATTTTAGATTGGTACTATGCTCTAGTATCTATGTGGACCAAAAAAGAAGCAGGTTAAAGCCGATTTAAGAAATTTCCCAAAACACCAATTTTTTGCAAATTTCTGGATAAAAAAATTGAAAAATTCGTGTTAAATCACAGTTACAAGATATAATTTTTAAACTATCATTTTAGTGTAGTGTTGTGCTAAAGATCATGTGGTAAAAACTATTTTTCTGAGTTAATAGCCCCTTTAACAATTAAACGTTATAGAATAATTATTGCTCAGCGAAATTATACCTTAACAATAATTCTCTACAATGATTAAGGAAATCATTGCTGCATCGTTAGGTATTATAAAAACAAATAAATGCATAATACTTGGTTTCTGTTATAACAATAACGGGAAAAAATAATTTTTGGGTACATCTTTGTTGGATGAGCGTAGCGAGCGTAGCGAGCGAAGCGAAAACTTCAATTTCACTGACCTCTCAAAAAATTTAGCTCCAATGTTTTTTTGTGTGTTTTTTTTTTTTTTTTTTTTGTTTGTTTTTTGTCTGTTTGTTCGCACGATTCCGGGCAAACGGCATAAGCGATCTTGATGAAAATTTGACAGGACCTTCGAAATCTCTGAACTTAGACGTGCCACGTTTTTGGGTTCAATCGGAGAAATATTTCTCATGAATATCGTACTTTTACGATTTTTTTTCGATTTTTAGTGCGATATTTTCGTGACATTTGGGCCGATTCTGACCAAACGGGTGGGGCTAAAAAGTTCATATTTTACATGGTCATTAAGATTATGGTGATGTAGTACCTTGTGAAAAAAAAAGTTGAAAAGGTAACCAGAACCCATAAAATAAACGTACGTTTACGATATTTTTTCGATTTTTAGTGCGATATTTTCGTGACATTTGGGCCGATTCTGACCAAACGGGTGGGCTACAACATTCATATTTCACATGAACATTAAGGTTATGGTGATGTAGTACCTTTTGAAAGAAAAATTTGAAAAAGTGAGCCAGAATTCATAGAATAAAGGTTTTGATATGAGTTTTTTTTGAGGTTTATAATAACCATTAACAAGTAACATTTGAAACTCGACAACAATCACCTACAATGCATTCACAAAGCACTTGCAAAGGAAAAGTGGTCCCACGCAAACTAAAAACTTACAAAAACGCTCATCCATCAACGCGGCGGGACTTTAGCGTTTTTCCTAGTAATATTATATTTGTACTGGTGGAAAAGTATTTTTCATCAAAAATGATTTATGGTAGATTAACGGTAGTAAAATTTTATACATTTCGATTCATTTACGTCATATTTAAAAAAATAGTTTAATTATTGTTACAATAAAATTTCCTTTTTTGTCGTATTCAAAATTATGCAATTACTGATTATTGCATTGTGTGCGATCGTGTTATTATAGCTTTATTTTATTTTGTAAATGAAAATATAAGACGTTACTATAAATAAATAAATTGAAATAATTAATATTAAGTAGAGCCTAACCAAAAACGCTCATCCCTGTACGTGATTTTAAAAAGCGTTCCCAAAAACAAAACAACTAAGTTTATCTCTCTCGCCACGTGAGTTCCAGTGAGAGTTGTCACTGCTGAAAGTGGTCTGCAGTAAAACTCGACGCGCAAAAGAAAGAGAAGACGACGACGTGTTTCATGGAAGTGTCCACGCGCCGGGTCAGCTGAACGTTACGCCCCTTTAACATCGAGAACACCACGTTGTCAACAGAGGAAACACAGACTTTACTGAGGACAGCGCGAGGCGAGACTTTCTTTAGACAGATAAAAACGGTAACGGGATTTTCATTTTTTGTTAATTACACAAAGAAGTACAAGACATTAAAGTGACAAACATTGGCACCAAACATCTTAATACAATCTTAAGACATTCTTTACGGCACTTACATTTGTTGTTGCGGTATGTGTATGTAAGCTGTAAAGTTAGCTGATGTGTTTAACTATTTGATACGTTGAATATACAATGTTAGCGTACTTAATCATTTAATCTTATTATTCTTATCTATTGAGTAAAATTTAAGATGTTTATAAAGAACTCGTATGTTTTTTTAATTTATAGTTTGTTGTTTATTGTAGTCCACTGACATCATGCACATAATACATACATCAAACAACATACAACAACAACATAACAAAACATAATAACAAGTTCTCAAACACATTCATTTCTTTTTTACATCAAACAATGATTTAGAATGGTATTTTTCGTTGAAGATAGTAATATGCTGAAATATACGGTATATTCTGAAGATAACAGATACAATAATGTGAAAACAATTTAAATCTGTGCCTAATGCCAACTAATTTATGAATTGGCCTTCATTAGCAATTTATTTGATACTAGATTAGTAGAAACGTTCAAAAAATTTAGACAAAAGGTTTATTTTGGGTAGTTGAATGATTGAACCTCGGCAAATGTGTTGTGAAATATTATATATATACATATTATATCAAAATAAATATTAATAACATACTCATACTTTTACTTTTGGAATATCTCACTATACTAGCCATTCGGCAATGCTTTGTTCACCATTCGGATAGGGAAGTGGTTCATTACGACACAATGCTATGATTTCTGATGGTCAGCAATACCAAAGGAGGTGGCCCATGCCCATTACCCACCCCCCCCCCCCCCCCCCCCCCACCATCACTCGCGCCAGACTATTGTTCTAGAGGTCGACGATTCGAGTCCAGTCACCGTCAATCCTGAATTTTCATTTTTCCAAGATTTTTTTCGTTGAATATGTTGACTGCTGGAATTGAGTTCTATTCCACAGCTTTTTGACATGACCTCATATAACCATTAATCCCTTAACCTACTTTGTAACTAGAAGAGGGGCATGTAATTGTGATTGCCAGATATCAACATGAGCGTATTTTGTTACCAATACAAGAAGTTACAGTAATATACTTATGGGAATACAATGATTATTATGGAATATCTTAAAATAAAAATAAAATTTCGGTTAATCATGTTTGTGGGACTACTGATACAAATAAAAAATGTAATGGTTAGGGCAGATGGAGGGTTCGAAAGCTAGTGTTACGGCTTCGTTCTCCTCGACGTCTGCTCGGCAGTTTGGGTTAGTGGAGGAACCTACATAACTGTCAAGGTTTACACCGTCCTTTCGGATGGGACGTTAAGCCGTTGGTCCCCTTATTACTTTTCGAAAGAGTCGGCTATACGTGCCGGTACCGGGTTTCTCCTCCTCCCCTCTATTCATACTTTATCCTAATCCATCACCACTCATTGTCTCTAATAGACTGAGTGCATTATTAAAAAATAAAAAATAAATAAATTAAATTAAATTAAAATAAATAAAATAAAATAAAATAAAATAAAATAAAATAAAATAAAATAAAATAAAATAAAATAAAATAAAATAAAATAAAATAAAATAAAATAAAATAAAATAAAATAAAATAAAATAAAATAAAATAAAATAAACACGTAATGCATTGCAATGTTTTGGGTGTTGACGTAAATTATGCGCATTACACAACTGAATGAACAGGTGAAGACCACATAGGCCATCATTACACACAAGAGTAGCGTCTAGTAGGAAGGACTTTAATAACTAGTATCCGGTGGTCATCAAAGCCCAACCCTGTCTTCACGTCACGTGCGGACAGACACAGCCCTGCCTTATTACGCACCGTTTAATTTGAAAGGCAATCAATGTGTTAAAACAAAAAGAAGCCCGCCCTTCCATGCGTTGTCTAGCGCCATTGTCTGCGCACAAAGAATAATTTTTTTAAAGGTCCATTGTTCTTGAAATGTGAAATTATTTTTGAAAACCCAAAGGAAATGCACGGGTGCATTAAATTGAAACCGTCTACTGATTGTGTATGTACTATGATAATGGGTGCTAAATTCAAAAGCTAACATCATGAATCACAATAATTGAGCGACAGAATACAATCTGCAATCTTATTATTGTAAAAATGTCAGTGTAGCAAACATACTAAAACATGCTTTTTATAAGATAAAGATAAAGATTAGGCATTCATAGTTTACAAGAAAAAGATGAACTGAGAAAGTCGGTGTCTTGAAGCGTAGAATTATTAAAATGTGGTGTATGTAGGGGAAATGATACAAATTCATTGGTGAATATTAAGGGACGATGTTATTACGATTATTTCTTATTTCAAAAAATTTAATATATTGCTGATGCAACGAAGAATGAACCATCGAATCTTCGCAGGAAATAAAGCCCAACACACAAATTATAATCGGAAAAGAAATAAGGTAACATTGTTTTTTTTATGTATCAACTATTTTTTTTAAATACAATCCAGGAATAATTAAATATAAATACAACTACGCGACTTTCCGATTAATGAGGTTAATAAATAAATAAATAAATAAATTTTTAGTCTTACAAAATAATCAGTCCAGTACTTTTTGTTATCTTAACATTACAATATAAACTAGGACGATTCGCTAACGCTTTTTCCAGTCGCGTTGATGGATGAGCTTTTATGGTTGATTATCGGTGCCCTAATAGTACGATTTCTATGAATTTTTTTTTAATTATCCCTAAAATCTTAACATATCTACATTCAGTGATTTCATACGTTCTCATAAAGTTTTATTGAGATCGGAGTAGCCGTTTGCCCGGTCGCAAGCCAAATATCACGAAAAAATCGCATTGAAAATCGGGGAAAAAATCGTACGATATTCATGAGAAATATTTCTTCGAGTGTATAAAAAAACTTGGCAGATCTAAGTTCAGAGATTTCGAAGATCAACTTTAATTTTCACTAAGATCGCATAATATGCCGTTTGCCCGGTAGAGAGCGAAAAAATGGAAAAGTGAAATTGAAGTCATGGTTTCGCTCATCCAATAATGTTTGTTTGCAATGGTTTCCTTTTCCAAAATACGCATATACCATAATTTTTGGTTTTGTTTAAATGCATGTAAATTAACCGATTGTTACCAACAGAAATGGAAAAAATGTTTGTTCCAATGAATGACGTGTTCTACCCTTTCCACTTAAAACTTCCGTCAAATTCAAACCGTGAATTATGGAGCATCTAATTGCGGGTTCCACCCACGAATTAAAGCAGAGTTCGACCTCGCCCACTAGCGCTGATGACCAGGATGTGGTCGTGGTTCTAACTACGACGAGTGCATCTCAGCGCAGCATCCGGACGAACAAGACACTATACATCGAGCTGTTCTGACGGTAGAAAGTGGAAGTTAAATTACTGTAAGGCAACCGGACCTCGGTTTAATTGGACTCGTCATCATCTTGTTCAAATCTTTCCAAGAAGAGAAAAAGAGATAAAGATAATTTCGCTATTTTCCATTTCCATTCTGTTTATTGATTTGATTTGACTTTCATTCAAGTTTTTAGTCAGCGTTGTCGCGTATCTACATAATATTACGAGTCACTCTTTGTATTATATTGGTTTGATCATACTTTATTTAATATTTTTAAAAATTGAACAAGAAATGTTATGTTGAAAGTTCAAGACTAAATTATATATTCTAATACCAAGTCTTGATGTTACCGAGTGGGTCGATCACCAATAGTAAATGGGTGTAATTCTTTGTTCAATATGTGTATAAATTACTGTGATATCGCATACATTTTTAAATTAAATGAGAAGTCAACATGAATGAATTTTAAGTAAGTATATTTAAAAATTTAAGATTTTTTTTCCGTTTAAATGATCTCTATCTATTTTATACGTGGGATAAGTAATATTAAATTGATCAAAAATGTTATGAATCACTAAAAACAACACTTGACTTGACGTAAACATTAAATTTTACTATAATAGTATATTTAGAAAATTCGCTTTCAATTTCCAATATACCATGACTTAACTCCTGTTGTATTTACATTTTTTAAATTTACAGAGTTTACTTATAATGAAACGATAGAAATAATCATTAACCTACTTTGCGTTGATTATTTTATATTGAATCAGTTAACGCATGACTGAACTTAGCTAGCGGATCGTATTTACTGATAAGTCTTTGTTCATCATCGTATTGTATTTTATATTGATCAAATTCAAATTGACCTAATTGCTTGCACGTTGAAAAACATGCCACGTCTCATCTTATACAATCGTACAATGTATGTTTCAATTTAAGGTGGTATACCTTATGTAAGTATAAATCTTCGGGCACTATACATAACCTTAGCTATTGTGCACCCTTAAACCATAATAACTAATTAACTTACTAACTAACTAGCTAATTAACGGATATAATTCTTCTATTGAAGCCTAGTCTATAATATCTGACTGCAGGCTGTGAGTTCACCAAAAAACAAAATATTAAATGCATAAAACGAATAAAATAAATCTCGAGTAAGATCATTAATCACATCCTTTTGAAAAAAGCAAATTATTTTTTTGTATTTTTTGGGTTGATGCATAATACTACCATTCCATAATTGCTTTATTATTCCATTATAAATACCATTCCTACTATTAAATAATTTTTTTGTGGGACGCCTGCCTAGGGTACAAATTCATGCCCCTCTTCAGGTGTCTAACAAGGTATGTTGCGTATAGGACAATTGTGAAGAGATGTCCGAGGGCTGTTTAAGAGGACTCAATCCCTTGCATTCGCAATAACGAATGAGGAAAACCTAGGAAAGAAACTGCAGTCAGGATTGCCGGTCTCGACGGGATTTGAACCCGAGACCTCCCGAATCAGAGTCGCGCGCTTACCGCTCGAGCCAACACTATTTGTAAATTGCTACTTTTAAGAATGATTTTGGTCCTAAGTTTTGCAAAAAGAATACGATTGGGATATCTGATATTTTTATTATCGCTTATACTCACCCTTTGCTCTGCAATAAGGTATTTTGAAATATGTGTTTTTATTACTTCGCATTCTACAGTGTTTTACATTTTTCGGTACGTTTATGGTATTTGTACCACCTTAAGGTCTCAAGAAACGAAAGTTATACAAAAATACGTTTCAAAATATTTAATTGCGTATAGTCAAAGGTAAATTAAATATTCAATAAAAATATCAGCCATCCAAAAAGTATATCTTTATACTTGGCACCCAAAATCGCAAAAAGCATCAACCAAAAATAAAAACGGTTATTTGAAATGACTGTGATTAATGATCTTACTCTATAACTACTGTTGGATGCATACTTTGAAATTATTGTGAATTCACAGTATTAATCATTCGAAATGCCATCAGCCATGTCGGAACACAAGCTACGATTGTTTCTCCATGAGTGCATTAAAACAATAGTGATTTGAATGGATTACGGTTTCAAACTACGAGTGCCTAAATGATGTTCGTTAAGGATGTTCGGCGGGATATTATTGTTTTATTACGTGTAAAAAAATCGAAAATAATAATTGCACAGCTTTTAGGGGAAAGTTAAACGAAAGAGTCATTGGTTTATGGCGTGTTTCAAATGACAATGTAGTAAATTAACTCTTTCAGTGTTTAGTGTGTGGTGTACTTGCCAATTCAAGTCTTTATATCAGATTGTTCCAAGTAAACTCTATTCGTCCATAAAGATGTGAAACGAGTCATTTCACCGAGAGTTCATTCACTTTTTTTTTTGTGTGGCTCGTTGGTCTTGTTGTTAGCGTATCTGCTTCCAATGCAGAAGGTCCAGGGTTCGATTCCCGCTAAAGTCAGAAGTTTTTTAACTTCTGATTTGGACTTAAGTCCATCAGTTCTTATAGGGAGTTTGTAAACGGTGACTTTGGAGCCGTCCTAGCAACGAAGCACAAAATAAATTCAGAGTTGTTCTGAATCGGCCTTGTTGATTCTGGCGTTGATTCGCGGGTGTTCGCACTGTGTCCATACCACTGATTGCTATATTTCCTATTACAAATATCGATCTTTGGGTTGGTTATCGCTCACTCGTCGATTGCGTCGGGGCCTGCAGGGTTGGCTTGGTCGCTTTGATTTAAAGTCCCCCACTGAAAATCAGTTATATAACTGAGTGGGCAGACTCTAAATAAAATTTATTTTATTTTATTTATTTTTAGGTACTGCTGTGGGTTCCATCATGATATTATTAGGTGTATAGTGTGTTTCATGAATAGAATGTTCTTTCAAATATAAAATTAATATTTATGCAAGCGACTTACAGAGTTCCTCGAAGAATCTCGTCCTGTTAACGTGCTTGGGAGGAACCAGGTACCTGCCCCCTTCCGTCGAGGCGGTACCATTCAGCGGGTACCCGGTACCCGGCGTGGTATCTAGCAAGCTCTGGACCACCTGGTTGATATCGTCCAGAGAGACCTGACTCAGTTGACCGTTGTGGGACTCGGAGAGATGGTCATACGCCTGGGAGATAACGTCTGTGCTGGAGTCTCCTGAAATAACGATATATAGTGTTTGTTTATTTTGTTGTAAATTAAATAAATAAAAGAGACGTTAAAAATGAATAATACAAATAAAATAATTTAATTAAATTAATATTTTTATTATTTATTTTACTCCATTGTAATTGAATACTATACTTTAATTAAAAATTTAAGATCTACTTTCATTAATTATTCTTAAAACTAATGTATATGGAAATATAACCGTGGTTCGATAAAATTTAGACATGAGTGTTTATTTAAAAGTGAATGTTATTATTTCTGTTTAAAAAATTTGTAAAATGATTTATTTAAAAAAATCAAAACAAGTTAACACCCTGTACGAGACTACAGGTCGATTTTAATTAGAAGACATATGTGTTACACAGTTACCCATAACTTAATTCACATTCACATTAACACTTTGGTGTTCCGAAGTATTATAGTCTTGCCTATATGCAGGCGTTATTAAGTATGGTCGTCCCACATTCGCAAGGCCATCTGTGGTACAAGGCATGTTACAATTGCATTTTATTTTCCAATCCAAAATCGTTTGACTTTGTTTTTCGAATAATGTTTTACTTGTCATTTATTTAGTTGTTTCTTAGAAGTAGTATCCTCGGCCACTCTTACCCAAGAGGATGCTGGTTATGTGGTTGAGGGCTGCGTCCTGAGCATTGGAGAGCATGTTGTCATCGAGGGCGTGGAGATCGGTAGTCATGGTAACCAACAGCACAGCGAGCAGGAGCGAGGGAGTTCCGGAGAGACATTTTGACATTCTATTCTGAAAGAAATAGTCATTCGCGTTAGGATTCATTTCCTGGCTATAATTGTGGATTTTGTGAAACTTAACTATTACCGAACAATGAATTTATTTATTTATTTATTATCATGCATATTACAACAGAGTCCCAAATACTCCACAAGTGCAAACCTAGCATAGCTAATGGATAGAAAACATAAACTTATTGACATTAAAATTACAATATACATAAAATAAACATTAACTCTTTAAAATATTTAAAATTTATCAATTTAAATTTTGAAACTATCAAAATAGAATACATGTAAGTTTTTTTTAAAAATTCATTACAATAGTAGTATGAATTTACAATAAATAATTTTGATTAACTGAACTTGTTTATTGGTTAATTGAACGAGGGGAGCGTAGCGAACGTTGTTTTCCCAAAACGGCCTTAATTGTTTTTCTGGTGCGTGTGAGTGTGCAAACCGTATCAAGTGAGGTTTTGCGCTTTGAATACCAACGGGGTCTGAGGTCCTTTTTCAAACCGAGGTCTTTGCCCAGGACCTCGTATTGTTTTAGCATCATAGCTGCATAACAGTATTGTTTTTAAGACTTTTCGTAAAATTTGAGCAAAGACCTCAGAACATGCTGTTTGCGCGTTTTTGCAGTTCATGGTGTGTAACACCAGAGCGCTCTCAAATAGCTCTTTACACACTTCATACACACTCTGGGTGAATTTTATCGACTATGTGGGGTCCCATTCAAACTGTGGGAACGCCCTTGTAAAGTGATAAGCCAATGAAATCGCAGTACCCAAATTTTTGAATTTCACACACTTATTTGACGGTATAAGGGAAAAGGGGGTCCTAAAATTCACTGGGTTTCGTGTAGCTTCTCTGTTTACGAGTTTGCAATTTACTTATTTATATTGTCCCAAAAATAAGTTTAGAATATTTTATTGAATTAATTTACATTCAATTATGTTATGTCACACGTTTTTTGGGTAAAATATATCTCAGTGCATATAGCGTGCTAGCCTCTAATCTGGGAGTGGGAGGAACACTGGTTCAATACGCTGGTATTTCCGAGTTTTATTCCCTCGGTATTCATCCAGGAGATTGAGGATGATAACTTCATTGTACAACCATATACAAAATGTCTTGCCATCTTCCAAATAATAAATTATTAACAATAACCCTTTTTGTCTTTGTTTACAAATCTGATGCTCTTTACATTTTCGAAATACTATTTAAAAAATAACTCCACTAAACTAACGGGGTCGTTTCCCACTGAGTAACAAATACGAAAACAAGATTATTAATAAAGAGCTAAGAACACAATCTAATTGGTTATAATTGTTGAGGTAAACACTTATGGCAAATTTAAATCTTGATTAAAAATAATTGCAAAATTTAGAATGATTGTTTAATAAGAGGGTAATTGTGGGTATTATATTATATAACAAGCAAGCTTCGCAAACGCTTTTTCTGGTGCGTTGTTGGATGAGCGTATGTTTTTTAAACGAAAAAAGCGTAAAATTGCAATTTACATGCAAAATTATTTTGCGACTGCACTCAAATTTCACACAAAAAATAAGTTCATAAAATTAAGGTTCTATGAAAAATCATTACAATCGGATAAAGCATGTAGGTGTTATAAGTCGAAAGATTTTTTTTTAAATCGAAAAAAATCGTAAAATTGCGATTTTAATGAGAAATAATTTTTTGATTGGGCTCAAAAAAGTGGCAGTTCTAAGTTCAGAGATTTCGAAGGCCTCCAGAAAATTTTATCGCAATTGGAGTATCGGTTTAGCCTGAATCGTTTTAAAACAAAAAAGACAAAAATTAAAAAAAGATGAAAGAAAGAAAGAGAAAAAAAAAATTCCGGGTTTTTTTTTTCTCCAGTGTAGTGAAATGGAATCGTCGCTTCGTTTATCCAAAAAGGGCGCTATCATTGGCAGATACAAAAAATCTTGGTTTTTACTTATATTTTGATTAATTAATTAAACCTTATTTTAGTACGCACTTCCGGTTGATATTTTTGATAGATTTTTATGCGCGTAGGTATTTAAAGATTCATAAACGAAACACTTGCACATTGTCCGAAGTATGGCTAGTTTTTGTCTCCCTTGTCAGGTCTACATGTGACTTGGCAGTTATAGCACGTAGTTGGTATGAAACGTTACTTTGCAAAATGTAAATCAATGAGCATATAAAAATATATATTGACACAATTAACAATAAAAATCAATATAAAATAATATGTAAGATTGTTAATATGTTCAAAGAAAAAACGCGAGAGATTTTTATGCACAAAGAAAGGGGGGAGGTGGTCATTTATGAAGTCCATTTGTGACTTGAAAAGAGAACAAAGCATACCTGTTAAAAATACCATGAGAGTTTACTTGCATCTACAAAATAAAATTAAAAAATCAAATTTGCATGTATGACTTCACTGGGAGTGGGCGTCACGACGGACACTGGTTTGGTAAGGCGACTCCCAGTGGCAGGTCGGAAAATTGTGAGAGTAGCACGAAAACGTAATGGGAATGAAAAATTCTATAAAACAACCGTTTAGGGCCTAAACTGTGAATCGTAGCGGAAAAATGTCCAAGAACATAAGCGTCTTAGAACCGGGGAAAACGCTTAATTTCCCGCCACGTTGTTGGATGAGCGTAATTGGTGCATTGAGCTACCATGTGTTATGTGGATTTTCTGTTGTTCTGTGAAAAAAAATCATTCCTAAGTTGAAGATTTTTTAAAAATTAATTTTAAAATTTAAATAAAAAAAAAATTTAATCCTTGTTTTTTAATTAATCGTAATTTTAAAAAAGAAAAAAAATCGTAAATTTTCGATTTTCATAAGAAATAGTTATTCGATTGTGCTCAAATTTCACAAGAATATCTTAATTCATAAAATTATGGTTCTGTGAAAAAATCATTAAAATCGGATAAAGCATGTAGGTGTTGTAAGTCGAAGAAATTTTAAAAAATCGAAAAAAATCAAAAAAATTGTGATTTTCATGATAAAATTTTCCGATTGTGCTCAAAAACGTGGCAGTTCTAAGTTCAGAGATTTCGAAGACCTCCATAAAATTTCATTGCAATCGGAGTATCGGTTTAGCCGGAATCGTGTTAACAAACAGACAAAAATACAAAAAGAAAGAAAGAAAAAAAGAAAAAAAAAACATTCAGGATTTTTTTTCTCCAGTGTAGTGAAATGGAATCTTCGCTTCGCTCGCTACGCTCATCCAACAAGGTGACTTTGTTTTTTGCTACGACCCCCGTACCGCCCCCGGGGTTGGTACGTCATCGGATGAATGAATTACAAATTAAATTACCTGGCATACGAATAATGTGAACGACGTGCCCACACAAATAACACGATTTCAAAGAGACCGGGTAGCGAGGTCGGCTGCGATTGGTCGACCGAGTTACGAGGATCGTCCACGATTGGTGTAATAATTAGTCGTAATGAAATATGGTTTTTAAGCCTTCTTCTAAAGTAAGTACAAAGAAGTACCATGTCAGAGGATACCCTATTTGGAATAAGCTTTCTTTTTTGTGCCCCCAGAAACTTCCACGTCCACGCGATCTAGAGATATTAAAGTGTAAACAATTCTGACTTCCGTTCTTATTTAAAGACCACGCATTGAAAAAGGACCTCGGAGCCCCGTTGTGTATTCATCCCTAGGACCTCACTTTTAACGCTTTGCAAACACACCACACGCCCCACTTTAGTATAATAGAAAATTACAGACCTCACAATATAGTGCGGGACCATAGTGTAAAATATTTGTATCCGTATGCTCCTTCATGAAGGAAGCAAGGGACCTATTTTACCTTGTTTATATATGTGTAGAGATACCAAAATGTCTTGGTGCCACTTCAAGATGGCGTCTTTAAAAAATGGCGGCCATTTTTTTTTCGCACACGATTTTGCTTGTAATTCAGTTAATTTCATCATATTTGAATGGTGTTTTGTTATTATTATAGCTTATGTATGCTTCTTATAGTATGTCGATACTGTGTTTCATTTTGTGTGTAAAATTTTCAACTTAAATGATGGCGCCATTTTGAAATGGCGCCATTTTTTAAAGTCTTTTTTCTGAATCTGAATTTTCTTCTGAATCACGTTTTGTTTGTAATTCAGTTAATTTTCATCATATTTGAATGGTGTTTTGTTATTATTGAAAGCGTGTGTAGTTTTTTATAGTACTATATCGATATTGGGTTTGTATATGTGTTAGGGTTCAAACTTTGAAGATAATGCCATTTAAAAATGACAATTTGCCCTGAATTTTCCCATCACGTTTTTAGTGGTAACTCCAGTTTGTTTTTTCACCCGATTTGAATGATGTTTTGTTATATTACAGCATTTTTTGTTTTATGGTTGTCTTAAAGGGCTTTCGTTACAAGAGAAAAATCCATCTCAGCCGGGTATCGAACCCGGGTCTCGCAATTGTGCGTCGAGTGCAAACTCCCATAAGCTACAGAGATAACTTTAATAACTTAATTCACCCATCAATCCGAAAGTGAAAAGTAAATCGTATCGGTAGCTTAAGGGTAAAGCACCCGACCAGCAATTGGGAGACCCGGATTCGATACTCGGCTAAAATGGATAATGCATTTCTGGAATGTTTTCTTTCTAATCCAATACGTCAAACAAGAGTGTTTCCCAATGAATGAATCTCTTCTCTTTTCTTCAGAGCAAAAAACATTTCGTAACTAATGAAAAATATTTGAAAAACATATTCACAACATTCATATGCACTTGCTCTGCATACAACACTCTTATTAGCTGTGCACGACAAATAACTGAAGTTTCAGTGCTCCCATCATTGCTTCTTCCCAACAGAACATTCAAACACAAACTGCGTTCATAAAGACTTTAGAGAAGGGCAACTCCATTGTTTACGGATGTCAGAAAAAGGTAGTAGTTACATTGGTTATTGGCCTCTTTAGACCTCTCAAACGTTTGGAATTTGCTCAAAAAAACAACGTAAAAAAATGGATCCTTTAAACAGGCGAGCTTCACACTATTATGGCACAATTAAGAGCCATTGGTATGTTCATTGAAGGAACAGGTGTTCCAGATTTGTGGATTGAGGGTGATCTGTACAGCCCAGCCACTGTCAAGCAAATCCTGGAAGGCACACGTGTAGCGAAGAGCATTACACGCTCATAAAATAATATCCTTGCTCCTTTTACCCTGTATGAGCAAGCATTTTACAGAGAGTTTCCAGATTTACGTCAGTTTTATGTGAAAAAGTACAAACTCTCATTAACGCATTACTAATGGATAATGACCTCAAAATAGCACATTCCACACTAGTTGGAGATTTGGTCGGCAAAAATCTAGGAGTTAAGTTTGAAAGCGGCATCAGCGAAACAATACAAAAAGGTTTCTGCCCTTCTTGTATCATTTAATCCAGCTGGAAACCCATTTCTGCCCTTCTTGTATCATTTAATCCAGCTGGAAACCCATTCACATACAGTAGAAGTGAGCTCTTAAACATCAATACCAAGTGTGTAATGCCTGTGAAAATAAAGGAAGACATGTGCAATATGGCACATCTTAGTCACAGCCAATTTGTAAAGTTAACGGAGGAGCGCATTGCTACTGGTAAAATAAATCTGTGTAACCTAGTTAAAAATGAATCTGAAGCCCTTCAAACAAGCAGTGAAAAAAACTGAAATGAATTAAAGAACACCATTGTTGAACTAAAAAAAGGATAGCCCAACTGTTTTCGCGTATGCTAATTGTTGCCAGATCACGCCCACAGGTAGACATTCATGGCATCATCATTAATTGCGAACTGTTGTGATTCCTCGATCAATGTTTGCTCCTGATGGCACAATGTTGCACTGCTCTACAAGAGCAAACTTATGGAGCTCCTTAATCTGTACCCAATAAAACAAGATTGTACGCCAGATAGCATGAAGTCCAGCATTTTGAATCTGAAACTATAATGCATTATAAAGTAGCTGAACACAGTGTGCTGTAATTGTGGTATGGCAGAGCTACAAGCTCTTGACAAACCACAAACGATGAGAGCTGTTCAGACCTTTGCTGATCATTGCATTAACCGAATAAACAAGAAGTAAGAAAAGTACAATTGTCTTCACTTGATTTTGACTCATACATTGACGACCTTTGAAACGGTTCACAAGGGAACGACGCCAAGGGCACAATGAACCAACGCATTACTGTATTGAGCCACAAGCTTTTATATAAAATGTATCCCAACAGTAGCTTCTATCCCTTGAAATAACAAAGATGAGCTGTCCAATTTTCTTGCTGTGAAGTTCTTGGAAATTTCAAGAGATGCAAGCAGAGATGTTGTAGTTGCTTGGGCGACAAACTGCACAAGGAACTCAACAGGAGGCTTCATCACGTAGAAGCTCACATGAAGAAGCAGATACCAAAATAATTCTCCGTGCTATTGAAGCGGGAAAAAAAGGGGGAAAGCCACAAGGGTATATATACACTCTCCTGACACAGATGTGTTTGTAATATGTGTGAGCAAGTGTCCTGCATTCCCAAAGGATACAAACTTCATCACAGGCTTTGGAAGCAAAAGGTGAATTAAAACTTATACTCCTTGCACCCATTTACAACAAGCAGGGCAGTCTGAAGGCAGAAGCCTTATTGGTATGCAGCAGTGCCCCGGGGCAGATGTAACAGGTTCTTTAAACAAAAAAGGGCGACTAATCTTCTGGAAGCCCTTTGTGGCCGCCGGAAAGAGCACACTGGAGGCCTAAGCAAACCTTGGCAAAACAAATGAATCATCTGAAGAGATATTCTCAGGAATTTAAACATTAATTTGCAACGTGTAGGCCTCAAATACTCAGATTACAAATGTTGGGGAGCCTAGGGGGTGGCTTTTTATCAAAAGCAATGTCGGGTGAAAGTCTTCCTCCTAAAAGCTGATCATCGCTCAGACTCGCCATTGAGAGAGCTCATCTGCAAGCTATGGAGTGGCATAAATTGTGACGAACCACATCCAAACTTACCAGATTTAACTCTTAGGGTGGAAAGCGCAAAAGTAGTCTGTTAGTTCCTGTGGCTTGTTGTAGTCCACCAGCTCCTCTTTTAGTACTTGAACTCATCAAGTGAAAAACTGTATAAGAACAAAAGGCAGAAAGTCATCGTTGCAAGTGTGCTGCTAATTCACTGTTGTGCACAGATAGTGCGCACTTGTTTTGGTGACGAAGACGTATGTGGAAATATTGCTGATTGCATACCTATTACCAGCTCAGATGATGAGAGCGAATATGAAGATGAGTGAAGACATACATAAATGTTATTAAGCACCTTTATTATAAGAATTGTATATTTCCTTAAAATAATTATGAATCAAATCCTTATGTGTTTGATAAATAGTATCTATAAATTTAACCATTGAAAATGCTGTTTTGTCGAACCCTCTTACGAAATACCGAAAATCCCAATTTTCGCTAACTGTTTTTGGTGTAGGCCTTTGTAATGATAAAGTGTTATAGATTCCATTCAATCTTTAATGCACCAACAATTCAGCATTATTTTTTATTAGCTCGGAAATGCAGTTGCTCCAGGTGCCCACCCGGAATTTTGTAGGTTCAGTTTTAAATCCCGTGGGCAATTTTTTTCTGATTCTAATTGTACGGTGCAAAATTTTAAAAGCTATAATAATAACAAACACCATTAAAATCGGATAAAAAATAACTGAATTACAAGCAAAAAACGTGATTCTGAAAAAAAATGGCCGCCATTTTAAAATGGCGCCATCTTTAAAAGTTAAACTTTTACACATGAAATGAAACCCAGTATTGCCATTATTTTAAAAGCATTTACACAGGATAATAGTAACAAAACATCAATCAAATCGGATGAAAATGAACTGAACTACACGCAAAAACGTAAATTAAAGAAAATGGCCGCCATTTTGAAATGACGCCATATTGAAAGTGGCACAAGACTTTTAGTACCCCGTCTCATATATAAACAAGTTAAATAGGTCCCTTGCTTCCTTCACGAAGGAGCATACGGGACCCACATAGGTCCCTGACTAATACACAGGTCTTATAGATATCATGTGAATGTGTATGACCTCTCATTGACGTGCACTTACGAAGTAGACTAGCTGTACAAATGTGTGTGTGTGAGTGTGCAAACCGTATCAAGTGAGGTCTTGCGCATGAATACACAACGGGGCTCTGAGGTCCTTTTAAAACCCGAGGTCTTTGCCAGGACCTCGGATTGTTTTTAGCATTATAGCTGCATAGCAGTATTGTTTTTAAGACTTTTCGTAAAATTTGAGAAAAGACCTCAGTACATGCTGTTTGCGCGGTTTTTGCAGTTCATGTGCACACTTGTAATCAAAACAATATTATTATTAGAATGTGTATGAACTCTCATTTTAACTTTTTGTATTGGAATAATAATGTGATCACACTTATTTAGTAATAGTATTAGCTTAATAGGAAATGGCCTAAAGAAAAAAACAAAATTCATAAAGTAACTACATTTAAACTTTAAAAAATAGTTTGGAACTGATTTGTCCCTTCCCGCGCATCGAGGGCAAACGCGGAAAGCAACACAGATACGCAGTCATTCAGCGAGCGACCAGTGGAAAGAAGTGGTGTGTTTGTGTGATTGAATATTTTAATCATGGATAAACCAAGAAAGTAGCGTAAGCGACCCACCACAGAAAGTAAGTAAAAATCACATAAGTACATACATTTTTCGTAAGTTCACTTCACTGAGTTCATTTGGCCGTTCGGCTGTATAAAGCCCGGACAAACTGCATTAAAACATACATTTTAAGGGGGGTATTTAACCGCTAAACTAAAAAAAAAAAAAAATTCATTCAGACTAACTAGTAATGAATTTAGCAATTAACAGAAAAATTATTGGGGCCACCATGACCTTCCAAAAAATTGTCAAACATGACATTTTTCGAGCTAGGTCCCATCGGCAAAAATCTCCCATAAGAAATAACATGGGGACGATCTTTATGCCCCGTGACCTTGGAGGATTTTGCTCCAAAAAATATTGGCCATTTTTGACGTACTCTACAGCCTTTTCTGTAAATTCTCTACATTTTGTTTTGTAATTTAGTCAAGTAGTTTGGCCAAAATATGCTGATTTCCAAGTTGGGGTGTGATTTTGGAATGCATATTTTTGGGTGTTTGAGGGTATATTTGGGCACAGTTTCAAGACACGATGTTATAAAGGGGCATTTTAGATTGGTACTATGCTCTAGTATCTATGTGGACCAAAAAAGAAGCAGGTTAAAGCCGATTTAAGAAATTTCCCAAAACACCAATTTTTGCTAATTCTGGATCAAAAAAATTAAAAAATTCGTGTTTAAAACACAGTTACAAGATATAAATTTTTAAAACGGTCATTAAAGTGTAGTATTGTGCTATAGATCACGTAGTTAAAAAATAATTTTTGGGGTTTTTAGCCCCTTTAACATTTTAAAATTTAACAATTACAGACAAAATTTAAACACGACGAAGCCCGATCGAGTAGCGTTATAGACTTACGTTCGCTACGCTCACTCGTCTGATTACACCATATTATTAAAATATTTTTAGTGATCCCCCAAAAAGAAAAGGGAAAGCAAGTAGCTCGAAATTGTTTTCCCAACATAACAACTTTGTCAATTCTATTCAAACTAGCTTTAGCGTGGATCTTGCACACGGAGGAACTCTGTGATATAGCACAGATAATTTTTGCTTGCGTTGGTGAAAGATATTTCTCTTTTATACACAAAGGCGACATTCCATTTACCGCGCATTCCCTTCTACCCCACCACTACCAAGCATCTGCTTCTTTAGTTGGAGCAAGTATATCAATCAACTTGTATGCAGATGTTCCCGGGTACTAAACACATGACTCGCTCACTCGTCTAACAAAGACTTTGGCGTTTTCTTAGTCTAGTTGACTAAGGCGCCCTTATACCCGAAATGTTTGAAGCCTGGGTTCAATCCCCTGATCGGGAAAGATGTTGTAATTTTTTTTTAAAACTAGGAAGCTTCGCAACGCTTTTTCAGGCGCGTTGTTGGATGAGCGTAATATTTTTTAAACGAAAAAAGCTTAAATAGAGATTTTCACAAGAAATAATTTTTCGATTGCGCTCAAATTTCACACGAATATATTAATTCATAAAATTAAAGGTTATGTGAAAAAATCATTACAATCGGATAAAGCATGTAGGTGTTATAAGTCGAAGAAATTTTAAAAATCGAAAAAATCGTAATATTGTGATTATCACGAGAAATAATTTTTTAGATTGCGCTCAAATTTCATACGAATATATAAATTCGTAAAATTAGGTTCTCCGAAAAAATCATTACAATCGGATAAAGAAAGTAGGTGTTATAAGTCCAAAAAAGTTTTAAAAAATCGTTAAAAAAAACGTAAAATTGCGATTTTCGTAAAATAATTTTTCGATAACGCTCAAAATTTTACATGAATATATCAATTCCTAAAATAAAGGTTCTGTTAAAAAATCATTACAAACGGACAAAGCATGTAGGTGTTATAAGTCGAAGAAATTTTTTAAAAATCGTAAAAAATCGTAAAATTGCGATTTTCATGAGAAATAATTTTTGATTGCGCTCAAAAACGTGGCAGTTCTAAGTTCAGAGATTTCGAAGGCCTCCATAAAATTTCCCTCGCAATCGGAGTATCGGTTTAGCCAGAATCGTGTTAACAAACAGACAAAAATAAAAAAAAGCGAAGAAAGAAAAAGAAGTGTAGTGAAATGGAATCTTCGCTTCGCTCGCTACGCTCATCCAATTATGGATTGGATTTGATTGGATTGGATAATGGATATTTCTTTACGTCTCATATTAATGCACTTTTGGGTATTCGAGACGATGAGGAGTGATAGATGAGGATGAAGTAGACAGAAGGGAGGGAAGGAAACCCGGTACCGTCACGTAGGGTACTCCTTTCAAAAAGTACCCGTGGGGCCATTTGCTTAACGTCCCATCCGAAAGTACGATGAAACCTTGACAGTCATAAAGGTTCCTTCACGAAAATTGGACTGCCGAGCAGACGTCGAGGAGAAACGAAAGCCGTTACCTAGCACCGAACCCTCCTCTGCTCGAACCAGCGGTATACGTGAGTTTCAGGGCAGAGTGGTCATCCACTATACCCCTGACCACGCCCGAAGGCTGCTTAACTTCGGTGTTCGGGGTGGGAACCGGTTAAAAGACCTCGGCTAAACCGCTAGCTTTAAAAAATTTAAAAACATGTTTTGAAATGCATATAACGCAGTGGCTATCATCTGTGACAATACTATGGAAACATAGCCAAATAGGTACGAAAAAACGTGTAAAGATTGCAAGGTTTTTCAATTCCCAGCTCTTATTTGGGGGTACCTTGAGCGTGCAAAAATTTGATACACCTTTCACACTGCATTTTCACAGCTAGACAAGTAACAAACAATTATTTTTTTCAAAAACAAAAGCATTGTCGTTACAATAATTCCTACACATTCGCAGCCTACTTTTCAATTTTTTTTTCTTGTAGGTTTAAATCGCAATGTATCTAGCTGATTTTGTTAAACAGTTTCTCAGTAAACTCGTACCGGATGTCTTTTTTTTAAAATTTCAGCGCAATCTGTTCAGCGATTCGGCTGATTTTGACGTAAACAACACAAATAATCACGGAAAAGTGCCCATATTTCTGGAATTGTATCCTCATTGCTCTGCTCCCTCGTGAATTGAAAATACAATAATACTGGTATAAATAATTACTATTATTACCATTAATGCTGGTGGAAACAGGTGTTTTTGAAAACGCATCTAAATATATATTTAAATAACATTAAAGCAGAAACAACCCTTAAAATATTGATAAATAACGTGTATTTCGCAGTTGTTTTTACAAAAGAATTATGTTACGAGCACCCAAGCTGCTCTAGTCACCTAGTGTGTTGCAGTTTTTACACGTTTATTCGATTATCTGAGGTCCTAAATAGGTGTCATATTTTAAACAGCACTACTTTCTCAGGCAAAGCTGACTTTAAGCTCCAGCTCACAGAGCTTCGCAGTAATGTGTGTCCTGTCATTCATAATTTGTTATCGTTGTGGGGTCATACATACATGCAAAAATATTGTGTTTGTTTATTGTAGATACAAGTGCTCTCAATGTTAATTTAAAAACGTTTGATGTATTAAGTACTCTTTGTGATGACTAGCTTCAGACCCTTTCTTTCCCCACACACACAATTCTCCATCATGTGTTAGAACTCTCTCGCGTTTTTATTTAATATTATAATATTAATAATTATTATTTATTTATTTATTGATGATGCTTATACAATCACATATTTTTAAATGGTACGGCTTAACCCGAATGTTGCAAAGTCAGAACAGACCTGACAAGGATATGCAAGAAATAACATTACCCCGGATATATTGCAATAAAAAAATGGTTTTGTTTCTGAACTTGTCTTGCATGTGTAGGATCTTGCGCTGGTAGTACGGTGTCTATCCGTGAATTTGGGCCTTAACCTAGGAAAAAATGCATCATAAGCGAAATGGGTTTCAATGGATTAAGAAAGAAACATAATCAGCCACAAAAACATCCCCTTCATTCCGTTTAGAGTGAGTGGGGACGCTGAGCTTGGCCCAACTCAATTGTGCGCGCTCAGGTGTTAACGATTGCAGCTGAACGGTTGGATAATAATATCATCACCAAATTTTGCATAAATATTAATAGAGTTCCCTTATATTGTAACCACATTTGTTTGCCAAGAATAAACATTAAAAACTTAATGCGAGAAGTATGTACAAAACGTGAAAACTGAAAAACCCTGATGATGGCGTGTGAAATCCAGTCGAAACATCGGTCATGACAATAAACGAAACGTCATGTGTTGAAAGAAAAAACGCGAGAGATTTGCATGCACAAAGAAATGGGGGAGGTGGTCATTCATGAAGTTCATTTGTTACTTGAAAATAGAACAAAGCATACCTGTTAAAAATACCATGGAGAGTTTACTTGCATCTACAAAATTAAAAAATAATCAAATTTGCATGTATGACCTCACAACGATATCAAATTGTGACTGGGAGGATACCAATGATTTTTGCGAAGCTCTGCCCATCAGTGGCTCAAGAGAACGAGGTCGGCCGCCTTGCCTGTGGTCGTGGCAACAGTGTAAGCGAGCTGGCAACAGAGTTGTTCATAGTTTATCACCTATTCAGGACCTCGGATAATCGAATAAACGCGTAAAATGCATACACACCAGAGCAACTTGAGTGCACGTGTACTAATGTTTGATTTAAAAAAAAAACAACAACTGTGAACTGCAATAATATTTTATTGTTTTGAATTGGTTTTTGAGTCCTGGGTAGAATTTGGCCCAGGGCATCGCTCTGCTAATCGTAAATGACGAGGAAAGATAAAAGGTACATCTCGCAAAGATCAGCTGCTAAGTAGAGGGTTATATCACTCCCCGAAACTAGGGGCGAGCTCTGGCTGGACTAATCTCCCTTCCCTTGACGACCACACCGACGACGACGACAATGACGACGACGACAATGACGACCACGACATGAAAACGCTTTTCCTTTCCTCACCCTATACCCGTAACTGGTTCTAACTAGCATGGGACCTTCCTCCCGATATCCCCCATAGGCTAGAGTAGCGCATCATGACCTAACAGTTGACTATACACTTTACAAATAATCTACAGAAAATATGTTTTCTACATAGCTATATTGCATTATGTTCTTCGTGCGTTACTTATTTTTCAATTTCACTGACCTATTAAAAACACTAGCTCGAGTGTTTTTTTTCTTCTGACTGTTCGCGCTCTACCCGGAAAACGGCATGCGATCTAGAAAATTGTAGGGGTCCTTCGAAATCTCTGAACTTAGACCTGCCACGTTTTTGGGTACAATCGAAGAAATATTTCTCATGAATATCGTACTTTTACGATTTTTTTCTATTTTTAATGCGATATTTTCGTGACATTTGGGTCGATTTTGACCAAACGGGTGGGGCTACAACATTCATATTTTACATGGACATTAAGGTAATGGTGTGAAGTGCCTTTTTTTAAAATAAAGGTGAAAAAGTTAGCCGGAATCAATAGAAAAAAAAAGTTTTTTTTATAAGTTTTTGAGGTGTTTAATAATTAACAAGTAACTATAGAAACTTGACAAAAATCACCTACAACGCGTACAAAAAGCAAATATTAACGCCTCCAGATAAATACATTCTATATATTAGTATAACCATAGCAATTAATGCTTCATTATAAAAATTGTCCTAATTTAACAAAAATTATTTTGTAATTGAACTTGAAAAAGTAAAGAGACCCTACGCATACTAAAAACTTACAAAAAAGCTCATCCATCAACGCGACTTAAAAAAGTGTACGTAAAGCGGCCTAGTTAAACACATAGTAATCAACAAAACCATGTACATTACACATTTTTACTAAATGCTTAAATAAAATAAATAAATAAATAAATTGAATTTAGAGTATACCCACTCTGTTCATAAATTGAATTTCATTGGTGAACATTAAACCAAAGTGACCGAGCCAACCCTGTAGGCTCCGACGCAATCGACAAGTGAGCGATAACCAACCAAAGATCTTTTTTTTTATAGGAAATATAGCTATCAGTGGTATGGACAGTGCGAACACCCGCGGATCAACGCCAGAATCAACAAGGCCGATTCAGAAAACTTTGAATTTATTATGTTGCCTCGTTGTTTTGGGGCGGCTCAAAAGTCACCGTTTACAAATTCCTAAGACAAGAACTGATGGACTTACGTCCAAATCAGAAGTTTAAAAACTTCTGACTTTGGCGGGAATCGAACCCTGATCCTTCTGCATTGGAAATTAATCAAAATAAAATGTATTATAAATAGGTCATTTTGCAGATTGAAGGGGCTATTACAAAAAAAATACCACATAATCTACAGCATAATACTTCACGAAAATGACCGTTTCAAAAAATAAATCTTGTAGCTGTGATTTTTTTAAAAGAATTTTTCAATTTTTGATATCATGAAATTTGCGAAAAATTGACATTTTGGTAAATTTCTTAAAATCAGCTTGTACCGCCCTTTTTTTTTATTCCACTAGATACAAAAGCATCATACCAATCTAAAATGCCCCTTTATAACATCGTGCCTTGAAACTGTGCACAAATAGACACCCAAACACGCAAAAATAGCATTCCAAAATCACACCCCTTCTTGGTAATCAGTTCATTTTGACCGAACCACTTGCCCAAAATACAAAACAAAATATCTGACTTACCGAAAAGGCTATAGATAGAGTACGTCAATTATGGAAAATATTTTTTTGGATCAAAATTCTCCAAGGTCACGGGACATAAAGATCGTCCGCATATACCTAGCTCGAAAAATACCAAGTTTAACATTTTTTTGGGGGTCATGGTGGACACAAATTTGTTTCTGATAGTTTCTAAATTCATAACTATTTTAACCTGAATGAAATGTATTGTTTTGAGTTTAGCGGGTGAATCCCCTTTAAGTCTAAGGTAGTGTACACAGTTGTTATTCACCATTGGAATTGTTATTCTATCTGGTCAACAATATGTCAAGATTCAATACCCTGAGTATGATGTTGTGTGAAAAATCTTATAGACCATCTCTAGCCGTATTCATCTCCTCCATATAAAATATATCGCAGAAAATATTATTATAATTATAATTTTAGTTAAGACATACTCAACTCATATTCCTACCGACAATATTGACTTGAGCGCTAAGCGCTCGACTTTGATTCGGGGGTCCCGAGTTCGAATCCGTCGAGACCGGCAATCCTGACTGAAGGTTTTTTGGCTTTTTTCCGAGGTTTTCCTCAGTCGTTAAGGCAAAAGCAAGGGATTGAGTCCCCCTTAAAAAAGCCCTCGGACATCCTTCACAATTGTCCTATCCGCAATATCACATCGGTTAAATCTGATGTGTATACCCCACAGCGGGTAGCTATCCTACAAAAAACTATTAAATTTATCATATTCCTGTATACCTCGGTCATAAATATAAATTTATTTTACCTTTCGAGTTGATTCCTTAAAGGAATGTTTACCCTCTTAACTCAAAAAATATCTTTCAATCAGGCTAACTAGCAATGAATTTAGCAATTAAGTATTAGAAAAAAATTATTGGGTCCATCGGCAAAAAAACTCCCATAACAAATTACATGGGGACGATCTTAATGCCCCGTGACCTTGGAAGATTTTTGAAAAAAAAAATATTGACCCTTTTTGACGTACTCTACAGCCTTTTTTGTAAATCCTCTATATTTTTGTTTGTTATTTTTGGGCAAGTGGTTCGGTCAAAATACGCTGATTACCAAGAATAAGTGTGATTTTGGAATGCATATATTTTCGTGTTTGTGTGTATACTTGTGCACAGTTTCAAGACACGATATTATAAAGGGCCATTTTAAATTGGTACGATGATCTTGTATCTACATAGAACAAAAAAGAAGCCGTTTAAAGCCGATTTAAGAAATTTCCTAAAACGCCAATATTCGCAAATTTCTGGATAAAAACATGAAAAATTCTTGTAAAATCACAGTTACAAGATATTTATTTTAGTGTATCATTATGATATTATATTATGTGGTAAATTTTTTTTTTTAAAAATGGGGGGTAATAGCCCCTTTAACATCATCATCCCATACCACTTCTCTTTCATTCAGTAATCCATGAATAATAGTTGGATGAGCGAAGCGAAGATTCCATTACACTACACTGGAGAAAAAAAATCCGGAATGCTTTTCTTTTTTTTTCTTTTTTCTGTTTGTATTATTGTGTGGGATGTTAAAACGATTCCGGCCCAAACCGATACTCCAATTACGATGTAATTTTATGGTTGCCTTCGAAATCTCTGAACTTAAAAACTGCCACGTTTTTGACCGCAATCGGAAAATTATTTCTCATTAAAATCGCAACTTTACGATTTTTTTCGATTTAAAAAAAAATTCTTCAAACTAATAACACCTACATACTTTATCCGATTTAATGATTTTTTGACAGAACCTTAATTTTATGTATCTTGGTATTCGTGTGAAATTTGGGAAAGCAATCGAAGAACTATTTCTCATGAAAATCGAAATTTACATTTTTTTTTTTTTTTTAAAACAATTCTTTTTACTTATAAAACCTACATGCTTTATCCTATTGTAATGATCATTTTCCACAGAACCTTAATTTTATAAAATAATATGTTCGTGTAAAATTAGTGCACAATCGAATAAATATTTCTTATGAAAATTTCAATATTACGATTTTTCCTTTCTTAAAATTAGATTAATTTTAAAAAAATAAAAATTTAAGTTCATTTTTTTTTTAATTTAATTTAATTTTAAAATAAACTTCAACTTAGTAATGATTTTTGTACAGAACAACAGAAAATCCGCATAACACATGGCAGTTTTAATGCACCAAATTTACGCTCATCCAACAACGCGGCGGGACTAAAAGCGTTTTCCTAGTAATTTTAATTATGGTGATTCGAATTGAATAGTAAATTTTGATATAATTGCTTATAACAATAAACTCTGTTGAATCATGTATTGGCTATGAGGGTATTGGCATGCCCATAACCCTACACTGGCTATCCTGTCCCGGCATGGGACAAGTCAACCACAATAAAATAATTATGATAAGATCTCGTCGGATGGCAGAAACGCTAGACGTGCCTAACAATGTAATAATTTCATGAGATGACAATAAGTAGGCTAGTTTTTAGAGATTTGGTCAGGTGCATAGTTTTACGCGAAACGAGATTTAAACAATGACACAAAACCACCCATATGGGAAAAAAAATTGTTCCGAGAATAAAACAAAACTGTATTTTATACCGGCCCTAATAAGTGGCCATGGTGATATCGAGTTATTATTATAAATCAAATAGTATGGTCGTTTTGAAGTTTGAAATTTAGGGCTCCTACACTAATTTTTAAATAAAATTGCAGGTTATTGATTATTACTAATATATAATATTAATTAATGCACAGAGCCCATTGCATGGACGTCACATGCATTAATGAATGAATTAATGTCTAGAAAAGTTGTATGATGAACGACCTCACAAGATAAACATTTTACACTTTACTGGTCATTGTGTATGACCTCACATTGACCGCATTTACGTTTTAACGGCTTTTGTGTAAAGACCTCACTTGTAATGTGTGTATTCACTCGGACCTCTAATTGTATTGAAAATCACGGACCTCACTCCTTATTTAGTATTCACCCATACACAAACGCATGTATCGAAAAATGATTATGGGTATTCGTGTTCCCTGACGTCATATTAGTCAAAGTCGTCATTGCCGCAATTCTCTATCTCTGCTCGTTTGGCGTGTCCTCAAATGTCTGTGTGTTTCACGGAAACCCCACTTTTACGGTTTGCCAGTATGGTGTGTGTGTGTGTGTGTGTGGTGTGTGTGTGTGTGTGGTGTGTGTGTGTGTGTGTGTGTTTGTTTCGCATACGTTGCGAGATCATACGGGTGAATACCACAACAGAGCTCCGAGATCATTTTTCAATCCGAGATCAGACCCCCTGATCTCGTTTGGGTTTTTTTTGCATATCTTGACAGTAATGCTCATACGAGTATTTATATGCAATTTTTAGCATGATCTCGTTTTGAGTGTGTATACGAATTTTTAGTTTTGCGAGTGTACCCACCAGGGCTTGGGGCTGCAATAGCGCCTATACACACGGTTCCACACCGTACAAACATCACGCATTGTTCGAGATCATTTTCAAAATTTTAATCAGCCAATCAAATGCTTACACAGTATGGTTTCCACGCACAATTAAGATCATTCCGAATGGTTTTAATTTTAAATATTTAAGCATCAATCAGATGCAATACACAGTACAATGTTTGACACACGTTTAGAGATCATGCGAAGCCTTTTAAATTTAAAATATTTGATCGTCCAATCAAATGATACACATAATGACATTCCATCTGCTTAAGAGATCATTCCAAATTGAATGTTTTATTTGGAATTAAGTCTACATCATTTAAAATAATGTATGCTGCGTTGGTACACGCACCCGAACAAACATTTTTCAATCATATGCGAGCCACCTAATATTCTAGCTACAACGCCATACCATCTAAAATATGGGGACACAACCGACTAACATACCACTTACTTCTTGCAGAACGATAAATAAATATTAAAATTATATATTTTGTTGTTGGTGGTTAACTCTCGCCCAACACAAGGAATTTTTAATCACTTTGTCATCCCACCCTATATATTTTTATCTACGTTAACCATTCGAAAATATGGGTACTACCGACTCACGATATACCACTTACTTACTTCCTGAAGACGGATAAAAAAATAAAAATTATATCTTTGTTGTTGGTGGTTAACTCTCTCCAACACAACATTTTTTAATCACAGTTTCCGCCACCTATAATATTTTTTATCTACGTTTAGACCAACTAAAATATTGGTACATACCGACTCACATACCACTCACTGTCCTGAAGACCGTTAAATAAAATATTTATTATATACTCGTTTGTTGATGGTAACCTCACGCCAACACAAAGTACGTTCAATCAACATGCCAGCCACTATATAATGTTCTATCTAGCAACGCCAGACCATAAAACTTGTGGACACACCGACATATACGCAACGACTCCGCTACAAGAAGAATATGAATATATTACCTCAGTCGTGGCCTCTTTTACAAAACAAAATACATGGAGAACCACATTAAAATACATTGTGTGATAAACTCACCATATTTCGACTATTCGATCCAAATGAAACGCGGGCATTTTTTAGATGACTCGTTTAGCGTACTATGGTTTTTGTCTTGTGTAAATTTACCATTTTTTGCTGCTCAATGAGTCTACATGAGGATTTAAAGTAATGACAATAATATGGTATGTCACACAATCTCGCAACTTATTCCTCGTGGATATTCAAAGATATATGCCATCAAAAATCAGACTTCTGCACATCTAACTAACAAGTTTCCATTCAATACACATTTAGAATTGATCACTATATATACGTGATGGAATTGGAGTAGACAATATATGTGACACGCACACCCATTCCTACCAGAATGTCATTAGAATGGACATAAAATTTTTTTTATTATGAATTTAAATTTTGATTTTTGTTTTGAGAGCTCGAGCCAACCTATTTTAACAAATGTAAAATGTCCATTTAAAAAATTCGCTTGATCGGACAAATTCCAGCTCTTTCACATACCGTCTGAACCACTTTTTCAACATCCAATTTTACAAAAAAAAAAAAATGAAGTTTTGGAACGATGTTTAACAAGGGATGAGAACATGTCGCTATCAGATGACATTTTAGCATTCGAAATATTTTTCCCTGTGCAATCTTGGGAAATTACTACAAATTACCTGATTTTGGAGGCATATTATGGTCTTTTTACTGAAAGGAAAGCATTATTGTTGAAATGAGCTATGAATGCGCAATTTTCACATTTCTTACTTGTATTTTTGTGCAAACCAATAACCCGATAGGACAAACATATAAGGTTAAAGTGTTTATCCAGACCTTTCACCTCTGCATTGTGCGTCAAGCATGGTTTTTGCTGAGGCTCATCCAACAGTCTCAGAAGGATGACTATTCATCGTCGTATCAGTTTTCCTAGTATTTGATCGCACAGATTAATGTTATCTAAAACAAGGAACATTGAATCCCCGTAGCGTAAGCTGCTATTCGGGCAACCTACTTCGGCGACTAATGGCGGCGGCGCCACGGAGGTCTGGCGCGAACAACTGATCCATGCAATATTTCTTACTAAGAATTAATGTGAAATAAATTGGGTTCTAGTTAATAATAGATTCTTTAAACGTAAAGCTACTTGCTTACTTGCTGTCGCCTCCTTTGGTGAATGTTTTTAAGTGAATAGGTATACTTAAATAAATAAATACATAAATACATAATAAATAAAATATTAATATTCCAACTTTTGTTAAACTACACTGCTCATTGTTTTGCCTGCATCTATTGATTAGTTTGATTTAGTTGTATTTGTCCGTCCTTTGTAATTTGTAATCTATTTTGTTTTATAAGCGCACTGCTACAGTATCGAGCTTACTGCTTCCAGACATAAGGGCAAGTAGAATATTGCACAATATTGTCATTGGTCTTATTTGGTATGACAGTGGTCCCTGAGAGGGAAAATATAGAAAAAAAGGTAATAATAATAACAAAAATAGAGAGATGAAGAGCCTGCTACCGGCATGAAAATGTTTCACATAATATGTACAAAACAAAATTTGTTAGCACTGAAATTATAATGTAGGGCGGCAGCATTGTAAACGCGCGCCATTAGCAATGCAAATTACGTAGTGCGCGTAGATGATGTGAGCAAGGAGAAATGGAAAAGCTTACATAACTAGTGAAAGTATAAACTTAGAGTTTAGTGTCCGGGACATGAGTGATTATTATCTATGTTAGTGGCAGACCATATACACCAACCAAATAAGAAGAAAGATGGTCCTTACCGAGTACCGCCTGTACTTTTTTTCGAAAATCGAAAAAAAAAATCGTAAAAAGTACGATATTTATGAGAAATTTTTCTTCGATTGGTGCCCAAAAACGTGGCAGGTCTAGTTTAGAGAATTTTCGAAGGTCCCTCCTCCAATTTTTCATTAAGATCGCATATGCTGTTTGCCCGGAATCGTGCGAACAAACAAGACAGAAAAACAAACAAACAAACAAACAAAAAATTGGAGCTAAATTTTTTGAGGGGTAAGGGAAATTGAAAGGTCTTCGTCTTCGCTCATTCCACTTTTAACTACCATTCAAAGAAAGTCAGTGCAAAGCTTGGTCGTTGCAAAGAAACAAGAAAGTCACTACTGTCCGTCTTTAACGTTTTTCGTCATAATCTTGTCACTCTGACCGTGCGATTCATTTACTTGTAGATCATCTGCAGGTATTAACTGAGGCGTTGATAGGTGTTGTAGGTTTTACAGTTAGTCTATGTGATTTTTTCATGGATCCCTGAAATTGCAGGTTCCCATGTTACCGAAAACGTTTGCTATATTGCTGTTTATTTGACTGTGAGCTCTTTGTTTATCTCAATGGCTTTCTCGTAACATTCTCGGAAGAAACTACTCAACGTCCGAAACGTCGGCCAACGAAAATATAACGTGGCATTGACACCGAAAAAGTTTGAAAAACCGATTACGTTTTTTAATACATATCAGCCACGAAAACCTTCAAACCAAGTACAGTTAGATATATTTGTTTTAAATAAATAAATTCTCGTAGTTATAGTCTATCTACCCACTCGTCACAGTAACTGATTTTCGTGGGGGACATTAAATTTTAAGCACACCAACCACCCTGAAGTCACCGTTGTTGGTATGGTTTCCAAAATTTTTTTAATTTTATTAATTAATAATTGTCCTTCAAACAACACATGTAATTTGTTCCACGTCTAAAACGTTTGAATATAGACCCATTGATAAGGTTGATACTTATGAGTAACGAAAAGTGTAACAACCATTAGTTAAATGAAGTCTGTTTTATTTAAAATTACGTATATCTTAGAAGAGTAAACATTAACGTACTGGAATGTGCCATTCATATTCATATTATTATTAGTAACGTAGATCGCGTTCTATATAATAATCATCCGTCTGCTCTAAAAATTCCTGAATAATTAAAAATTCAAATGTTGCAAGTGTGCCAGGCGCAATGCATCAATATAACTGAGAACACATTCCATGGCTTCTTTCATGTTGAATCAATCATTTATTAAATACAAAATATCTTCAACTAGTGCTATAATCCTAGCTTTAAATGCTGTTGAAATTTGTAGAAGCGTCATTCATACTAAGGGTTAGATAATAAAAGCGTTTAGTTGCTTAAACGTACATGACTTAAACGACTGGATCATCATTGACGTCAGTACCATAGATAAACACAAATGGGTTTTTGATCATGTTTGATTTGCTTTGGTTTTGCATTTTTTGTGTTGTTTAATTCGTTAAAAAAAATCATTTTTTAAGTATTCAAATAATTGACAGATAGCTAACACATAACGACACTTACAAAGTAACATGCAAACCACCAAAATTTAATATTTTGTTTTTGTTAGTATTGAATGTTTAGTCCACGTATTAGACAAGTTTTTAAACTGAAGCAATATGCATGTGATATTTGTCCTATCGGTTCAAATATATATAAACAAAAACAAATCCAAAAGTGATTTTTATTGTGCGTTATATTATCTTTTTACAAAATCTGTAATTCCCTTCAAAAATCCTTAAGCGGTTTTGAGGCTCCTGAGCGTTTGACCGCTCCTAACTATAACTAGCCATGAAATTATGAAATTCTTCAATGTGGGTTCTAAAGAAAATGTCCCTTGGTTTGGGCTCAAAAACGTATTAGGATCTGTTTGTGAAGTCTGTAACATCTGTTTAAATACGATTTCCAGTGTTACCACAACCGTTCATAGACTTTTCATCCACGTTCATTGAGCCTGCGAGCTTTTTTCTAGAAGAGTGGTAAACTTGCAATTTGTTTCGCTTCGTGCCCTACCTAATCGAATTTACAAATCCTATTTTATTGCACATTAACATAACAACATTTGTATGTCAAAAAATATTCTCCGTGTTTTTTTAATCCCAGGTACACCCATACATCCCTCACACGATTTTAACGTTCGACTCATGGAGTTCTTATCATTAGCGGCAAGCTGAATGACACGTCGATTGCATATCAACTATAATAAAGATAGCTTTGTTGTTATGTCCATCTCCCAACTCAAACCAGTATGCCTCACGATTCACAATTCTTTACCTGCAGCCCAACGAGCTGTGAAAGAATCCCCAGAATTATAACTTTGAATTTAAATCAATCAATTTGCCGATAAAGGGCAATAAAGGAACAATATAATTATGGTTTAAATTAAAATCGAAGATCCATTGAGTATTGACCGAAGTCACTAGTAAAGGTGGCAATGCCATGTCCTGTATTTACATCAGAGTTTTTATTTTTTTTTTTTTTTTCAATAACAAATACACTACTCAGCAAACTATTTTGCTTTGGTAATATGTGAATAAATGTTTATCCGTTATACGATAACTAATAACAGATGAGTTCTCCGCTCTATTGATGGTAAGGATCGGAAGTTCGATTTAAGTGTATCTATGTGTGATGTGATGACTGATTAACCTTCTTCCACGAACAACAAGAAATATAATGACATGTTTCTATATTGAACAATTCAAACTTAAATGATATTTCTGTTCCGTATACTAAACCAATGTTGGGTACCCATGAGACACATCCCTATTGTCATACGTTGGTGTGGCAAACGAGTTGTAGATGAAGGGAAACCGATAAAAATAAATTAAGTTTTCATTTTAATGCGAGGAAAAGGTAAATGATGGATAAGTCGATCAGGTTAGACGGGACAGTATCGATTTGTCACAAAAATACGACGAAAGTACAAACATAGAAAGACAGAATTTCGGGTTTGGAAGTACCATGTATGATGAACGTATTAAACACGGAAGTTTAACAATGATAGAAAAAATCCATCACTTGATTCATTGTATTCAGATTTCATGAAGCCGATAGATGTTTGACTTGGTTTCAAATGTGTCTGGTGTTCTCCATCCCACTCCTCAAGCGGGCAAGGAAGGGGTGAGTAGGTGTAGGCCCTATGGCACACGCATTAGTTTTCAAAATGTGTTAATAGCTAAGAGGATATGGGACATGCGTTTTAGCCCGATTTCTGTTTGTTCGGCTGCATGTCTGACAACACAGGTATTTGAAATTTTGACAGTTATCACGAAAGAAGAAATTTGGGCTCTACAGTTACACTTAAACAAAATGTATTTTCACAATTTTTGATTTTGTAAAAAAAAGTACCAAATTGACTATATTTGAGAATTTTTTGTTGCTAATTGAGGCAACATTTTAAAAATCTAGGACTGTAAGCTTGTCCATGTATGTTTACTTGACAACTTTGCACAGTTGTATATACTTCGGATGCTTCTTGGCGGAGCGAATAGCTATTTACCAACTGCCAAATGTGTCCCATTCCTAGAGGTCCGTGTAAATGGTTTTATGTTTTCCTAAATTTCGTTTTTAAAAATGCAAAAAGTGGTGTTATATGATTTATTTCATTTTGCATTCCTCGCATGACAAAACGGTGATAAAATAAATAATATTGTTAAATATGCAAAGGGAATTCCAATATGCACAAAAATCACTATCGTTTTTAGTGCCCTGATAGAGCCTAAGGATTGTTTTGCAGTTTTCATTTAAAAAATCAATAATTAATGTGCACCGTTTTCGTTTCAGCATGAATTGTTAAGAAACACTCAAGTTGTCAGCAAGTTAAGATTGAAAATTTGTGAATAGTGTACATAATGTTGATTTTGTGAAAGGAAAAAGTAAAATATGGTTTTATTTTGCAGAATAGTGGTTAATTTGGTGTTATAACTATTTGGCGGTGCTGTATGGTTTTATAACCGTTTAGAGGCATTATTTCGGTTTAATTAAATAAAACCATTTTCACGGACCTCTACCCATTCCCTCTTAATGCATATAGCTCCATTTACATTTTTTTAAACGAGGGAGCGGAGCGACTGAGTGTCTCCATTCAACTCAAACGGCCCTCATTCTGTCTGTCTGTCTGTCTGTCTGTCTGTCTGTCTGTCTGTCTGTCTGTCTGTCTGTCTGTCTGTCGGTCTGTCTGTTTGTCTGTCTGTACGTCGAAAATCAGCCAAAACGATGAACAGATTGCGCTGAAATTTTAAACTGACATCCGATACGAGTTTACGGGGGGGGGGAAGAAGGGGGAACTGTACCAAAATCATCTATAGATCTATTGCGATTTAAGTCTACAATAAATAGAAATGGGTTTTGGGATTTTTTAAATAATCGATAGCATTTGTTTAGTAGAAGCTAGCGGGACGAGATATATCTGGCTGGCATGGCCAAGTGGTAAGCATTAAGCCTACCGCACGGAGGATTGGGGTTCGATGCCCGTTAATTAGAACTTGTTTTATTTCTCGATTTGGATAGTCGGGAAACACTCCCGTAGGTGTAGTTGTTATTATTTACCACAATTCAGAAATTAAAAAAGTCCGCCCCAACAGGGAATCGAACCACGGATCTCCCGCATTGATACTATTGATTCTATTGATCCATTCAGATGTATAATGCAAGTACAATTCAGAGATCAAAATGTACCCGTCCTGATGGTCTAGTGGTTAAGACGCCTGTCCGGAATGCGGAGATCTCGTGGTTCGAATCCCGTTGGGGCGGACTTTTTTATTTCTGAATGTAGTAAATAATAAACGTGTTTTATATTTTTACACCCACCATGTTAATTTTGATAGTGTTAAATGTTGAATAAAAGTTAGAGTATTTTGTTTTATCTTGTAATACCGTTAATGTTTCACGCTTTTACGTTTTTGAACACAAAGAACTAAATTTTAGCATTTTGAATTTTTCATTTAAATAACTAGGGAAACGCCAAGTCGTTTGTTAAACGAGTAATGAGCCAGTGTTGAGAACCCGTGAACTCCCATTTCCTCCCATATACCCAAGGCTGGATCTAGCCCAGTATGGGGAATGATACCGGGTACTATACACATGGCTCACTCACTCGTTTAACAACGACTTTGGCGTTTCCCTAGTATAAATAAATGTCAAGTCAACCCTCACCCACCATATTGATTTCAAGTCCGATTTGTATCGTGTATTATTAGTGAGTTCATTATCATTATAGATAATGTCATTATTTATCTATGATAGCAGTCCTCATTAGATATTGCGAACTGCTTCTTGTTTGTCCGTACTAGCAACCAAAGTGACGATAATTCATTTAAACTAGGTACAACCAAACCAAGCTGGTATTGTACATCTCGGAGAGTGGTATAATTACGAATGAAATGAATCGGAATGCCATGGTTCATAAACGACGTTTTTTTTTAGAAAAAAAAAAAAAAACATTGTTTGGATACATTAATCTCATCAGTCTCTAATAGGTATAAGTGTATTACTTATTCTACAAATGTGTGGTGCTCGTTGGTCTTGTGGTTAGGCTGTACCTCTTCCAATCAGAAGGTTCCCAGGGTTCGATTCGCTTCTGAACTTATTACTTCTGATTTGGACTTTAGTGGTCCATCATTTCTTGTCTTAGGAGTTAGTAAACGGTGACTTGGAGCCGTCCTAGCAACGAAGCACACAATAAATTCAGAGCTGGTCTGAATCGGCCTTGTTGATTCTGGTCGTTGATCCGCGGCCATCACAACTGTCCATACCACTGATTGACTATATTGCCTACTAGGTAAAATACGCTGAAAGTCCCGGTCGCGTTGTTGTTGAGGCGAGCACCGGTATACGTGCACACGACAGAGTACTACTTTCCTATAATGATACATACTAATAAGTCCTTTAAGGTCTTGACCGATTTAGCTGAAATTGGTGAAATAGAAGAGAATGTTGTACTTATTGACCCTGCAGAATTTCATAACGATCGAACATTTTTTATTTTTTCTTTTTTTATCCCAACGATCGATTTTGGTTCAAAACTAGTACGACAACCCGCATAGATGGGTATGTACATGTGTTCATTTCAGGTCGATCAGAGAAACGGTGCGACCTGTACCGAAGCAGTATATAATAAAAAAACAGACGATTCGAGCCATAGATCAACCTGGGACGCTCAGAAAAAAAAAAAAGAAAGCTAACGCTCGCTCAATTAAAAACATTATCGATCTTTGTTGGTTTTTCTCTCACTCGTCTATTGCTCAGGCCTACAGGGTTTGTTTGGTCGCTTTGTTTACTGTCCTCCACTAAAAATAGTTTATAACTGAGTGGGTTGACTCTAAGCACTTTTTTTATTTAATGTACTTTCCTTTCTTAAAATAACTAATCAATAATTCACGTATTTTTTTAATTGTTATTTGTTCCACTTTAACGTACTTATATGACTTACAAAATGTTTGATTATTTCAGGGAACATAAGACAATCCACAGAATTTAGTCAACAAAAAAAAAACAACTAAATAAATAGTTTTCCAAGACAAAACGTACCTACGCATTTTTACGTTTTTCTCAAGGTTTTCTTCACCCTATACTGGATAAAAAATAGATTTTTAATGGACCTTGCAAATTAAAATTCCAACATGACTTCTATTTTTTACTTTTTATCGCACTTAAAGACTATTTGTAATGCACCTCGTACTTTTGCGTAAATATTTTTTGTAATGTTTTCAGCATGCATCGGGGGTGTAGAACTTTAAGTATGGCTGCTTAGTGAACCTTCTTATCGAAGTCGTTGATTGATAACGTGTGTGGGACGCATATCATCCATTCGAAACAAAAAAATAATTAGGCGATTTGTATTAAACATATTTATGTATAGGCCTAATTACTTACTATCTACTATCTAAGAGCTCAGAATTTTTTAGGTCCCATGAAACTGTCCATCAATTGTCGTAGAAGCCGTGTGTCAGGTAGAGAGCCTGCAAACATGAACAAAAATAATTGTAACATCGAAAAATAGTAAAAGGTGTAATACTGAGCAAGAAATATTTCCTTGGATTATACCCAAATTCATCGCACATCAGCTACGTCCCAATGTTTAATAATACCCCTAAAATATCTCAAGATCGTGAGCAGGCCGTTTTGTGAGTTATAGAGAGAGAGTGAACAATAGAAAAAAAAAATAGTAATACTTCTAAAAAAATATTATTTTTAATAAGAAAATGATCTTGTCGATTTGTGCAGTTCTAATTACAAAGATGTTGAAGGTACACCTGAACTTTATCGAGCGTTTTTTAGTAACCACCAAAAAAACCAACATAGAGTATATTTTTTAAATAAAAACGAATTTAAATTGGTCTTCGCTACGTTTGTCCAATCATATTTGAATAGCCGACCGGCAGATAAACGAAACGTGTTCAAAGTAGTAAGCCTAGAATAGAAATATCATATAAAATTTATACAAACTGCCGACAGAGGTAGATCTGTGCCAACGCAAGAAACTCGGATTTAAGAACAGATCGCTGTATGATTCCTCGAAACGGCAAACCCTGAGCTGGAAGTTTTGTCTTAGTCTTTTATTCAGTCGCGTAATGGGTATAGCTACTATCAATTTTAGTCCCTCATAAAAGCCCGTAAATAATACCGTTACCACTAATTATAAAATAAATAAATACATTTTATTTAGGAGCCTACCCCAGTTTATATACTGATTTTTCAGTGAGGGACTTCAAAATCAAAGTGACCAAGCCACCCTGCAGGCCCGAACCAATCGACGAGTGACGATAACCAAACAAAGAACGATATTTTTAATTAGGAAATATAGCCTAATCAGTTGTATGGATAGTGGCGAACTACCCGCGAATTCAACGCCAGATCCAACAAGGCGATTCAGAACAACGCTGATTTATTATGTGCTTCAGTTGCTAGGACGTGCTCCAAAGTCACCGTTTACACAGACAAACTCCTAAGACAAGAACTGATGACTTAATCCAAATTAGAAGGTAAAAAACGTCGAGAATCGAAAACCCTGGACCTTCCGCGTCCCCCCTGCAGTTGGAAGCAGATACGCTATAACCACAAGACCAACCCAACTGAGCCCACAATTGTGAAGAAAAAAAAAATTGTACTCCCGAATGGCTGACTAACATTGTCTCAGATTGTCCTCTGCTACCGAGGATGAGGGGGAAAAAAATATGAAATAATATTCGATTTGCGATTTTCCTTGTAACATAGTACAAATAAGAGATTAGAGCGTGTACGAAAAAATCGTGGCATCAAACGTTTTTCAAAAATCGTTTCCCCTTATCTCGTAGTGGAGACAACGTTGTGTTAAACAAATAAAAATCACGCTCAAAATTACGTATGCCCTAGAACTTAAATTTAGCTTACGTCCCAAAATTTGCATATCTTGAACAAAAGGGGCGCTTTTGTTCTCCATCCAAAAAATAACTTTTGTTTGTTTCAATTGTTATTCATGCTCCTCTTTTATTTAACCAACTTTCAGCCATTTTTTCCTTTTCCTTTAAAAATTTCGGAGGGGGGGGGGGGGGGGGGAGGTAAGAGTGCACCGTGTGAATAGCAATAGCAAAATTAATGTTGCCCAACGAACCCCCCCCCCCCCCCCCCCAGTCACCCAAACTTTTCAAAAAAAACCATCACCGCCACGGTATTTTAACCTTGGAACTGCCATGCCGATAGCTCTTTGCAGATTGGATAAAAGCCAGTTTCTTAATCATGAATGCGGCGCTGGTAAGAGACTAGTGAATGGACATGGAGATTGCATATCACTGTAATACAGTAACATGTTCAACCAAACACAAACATTCACGGTCTCAGGTTTTTAATGCGTAGCTCTAACGAGTAGAAACCTACCTGAGCTGTGAGTGTGGCAGCACTCGGCCTCACAGCACCCAAGTGCGGCCAATCCTTTCGGACCTATTAATTTAATGTTTATCAGACTTGAGGACATTATAACCGGGAAAAATAATAAATTAATTTAGCTACATCTGACCTTTTTAAACTATTTTTAATTTAATTAATTAGATATATATACTATATAAATATATATTATATAATTGGATGAGCGTAGCGGCGAAGCGAAGATTCCTTCTACTTACACTGGAGAAAAAAATCCGGAATGTGCTTTTGTTTTTTCTTACATTCTTTCTTTCTTTTTTTCTTTTTTTTTGTATTTTTGTCTGTTTGTCCGCACGAGTTCCGGCCTAAACCAATACTCCGATGAGATGAATTTTTGGATGCCTCGAAAATCTCTGAACTTAACTGCCACGTTTTTGAGCGCAATCGTAAATTTATTTTCTTAGAGAATCGCAATTTTACGCTTTTTTTCGATTTTAAAAAAAAATTCTTTGACTTATAACGCCTACACGCTTTATCCGTTTTTATGATTTTTGCACAGAACTTTATTTTATGAAATTAAGATAATATTATGAAAATTGGCGCAATTGAAAAAATATTTATCATAAAAATCGAAATTTTACGTTTTTTTCTCTTTTTTTAAACAATTCTTTTACTTATAACACCTATATGCTTTATCCGTGTTGTAATGATTTTTTCGCAGACAACTTATTTATGATTAATTAATCAGTGTTAAATTTGAGGGCAATCGAGAAATTATTTCTTATAAAAATCGCAATTTTACGATTTTTTTTTATACAATTACGATTAATAAGTTAAAATTAAAGATAATTTTTAATTTAATTCATTAATTTAATTTTCAAAAAATTTCAACTTAAAATGATTTTTCCACAAAACAACCAGAAAATGGCGCATAAACCATGCAGCTCAATGCACCAATTACGCTCATCCAACAACGCGGCGGTGGGGGTTTTTCTAGGTAATTTATTAATTTATTTAATTAAAAACAATAGTTCCATAAAATTAATTATGTGTTTCGTTTTTTTATCCCCTAGGTTAAATAGCGAACTTTTACCTTTCCCTAAAACTTCAAACAAAATTGCATTGTAAAAAGTAAAGCCGGCAGCCCCAATTTCGGTCGCTAAACTTGCCAATTTCAATTTCATTTTTTTGTTCAATTTTTTTCTTTATTTATTAGGACCTATTTTACATATTCTATACAACAACAACAATTTTTAGTGGTGGTTTCCTTTAGCTTAATAAATTCAAGGTTACTAATACTAAATAATCAGAAATGGTTATAATCATATTATGATATATAATTTTGAAAATTAATAAAATAAGGTCAATTATATTATACAGGTCAATAACATCATAGTAATAACATAAAGTTCCTGGAGTGTAATCATGAAAGTTCATAAGACAATAGTAGGCTTTTAGAATTAAAGTTTGTTTTAATTTATGATTGGAAACGTCAAAGCTTTACAATGTTTTTAATAGAGTCTGGAAGATGGTTATAAAGAGATCTATGTGTCTAAATTTACTTGGCTGAAGTTTGTGTGATATGAGTTAGCTGTAGTGATGTTTTTTTACTTGTTCCATAGGACATTTGCGTCTTAATTGAGTAGTATGTTATTTTTTTATTGTTTTATTTTTTAATTATATTACTATATATAAATAATTTTTAATTTTCATGCATCTGTATTTTAAGATATAGCAAATTTGTAAATGAGTCTAGTGACCACTCTATAGTATAGCTTAGATGGAGTACAATGAAATTAAATGAAATGCCATCTTTTCCAATCTGTTCAAACTGTATTGACCTGTGGACCATCAGTTTACTAAATTTGACTCAGCTATAAATGGTTTCAGGCTTGTGTCTGTAGATGTGCACCTCGCACATGCAAACGCACTTTATCTTCTCAAGTTGATTTTTTAACTAGGAATAACGCTAAGTCCCGCCGCGTTTGATGGATGAGCGTTTTTTTTGTAAAGTTTTTTTGTTTGCGTTTCTTTTGCGTTTGTTGCACTTTTTTCCCTTGGCAAGTGCTTTTTGAATGCATTGTAGATGATTGTTGTCCAGTTTCTTTGTTACTTGTTAATAGGTATTATAAACCCAAAAAACTCATATTAAACCTTATTTTCCTGTGGATTCTGACAAACTTTTTCAACGTTTCTTTCAAAAGGTACTACATCACACCATAACCTTAAATGTCCATGTGAAATCTGAACGTTGTAGCCCCACCCCACCACCCGTTTGGTCATATCGACCCAATGTGACGAAAATTCGCACTAAAATTGAAAAACTAATATTAAAACCTTTATTTCTATAGATTCTAGCTAAGTTTTCATTTTTTTCTTTCAAAAGTACTACATCACCATAATCTTAATGTCCATGTGAAATATGAACATTTTAGCCCCACAGTTTGGTCAGAATCGCCAAATGTGGGACGAAATATCGCACTAGAAAATCGAAAAAATCGTAAAGTAAGATATTCATGAGAAGATCATTTCTCGTATTGTATTCCAAAAGCAATACACCTCTAAGTTCAGAGAAACGAGGGCCCCTCAACATTTCATCAAGATCGCTTATGCCGTTTTGGCGCCCGGAATCCTGCTAACAAACAGACAAAAATACAAACAAAAAAAAAAAAAAAAAAAAACATTGGAGCTAAATTTTTTGGGGGTCAGTGAAATTGAAGTTTTCGCTTCGCTCGCTACGCTCGCTACGCTCATCCAATGAACTCACTATTTAAGAACATAAGAATAATATTTGGTCGCTTTGTTTTACAGTCGCGTTGATGGATAAGCAGTTTTGGTCCATAAAGCTTTCTTTTCATGTGCCTTTATTTGTAATTTTGTCAAATAGCAAAATATTTTATAGGTAGAACGTAGCACATGGTAAATCTAATAGCTAACAGCCATCAAAAACAAGCAATAACTGCTGTCCTCATGTAAGGATGGATCTTTGTTTCAACAGCTGTTTTTATTTCAAATACTGATGACCGGTTACTCGATAAATGGACGGTGCGTTTAAAGGGTGGGTTCAGAGCTGTTTTAGTTAAAATTTAAAGGTTCCCACTTGAAATCAGTTTTCTGTTGCCAGACGCTGAATACACTCAAAATACAAATATTTTTTATTATTTACCTATTCACGTCAACAAACAATTCATGAATTCACAAAAAAAAAAAATCTTTTCTATTTGTGAGCTTGAACTGCGAATGTATTGCACCATCGTCAAAAGTGTGAATTTTATGAGGAAACTTCATTTGATTCCATTTAAAGATGACAGAAAGTTCACTGAAAGTGTTATCACGATCGTAGTACTCTATTTTTGCTGGTATCGGTTAAACTAGCATAAACACACAAAAACAACACTTGCTGACTATTTCTCCCAGATAGTCATAAGTGGGGCACCACTCAGTATTAACTGTGGCGAGTGCGTTGCAATTATAACCGTGTATTGTTCAGTTTTTTTGTTTTTATTTTTATATCTATTCTGGTTAACAAGTCCTGGTTTTATCAAGAAGAGTAAATTTCATGTCAACTGTATATGTACGCGACTATAAACGACTACCGCTACAAGAAAAGAATATGAATATATAAACCTCATTCGTGGCTTTTTTCGATTTTACCAAAATATTGGATGAGCGAAGCGAAGACTCAATTTCACTAAGTTTTTTTTTTCACGTTACGGTAACCCCCACGAAAAATAGCTTTGGGTGTTTTGTTTTTTTATCTGTTTTTTCGCTCTCTACCGGGCAATAGAGATCTTGATGAAAATTGGAGGGGATCTTCGAAATCTCTGAACTTAGACCTGCCACGTATTTGGGTATAAACCAAGAAATAGTTTCTTATGAATATCGTCCTTTCCGATTTTTTTTTCGATTTTTAATTATGCGATATGAATGGTGATATTTTGGGCCGTTCTGACCAAACGGTGGGGCTCAACATTCATATTTTACATGACATAAAGTAATGGTCATGTGTAACCTTTTAAAAGAAAAGGTTAAAAGTAAGCCAGAATCCATTGAATAAAGGTTTTAATAACGATTTTTTAGGTGTTATATAACTAACAAACAAAGAAACGTGACACCAATCACCTACACTGCGTTCACAAAGCAAATCTTCGGCCCTCCAGGTATTTTACATTCTAGTAATTGTATTCAATAGCAATTAAATATAACTTTATTGGATGAGCGTTTGCGAGCGTAGCTAGCGGAAGTGAGATTCCATTTTCACTACACTGGAGAAACAAATCCCGAAATGTTTTTTTTTTCTTTTTTTTCTGTATTTTTTGTGTGGGTGTTGTCATCACGATTCCGGCTAAACGATACTCGAATTGCGATGAAATTTTCGGATGCCTTCGAATCTCTTTACTTAGAACTGGGTCACGTTTTTGAGTCGCAATCGAAAAATTATGTTTTATGAAAAATCCGCAATTTTACGTTTGTTTTTTATTTTCAAAAATTTCCTTCGACTTATAACACCTTCATGCTTTATCCGATTTTAATGATTTTTGTTCACAGAACCTTAATTTTAATGATTAAGATATTTTGTGTGAAATTTGAGCGCAATCGAAAATTGTTTGGTCATGAATATCGAAATGTTCGGTGTTTTTTTTCTTTTTTTTAAACAGTTCTTGACCCTCATGCTTTATCATCCTTGTAATATGATTTTTTCACGGATTTTATTTTAAGAATTAATCTATTCATGTTGTAAATTTTGAGCGCAATCGAATTTTTATTTCTTATGAATATTGCAATTTTAACGATCTTTTTCTTTTTTTAAATTACAATTTATTAAAATTTACAAAATTAAGGTTAATTTTTTATTTTATTTCATTTAATTTTTAAAAAAAATCGACTTAGTAATGATTTTTTTACAGAACAACAGAAAATTTGCATAACACATGGCAGCTCAATGCACCAATTACGCTCCATTGCCAACAAAGCGGGCGGGACTTAAGCCGATTTCCTAGTAAAAATAATCATAGTTAATTTAGATAAACAAAATAATTTTTTGCAATGGGACTTGATAGAAGTAAAGAGTATCCCGCATACTAAAGACTTACAAAAAAGGCTCATCCATCAACGTGACTAAAAAAACGTTCGCAAAGCGACCTAGTACATTAAATCAAACTTTCTTGAAGACAGTTAGAGAATCACATTAAAATTTAATTGTATAAAAAAAGAACAGATTTCGACTGATCCAATCCAAATTAAACGCGACATTTTTTAAGATGATTAATTTAGTGTATTATGGTTTTTGTCTGTGACACTGACAATTAACCCATGTGTTGCAATGTTAATGAGTCTACATACGGAATTTAAAATTAAGGACAATATAGGGTGGGGGTGTGTGTCACAACTTTTTACATCGATGAACTAAAGATTATATGCATCAAAAATCAAATCCTGCACATCTAAAAAGTTTAATCAATACAACATTAGAGATTGTCAATATCACACCATAACAAACTTGTAGAAATACAGCCAACCTTACACACTCAATCGAAATGATGATCTAAAAAAGGGCCAAGCTCATCTACCCTTTCACATTTGCGCATTCTTAATTCATAAACGTACAGTGTACCGTAACAACATCCTTGAAAATCTTGGAAAAATAGAATTTCCAATTATTAATTTTTAATTTAAACGTAATAGTTCATGCAAGTTCTTTTTTGCCAAGCTTTTCAAGCTTTACACTGTACGTTTATGAATTAAGAATCCGCAAATGTGGAAGGGTAGATGAGCTTGGCCCTTTTTTACACATTAGATCTTTTCTTTTTGATGTATAAGTTTGTCTGTATTTCTACAAGTATTTGTTATGTGTATGAATCTCATTACTTTTTCAAGTGGTGCCATTGCAAAATTATTTGTTAGATTATAATAAATTTTATCAAAGTTGCGGTTTAATTTCTATGGTAATAACATTAACAATAGGATGTAAATATTTAGTGGTCCAAAGACTTGCTTTTTTATACAATTGTAGTCGATTATTGTCAAGTAACTTAAGTTACTTGTTGATTATATTCTTGTTGAAGGCTTATATGTTGAAATGCCTTTATTTGGAAGTCTTCCAGCAACTTTTTCAACTTTTTTCTTTCAAAATGACCGTATCACTATTACGCTTTAATGCCCAATGGTAAAATATGACACGTTGGTTGTATGTGGGGTCCCCACCCGTTTTGGCCAAGCAATCGCTGGGCAATTGTAACTGACGAATTAGACAGTAGTAGCCAGTAGGACATCTTTGAAAGTGATTTTGAGGCATGTTTCAGTCCATTTTTCACACCAAAAAGGAATGTTCGTACACCACGCAAATTTGGCATTTGTTGGTCAGGTAACCTTTAGTCCCCCTCGATTTGATAGTTTTCAAGTTTCAACCAATCACGTTTCAGACGGCTGGGTGACACTCGCTCTAAATCACCCCACTCTGCTTGCTATTAAGTGCCCAGTGTGTAATGCGCACCGCGGCCTTGGCTGACGGCGCCCTGAACGGCACCTGATTCCTACCTCCAGACACAGAATAAATAAATAATTCCATGATTGGTCGTAATATTGCTGTTTCAAACTCATTATCCTATAAATTACTCAATTACTCTGTCATAAAGTTTTTAGATAAATAAATGACATTAGTAACCATAACCTGAACCCTGAGCTGAGCGCGTGCTCTTAATAATAAGTCTTTATTTAGCGTCAGTGCGCTATTGGTACAAACACATTACATATGCATACATACATGCGCTAGCCTAAGAATCACCCCCCCCCCCCCCACCGCACGCCCGCCCAACAGTCGTCTCAAGGGTTTTATCTTGCCTGCCATGCAGATGACGTACCAAGCCGAGGCCGTCGACCAAGCCCGTTCTTATCATGAATGCGGTCCCTAGCTACATGCCGATTGCATATATCAGCTGTAGATAACTATTATGCCCGCCCAAACACAAACCCCAGTCACGCATCGTTCTCAACGAAGTATACCGTCACATGTAAGTTTATTCGCACGCACAATGAAATGAGTATACTGGAAAACGCTAAAGTTCCGTCGCGTGTGACGAGCACCGGTAAGTGCAAACACGAACCCGAGTACGACATTCCCATATAACACCATCAGTCTTTAAGGTCTTGACCATTTGCTGAAAATTTGTAATAGAGAGAATGTTCCGACTTATTGACCCTGCAAAATTTTCATAACGATTGGAACATTTTTTTTTTCTTTTTTTGTTTTTTTTTTTTTTTTTTATACCAACGATTGGATTTTTGTTCAAAAACTATACAGCAACCCGCATAAGGTGTATGTACATGTGTGCCAAATTTCAGGTCGATCAGAGAAACGGTGCGACCTGTACCCGTGAAGCAGTAACAGAAAAAAAAAAACAACTTCGGCAATAAGAGTCAATTGGCGACGCTCGCTAACGCTCGCTCACTACTGGAAAAAACATTAGTTTTTTTGAAAGAATTTGAAAACTATTTTCTATGTTTGAGTAGAGAAATACTATATGGCAATATCAGACCATATGTGGATAATTCTAATTCCAATTTATTATTTATTATTTCAAGCCTCTCTTTGTTTAAAAAGTCTGTTTGAAGTGGGTAAATTGAATAAACATTTAAATTTTGTGTTCTAGACAGCATTATTTCTCATTAGCCCTTATAAGCACAAGAAACCCACACTTTTCAGCATATTTTTATTTGCTTTATTGTCTCAGAATTTAAAATAAATGCTTAATACCACCGACAATGTTAGGTTGAGCGCCCCTAGAACGCGCGGTACTCTGATCCGGGAGGTCCCGGTTTCGAGTTCATGTCGTGACCGGCAATCCTGACTGAAGTTTTTTCAGATGTTTTCTCAGATATTATTGCGATACTGATTTTGGTCCCTCTCAAACAGCCTTGTACATCCCTTCACAATTGTCATAACTCCAATATACCTAGCCGCGGTTTTAGCCGAGCTCGTTTAATAACCGTTCCCACTCGACAACACCGAGTTGTAAGCAGAATCGGGCGTGGTCATGGTTAAGTCGTGACCGCTTCTCCCCTGAAAACTCACTTATACCGCTGGTAAGAGCAGATGGATGGGTTTCGAAGCTAGTGTAACGGCTTCGTTCTCCTTGACGTCTGCTTCAATCGCAGTCCGGGTTTTAGTGGAGGAACCTATATGAACTGTCAGTTACACCGTCCTGTCGGATGGTACGTTAGGCCGTTGGTCCCCTTGGTACTTTTTCGAAAGGAATAGGCCTACGTGCCGGTACCCGGGTTTCCCCTCCTCCCTTCTGTTCATACTTCATCCTCATCATCACCACTCATCGTCTCCGAATAGCCCCAAGTGCATAAATATGAGACGTTTAATCAATATTCATCAATTCCAATATACCGTATTTCTCGATTTGGTTGATCGGGAAAGAACACTCCCGTGGGTGTAAATTGTTTTTATTTACTACATTCAGAAAAATTAAAAAAGTCCGCCCCAACCGGCGAATCGAACCACGGATCTCCCACATTCCAGGTGGACATCTTAACCACTAGACCATCAGGACGGGTACATTTTAATCTCTGAATTGTAGTTGCATTATACATCTGAATGGATGGAACAGTACCAATATACCTAGCCAGGGGCATTCATTGCACCCTGGGCAGGTTTTCGACGAGAAATGTGTAGGGAAAAAAAAATACGTACTTCTAATAAGTTTTAAAACTTGGATATGAAATAAAAGCAAAGGTGATAGCATCCAGCTTCATAAGTGAACCATATATGAACAAAAGCAGCACTGTAGCTATATGCAACACGATCAACAATTGACTTTTTAATATATATTTCAAATCAGAAATTAAAAAAGTCCATTCCGACCGGAATTTGTGAATTGTTTTAAATATTAAGAATTCCACCTAAACGGGAATGTTTCCCGACTATTTAAATCGAAAAATCGACGTTCTATCACGCATCACTTTCACGTAAGTAAGGCCTCACTATCTTCAATGTCACTTGACTCCAATATTATTAATGAGAATTTCAAGGAACCATCGAAATATCTAATCTTAATCAATGTTTTATCATCATAAGTTTTATCATCCCCCCATCATTAACACACAGCTCTTTCCCCCCTATATGCAATCGAATATATGAGAGACCGCCTGGTAATTTTTTGAAGAATTTTCTTTCGAATATTTGAGCTAAAACTTACTGCAGTCTACGAAACCCATGACTGGTAGACTAATTATAAAAATCATGAAATCTAAGTAAGTCAATTTTTGAATAAATGTCAAAGAGTGCACAATCTGGCCAGATGTTCATGTGGTCACATTAAATTTTGTTTTTACAGTTTAGACTTTTATCCACAATATGTCGTAATTTTGTAATCTGAATATAATGTTTAATTGCATTTTTTTTATAACTGCCAAAATTTCACCACTTTCCACCATATTAACCAGAAGAGTGTTCAATGCACCTCTTGGCAATTTTCTTAGAATATTGTTTGAGTTTTCAATCCGAAATTCACTCTTAAATTCTTGCATAATTCTTTAATCCGCTTAAAAATGTAACAAAAACATTTATAACTTTGAACATCACGTTCTGTTTCAAGATTTAAATTATATATTTTATATTGTATTGTATCTATATTATAGAAATTATCTACACACTCACTGTATTTAGGACGTACATTCAGTGTATACGTACACATGTCCCTCCAATAAGTCGCGCAATTCATCCATTTTTGCACTAAATCACCAAGTGGCCACTTAGGTGCATCCGTTAGGGGCGCTGCAGCCAGCCTCCGTGCTCCGAGTACAAACTTCTTTGGACCAAGGTCGTCAACCATTGCATCATGTAGCATGAAGACTTTTAATAAAACAGTTCTTGATTATCCATGACTATAATAATATGTAATCATCCGACTTCTATTCAATAGTAGACATCAGATATGGTCAACATCTTATACCGCAAGCAGAGTTCGGGTGTTTTTGAGGTGTCACCCGCAGTCATCATGAAAAGTGTTATGAACTTAAAAACTGTCATGATCCTAGGCTCATGCGGACATCAGTCATGCGGTCATCCTTTTTGAACAATCTCCCAAAAATGTATATTTTTTAAAATGAAAATTAAAGGTCAAAAAGCGGTCCAGACTGTATGTGAAATTAGCTGGATTTGACGATCAAAGCGTATTTGTAAATGGGCATTAAACATTGTAAAAAAGTTTGCCCGAGCTCGGAAAACCGACCTTACAATGCAATCTTCTACAGTGTATGAAAAACCAAGTGTTGAGTGACTGTTGCGATATTTTAATTCTTGTATTGTAAGTTGGTAATACCGTAGCAATAAAACTATACTTACAAGTCTTGTTTGTTCGATGTTTGCCGACCATTGGTTTAGAAGACGGAATCTTTGTTAATCATTGCCATTAGAACGGTTTTGAAAATCCCGAATATTGCATTTTATTATTGGAATGACCGACGCGAAGACTTCATTTCACTGACCCCCTAAAAAAACTTTACTAGGGTTTTTTTTTTTCTTTTTTTTCTGTCTGTGTCGCGCTCTAACCGGTCAAACGGCATAGTCGAATCTTGAATTAAAATTGGAGAGGACCTTCGAAATCTCTGAACTTAGACCTGCCACGTTTTTAGGTATAATCGTATAGATATTTCTTAAGAAAATGGTATTTTTTCGATTTTTTTCGATTTTTAATGCGATATTTTCGTGACATTTGGGATGATTCTGACCAAACGGGTGGGTCTACATTTCATATTTTACATGGACATTAAGGTAATGGTGATGTATTGCCTTTTGAAAAGGTTAGCCAGAATCCGTAGATAAAAAAAGGTTTTAATATGAGTTTTTTTTTATAATAATTAACAAGTTACTATCGAAACTTGACAACAATGCCGTTCAAAAACAATTTTCGGGCTCCAGATATTTTACATTTCTATTAATTGTATAACTATAGGGCAATTATACTACTTCAACAAATATCCTAATAATCACCAAAATTATTTTGCAATTGGGACTTCAAAAGTAAAGAGATGAAACGCTTACTACGAAACTTACAAAAAAGCTCATCCATCACGCGACTATAAAAGCGTTCGCGAAGCGGCACTAGTACAACAATTCACTGATTCTGTGCGGATTTTCAATCCTTTTCATCATCGCATCACGTAGGATGTCCTCGTAGAACATAACCCAGGAAATCTGATGGATCCTCTAGTGCTCTCCTCGTGCTCGAACTTCAACTTAAAAAAAATGGATTCTACTATCGCTCGGCATCAATTTCCAATTCAATTCATTTTATTTCCATTGTTGATACGCGCCGGATACAGAAAGCTTTTTTAGTTAACTGTAGAAACCTGATTCTAAGAAATATGAAGTGGTCCCATAAAACCATCATGCCATATTTTTATTTTGTACTATTTTAACACTGTTACTTTATTGAGCGAGCGTATCGAGCGTCTCCACCTTGACATCTTATGGTTCGATATGTCCTGTTTTTTTTCTGTTTACTGCTTCGGTACAGTTCCGCACCGTTTCTTTTCTCTGATCGAACCTGAAATTTTGCACACATGTCTCTACCACCTCATGCGGGTTGCTGTATAGTTTTTGACAAACAAAATCCATCGTTTGATTATAAAAAAAAGAAAATTGTTTCCGATCGTTATGAAATTTTGCAGGGTCAAATGAGTACAACATTCTCTCCTATTTTACAAATTTTCAGTTAAATCGGGTCAAGACTTTATACAGATTTATTGGTATGTACATTATGGGAAGTCTTACTCGGGTCGTTATTTGCACGTACACGGTGCTTCGCTCAACAACGCGACGGACTTTAGCGTTTTCCTAGTATTATTATTAACTATTACGGTTTAAAATGCAACATTTGTAATTAATCAAATGAGACGACGTACTATCAAAAATGTGAGACAAAATTTGAAAGATGGAAGATGAATATTATGATAGATATAAACACGTCCAAATATATTATAACGTAATTAAACAACTTGAAAAACCTTCATTTCAATTATAATGACAATAACTTTATGGCCTAACACGATATTCTCAAGACTATTTCAATTTTAAAACATAATTATTTTCACGTATTTAAACCTTGGAACCACTCCCTCTTAATGAAACAACAGAATACGTAATATCTCTTCAATTCGATCATTACGAAGTGATGAAAATAAAACTCTCAAACATTGGTCCCTAATAATTATAGTTGATAATCACATTCCCTATCTCGCAAAGCAAGTCAATGTGTACACTTGTTCTGATTCAGAGCTAGAATGTTAAGTTTTTTAGGAGGACTGCCAACTCACTCACTCTTCATCTATCCTACTTTTGTTGCACGTAATCAATTCTCCTATTGGTTTTGCAAGCGCAAGTGTCCGACATCCGCGCTATCGACATGGGTCGAGTCTACGACTGTTCAATATAGTTGGTGGCATGCAGTATGAAGGAAGGGGTAGGTGAGGGGAGACTACTTAAAGTGGCCCGACAATTGTAGACGGTCGCGATTGGTTTCGTCGTATTGCAGAATCATAGCTATTTCCATTCCACAACCACGGAATAGAAATAATCAATAAAGTAGATAAAATGTTAAACGCAAAAGTCATAAAATCAGGGAGTACCGTCATTTACCACAATTTTACATTGAAAGAATGACACTCAAGGCCCAGTTTATTGGCAATAGTCGAACATAATTTTAAATCCACCATCCTCTGCACCTACTAGTGTGTTGATACTAGGAAAACGCTAAATGTTAGGGGAGGGAGGTTAAGGGAAACATATTATATCAGGGTTGAACCTTGCATTTCATTCTAGAGCAGCCACTTGGCACAGTACTTTATTAGACCTTATTGATGATTGGAATCGATGGTGCCAAGATGAAATTACCATTGGCAACCACTGGCACAGTGCGGACTGGGGGCCGCCCAGTGACACGTTGTATTGCGTTTTGTTTGTATGTTCGACTCAGTCAAACAAGCGAGAGGTGACTAAATCACTTACTAGACCTTATTGATTGATTGAATCGATGGTGCCAAGATGAAATTGACATATGGCACCTCACTAGCACAGTGGCGGACTGGGGGCCGCCCATGTGAACACGTTGGATATGCGTTTTTGTAATGTTTATTCATCAAACAAGCTTGAGAGGGGACTCGAATCACTTATTAGACTTTAATTATTGATTGAATCGATGGTGCCAAGATAAAATTGCCATATTGCCGCCACTGGCACAGTGGCAGACTGGGGGCCACCCAGTCCCGTTGCTTTGGTTGTTGATCATAACTACAATGGCAAAAATTTGAAGTTTGTGAAATCAAACATCGACTGCCCCTCAGAGCTTGGTAGAGGTTTGCAAAGTGACCGTTATGTGACGCACAAAAATATAAATATATGTTTCGGTGTCGGTAACTTTAGGAGCTTTTTGGCTGTGGGAATAAAAATAACAAAAAGGCCCAAATTTCGCATTTTGTATGTAGCCTATGTGACACGTTGGATATTCGTTTTTGGCATTAGATTAGTCAACAACCTAGAGGGGACTCAAATCATGTCGTAATGTCCCCTGAATGTTCCCCAACGTTGGTTTAATCGTATTAGGCAATATTTTGCCTTTGGGTCAAAAAAAACGGCAATAAAAAGAACATTTCAATCGAAGACTATTTGACTGATCGATGGAGAGTTGCCACATAATTTTCTTGATATATCAAAACATATATAAATAATATTGCACGCACACTAGTTGGTACAAACCGGCACATGAACTGTATGTAGATTTCAACCAGAGGACATGTCTCTTTGACACTCCTAATATTACGTATTAATTTTGGGATCTCGCTCTTCAGCTGGACTTGGCAATTCAGCAATCCCTTAGTTGATCCAAAATTGAAACGAAGTCAAGGTATATCTGTGATCCAGAAGATACGCTTGATCAATATCACCTAGACACAAATCAATAACGCCACGTTCCAAAGAGACGTCGTCTCTGAAAGCGTTGTTTGGAAATACGGAAAATCCGTTCTTGGAAGATATTGCGGTGCTCTCCATACATTGAATCGAAAACATTTATTGGCAAGTTATTGTTCTGCTGCATTAATGGATCCTATAAAGCCAACAAATTTGTGTATTTAGTAATCAGGAAGAAAAAAGAACTGAAACTAAAACAGTACAAAAATTGCCTCGGTAGATATGACTGTTTAACTTTTCAGCAAATTGTTTATAACATGTGGCCATGTTGCATGTGCTGGCAGAGTCAGAAACCAGTGAAGAGATTTACAGGAGTTCACTCAAGTGACACTAAAACCAGCGCTTTACTCCTGTCCCTTGACCAGTACATGGGTGGCCCTCATGCTGCAGTCGAACATTATTCAGTGCTTGACGGCTTATGAGGGTGGGGCGTTGCTCAGTCCTGTCTCCACCTGTGCAAGCAGTACTAATGGAGCGGCTGTAGTCAAACATGTTAGCCCCCAAAGCAAGCAAGACGTTCGCAAATATATACGGAATGTGTATCAACCGTATCTCAGGTCAGATGGAGGCTCTGGTGCTAGTGGCAGGACTTGGACATTGTTTAGGACGTCTACCTTGGTGATGCCTTAAAATGTCATTAATGCATTGCACCGAGTGGGCAAGAGTTCTAACTCCACTCTGCTACAGATGTCCTGATTTCATTGCCACAGGGCGTCCAATGCTCGTCTTTGACTCTGGGTGACCATTGGAGAGGTTGAAGACCATAATGGTTTGAACTGTCGACAACGGATGCCATTGTACTTGCTTTTCTGCTGTACAGAATCTATTGGGGAGTTGTAGCTTTTGGGTGTGTTGTTTTGCTCTGGAAAAGGTAAAAATCCATCGCTAGGCGCATGTCGCATGCGGGCCGACTATTGCCTTGCTGGTTCTTTCCCGTGTATGGTGACACTGTGGTAAGCAATGGAATCCTGCAGCAGTGCAGTCAAGTATTGATACTACTGTTATTTTGGTCAACGAGACCGACAAGCGTTATAGGAAGGAGTTGAATGGGTGTTGTGTGGGAGGAAAAAGTGCAAATGAATTATACATACTTTTAATCAAGTCTCAAAGATGAACACCGTGTTTCTTGTTCATGGTTTTTTTCTTTGTTTTGCGACTTTTATATTCTAGATATTGTAACCTTTCGGTCTGGAAATAGGTTAATTCGATTATTATTGGAATATTGGTGCCATTTTTATCGAATGTTTATTCTCAAAACAAGAACTTCAATTCTTGCGCCACCGCAGCAATATATTTGGTTTTGTGCGCTACATTTTCAAATTATTGCCACCTTCACACATGTAGGCCAATTGGTTTCTAAAATTTAAATAATTATTGTGCCGTTTTTTTTAAACCATTTTTTTTTAAATCTTAAAACTAAGCTCTTCATGTGTTCGCAATATTATACTTTTGTTTTGTTCATTAAATTCTCAGACCTTACCGCCATTTCTCCCATGGCTGAAGTATGCTGGTTTCTGATTTATAAATGTAGCCTTTTTTGCCGTTTATTATGTAATCTCACAACGAAAAGCAATTTTGTTAGTGTGTCTACCATACTATAGTCTGCTAGCGCACATTTTGTGGCGGCTTCGACTTTGGGTGGGCCGAAACGCAGTTTTCCCATCTCCGTGGGCGGCCGACTCGCTACTTACGCCGACCGGAATTTATGTCCGAGTTTTAGATAAAAATACACTCGCCTGTCGGCCGCCGACTTCTAAAACAATTTTTTCGAGGTATTTTCCGCCGACTCGGCAAATTCGTGCTCTTATTGCCCACCAAAACGCGGACCAACAAACGGCGGCCGACGCGCCGGCGCCCAAAGTAGCGCGCGCCCAACCGCTCGGCGCAGGCATCAGTCCGGGGGGGCGCTCAACGCGTCGACGACGAAAAACACCTCTTGAACTTTTTCGCCCCATCTCTCTTCGTTTGGCCGTGGCGACGTTGAAACGTTCTGACTCGAAAAAAATATCGCGGAATTTGAAGGGGGCACAACTCAACCATTTACACCAACTTTCTACAAGAAATGATTTTTTTAAAATTTTATTCCTTCAAATCACCTCTTGGGGATGGAATTTACATGTCCACAGCCTATGAATTTCCCCCCAAAATGTACCGTATTTTTTATATTTGCACTTCAAATTTTGACTTTCCGATTTTTTTTCCAAAATTTTTGGGGAAAAACTCTAAAAGCTTTGGTCTTTGTTTGATTTTCAAAGCTTAAAGACGGACGCAAAAGAGGGTGGAAAAAATTGTCACGAAATTTCTTTAAAATAACGCGAAAAAAAATTTAAAACAAACTTTAACAAAACTTTTAATTTACACCTTGCCTGTTGGAAATATTCGAAATTCGAATTTGAACGTTTCTAAAAAAAAAAATCGAGCCCCATCCCGTTTGGGAGGGATGTATGTATATGTGTAACAATAGTTTGGGTACCGGGAATCGAACCCGTCGTGACGGTACAATGTTGAATTGTACTCCGGGACGTCCGTTTTGCAGTCTACTTCGCACTTGAGGGGGCCAAAATTCACAGTAAATATTTTTTTACGAAAATCGAAATGGGATGGTCCCCTGTACGGGACAATCCCCTACAAATGTGTTATAACACACTTGGCACTTTGTTACTTAGGGCGGTGTTGGAAAACCGCAAAAAGTATCAGGTGTAAGTATTTTTTAATAAAATTGAAAATTTCTTTTAATGGAGCACAAAAAATAACGGGTCCAATCGGGTCAAAAAAATAATATGTTGTACTATAAAAATAGCTTTAGAGTCGGGCAATACGATTAGACAAGTTTTAGCTCTTCGTTTTTACTCCCAGTGGGCGAAAAATAATTCGGAAATGAATTTTCACGCATTATCTGGCATCGATTTCGCCCCAAAATGCCCACTTTGACGAGTGTACCTCATAGTAGCATTTTTTGGGGAAAACCAAAAATATTGCCCGGAAAGCCACGGGTCCTGTACCTACATTCGAAACAAACACTTTTGGTTGTGACATTCGCACGTGTTTTTTTTCCTTCCGAACCGATAATAAACTGTGTAGTTGGTTAAATAATGTTTTATTACTTTCTTCTATTGCATGCTTTTTGTGATTGCCCTGAAACGGGCCCTATTTCGACTTTTATGTCCCTACCATGTTTGGCTAATTAATTAACATGAAGATCAAACTTTATAACGAAATTTACTTAGTATCATTTTTCAAAGGTCCTGAGCGCCGAAATGGCATTTGAAAATTTATTTGTAATTCAAAAGCGACAAATAATTATCATTTAACATTTTGCATGCTCACAGTGTCCTAGTAATACTGAGACGAGAGAAAATAATTGTAGCAAATTCTATTTATATCTCAAGTGTTGTAAGAAGATGTGCATTGTGCAATGTTTGCCGAGTGTATACAGAGGCTCTGAAAAGGGCACTCACTACCCAATTCAAGCAATCAATTCATTACAATATTCACCTAAACAAGGTTCATGTGGAGGATAATGACATTCAAAATCCAAAATGACACACATAGGTACTTAGAACTTGACAAGATCTACAAAAGGTTGCGTGCTAGACATTCACCAGGTCAAGGGTTTTTAAAGGGGCAATTTTGAGTAGTTTAAATAAAATAAATGTAAATAAAATTAAAATTTTTAAAAATGATTTAATTTTATATAAATCAATGAACCACTACAGGGGTCGGTTATGATAAAGGGGCAATCGAGGACATGAACCACTGTTGAGGGCAATCCCAGACTACTTTTGTGGGGGGGAGGGGGAAGGAGAATGTAAAGTCGAGTTTTCAATACTTAAACATTTAATATTTGGTGAAATGTATAAACTTTTTTCGGTTTTTACGTCACAGGGCCGCGTCCAAGGCATCCGAATTTCGAGGACTGTTTTGACTAAACGCCGCAATGACACAGTGTGGACACAGTGGTGGATTTTGGAAATGGGATTTAATACATTTGATCAATATTTTGAAGTCTTTTGACGAAATTATGTTCAATACCAGTATTTCCGTCGTGATGGGCCAAGATGAGGGCTTATGAACGAAATGGGTGGGGGAGGGGCGGAGGGGGGAGTAAAGCCCGTCTTTTCCTTTACAGAAAACCTTAAATATTTAGTGAAATTTATGAACTTTTTTGGTTTTGCTCTTTCAAATTATGTCACAGGGCTGCGTGCAAGGCATCCGATTTTCGATGACTGTTTTGACTAGACGCCGTAATTGCACAGTTTAGGGGGGGGGGGGAGGGGGGGGAGATTTTGGAAATGGAAATTAATACATTTGATAAATATCTTCAAGCCTTTTGCAGAAAATTATGTTTAATACCAGGATTTCCGTCGTGAGGGGCCCATGATGAGGGGATATGAAGGTGGGGAGGGGAAGGGGGGGGTAAGTCGAGTTTCAGTACAAACAAACACGACAGGGACTGCATGACGGCTAAAAATGATACGATTATAATTTTTTCACGGGGAAATTGGCGTGTTTTGACCCAGGGCTACTGTCATCCTTTTTGGGGTGCCAAAGGGAATTTGGGATTTGAAATTTTTTTTTCTTTTTTCGCCAAACAGAAACCGTAGCGGGCCGGGTCCAAAAACATAGTCAGGATCTGTCAAATTTTAGACGTGTGCAAAAAATGTCTTTGAATTTCTCAAAAAAGTGGTTGGTCATTTTGGGGGATCAAAAAAACATTTCTTTTCGTCATCACTCGGGCAGTTCTTCTCCGATCCGGGCCATCCTGGGCTCTACGGAACCGGACTGACGAGGCCAATTTTTTCGTTTACCGAAAAAGCGTCCCGGAAAATCCGGCGTTCCGGAAAAACCCGGAAAAAGTACAAAAGTTGTCCGATTTGCAAAATTCTTTTTCCACAATGTTTCGAAGGTCGAAGCGAGTCCGTAAGTGTTTCGGAAAATCGTTGGTCATATTTGGGAAATCCAAAAAACATTACTTTTGTTAATAACTTTTGCAATTGTTGTCCGATCTTCGCCATTTTGGACACTACGGAACCGGACGTCAGACGCCGACATTTTGGCGTCCCGGAAAAAAACGGAAAAATACCAAGTGGTACCAAAATCAAAAAATGTTTTAACAAGTGTTCAGGAGGCCAAGGCGAGACCGAAAGCGTCGTGCAAAATCGAACGTCTATTTTGGGAAATCCAAAAAACATTTCTTTTATCAACAACTCGGTCAATTGTGGGGGGGGGGGGGCGATTTTGGAAATGGGAATTAATACATTTCATCAACATCTTCCAGCTTTTGGCGGAAACTAGGCTAATGGAAATTCATACATTTCATCAATATCTCCAAGCCTTTTGCAGAAATAAGGTTTAATACCAGTATTTCCGTCTTTGATGGGCCATGATGAGGGGATATTATGAGTGGGGGGGGAAGGGGGGGGGGGAAGTCGAGTTTTAAGACATAAACCTTTAATATTTAGTAAATTTTTAATACCTTTTTTCGGTTTTGCTCTTTTCATCATCACAGGGAAGTGTAACCCGATCAGGGTAATACAAACAGAACATGACATTTCCAAAATCAAACAAGAGGAATAGCGCGGAGATTACCCGCACGCCCGAGAGCTGCTGACCAGCGGCAAGGCAAGTTGAGCACGCATCTGCCACAGGCACGTGGCGTGCGAGTTTAGACGCGTAGAAGCATGATCAAGCAACGGCCTGCCGGTGATTCCCTCGCAATTGTTCGGGCGCGCGAAACCAAAAACTAGGCGCATGGAGTAGGCAGAGAGCTCCGTCAGTACAGACATGCGTTGGCGTGGATTGACATAACCCAACTGCATGCAGCATCGTATGGTATGGAAGTGCGTATCAAGTGACGCGTAACGAATTGTGGAGGCCGAGGGCTAAGCACATGAGCACGGACAGCACAGTTTACACTAGCTACGGAACCTATAAGGACCATTTATTGCTCTCTCGAAGGTGTTGCATTATTATTATTAGTCAATGTTAGCAGTAGTAATAAAAAATGTCCTTAGAGCGGGCTTATGCTTCAAAACTTAATATTCATTATCATTACATGTACATGACAGGCCCGGCAAACAGGTGTAAGAAATATATATATATTATTATTATTATTATTATTATTATTATTATTATTATTATTATTATTATTATTATTATTATTATTATTTTTATTGATTCATAGCAGTTGACGAAAAAGTTTGCCCCGACTGGGTTTCGAACCCAGAACCTCCGGCTTAACGTGCCATAGCTCTACCAATTGAGCTACTAGGACCACAGAACAAACCTTTACTAAACTGCTATGAATCAATAACCTTTTGCTTATAAATCTTATATTCATTATTATTATTATTATTAAAACATACGCGATTCGCCCCCCCCCACCCCGAACCTACTTTTAAGTGTTGTAACCATCTATGTGTATGGAGGGGGAATGAGCGGAAGGGGTGGGGTAAACAATGTAGTTCTCCCCACATATGCACCAGCAGTGAGGTTCATCTAGAAGAGTGTGAAATTGAATTGACAAGATCCACAAAAGGGTATGCGTGCTAGACATTTTGTGAATAAATAATAATATATTCGTATTTAGAGTCTACTTACTCATTCATATAAGTGATTTCAGTGAGGGACTTTCTGTAATCATTTCCCAAAAGGGGCCAAAGGGTTTTATAAAAATGTGCAATTTTGAGTTGCCAACATATAAATTTAATTTAACTGGCCTTTCCAAACACGTCGGTATTAATAACAACAAAGTTGAACTTATAAAATGTAAGTTTAAGCATAATTTAATGAAATTCATGAGATATAGTTGATTGTATAAACATATTATTATTATTATTATTATTATTATTATTATTATTATTATTATTATTATTATTATTAATATAAGGTTTTTAACCGTAAACTCGCTTTGAGAACATTACTACCAAAATCAAAAAATGTTTTTTTTAACAAGGGTTCAGGAGGACAAGGCGAGTCCGAAATCGTCATGCAAAATCGTACGGCAATTTTGGGAAATCCAAAAAAAAAAAAATTTCTCAACAACTCGGGCAATTGTGGGGGGAGGGGGGGATTTAGGAAATGGGAATTAATACATTTTATCAACATCTTCCAGCTTTTTGTTGTCCCGGAGTTTGTAAAAAAAACGACACAAGTGACAACAAAACCATCTCTAATAATAGCTTTTTTACTCTGTGTTTATTCTAAATGAACTGGAGTGGAACGGACCCAATTCCAGCATTTACTTTTTAACAATGTTGGGATATTATTTTAAAATATAAGACAGTATTGTCAGAGGTGAGAATGAAAGTTGCGAATACTTAATGTAGTGAACCTCGCCGAGGGGTACAAAGCATGATTGAATATTCAAATCAGCCCCATAGGGAAATGTTAAAAATATCATGGCATTTCCCAAGGATTTTCTAGCTACACGGGGAGTCCCCCACGTCCTTCGTTCCGTGCGAGAACACAGCTGTAGCTAGCAGCATGACATTGGCTGGCCTCTGATGCGAGTGGAGCCATCAACGAAGGTCAGGAGCACGCAGACACGTGCAGGCTAAAAAAGTTACGTCATCAATGTATAGAACTGCGTATGGAGTGACGTGTTACCAACAAAGTGGCCTGGGTGGGTCAGTGCATGAGCACAAATGCAGATACTGTTTAGACGCCAGGGAATCTCGAACGGGAAAATAATAGCAGACCCAAAGGTGAACTAAATAAATCGTCACATTTATTTATAAATTGACAACAACTATAAAAGGGTATGCCTGCTAGACATTCACCATTTAATACTGGTCAATAAGTTTATAAAAATGAACAATTATGAGTAGTATAAATATAAATAGAATGTAATGCTCTAAAATAAAACAATTAATTTTTGTTTTATATTTGAAGATAGTGGTTGGTCATATTGGGGCAAAACATTGGGCAGTGGCAGGCTTTTGGGGGGGAGGGGGGGGGGGGGGGCAAGTCGATTTTTTTTTCTGGGAAATACAAGGGTTTAGCCTCAACGAACACAATGAGGGAATCGAGAGGACAATATTGGTGAAGGGCTTTCAGGGGGGTGGGGGGGAAGTCGATTTTTTATAATATCTAAACCTTGATTATTCACTGAAATTTATTAATTTTTTTCGGTACGAATAAAAATTCCGAGGACTGATTTGACTGGAAGACGCAATTACACTGTTGAGAAGGGAAGGGGGGGAATTTGGAAATGGAAATCAAGATATTTGATTAATATTTTCAAGCCATTTCATTTCCGGGGCGATTCCAATGGCGTCAGAGGGCCGCATCAGAGGATAACGGCCCAAATAATAAATTAAATGGTTGTTAATTTCCGGAAAATCCCCAAAACATTGTTTCGCGGGACCTTTACCTACATTTTCACAACTTTCACTTTGTAGTTTTTTGGATGAGCGTTGCGAGCGAAGCGAAGATTCCATTTCACTACACTGGAGAAAAAAATCCGGAATGTTTTTTTATTTTTATTTTTGTCTTTGTTAGCACGATTCCGGCTAAACCGATACTCCGATTGCGATGAAATTTTATGTAGGTCTTCGAAATCTCTGAACTTAGACCTGCCACGTTTTTGGGCACAATCGAAAAATTATTTATAATGAAAATTGCAATTTTACGATTTTTTTCGATTTTTTAAAAATTTCTTCGACTTACAACACCTACATGCTTTGTCCGATTGTAATGATTTTTTCACAGAACCTTAATTTTATGAATTGATATATTAATGCGAAATTTGAGCGTTATCAAAAAACTATTTTTTACGCAAATAGCAATTTTACGACTTTTTTCGATTTTTAAAATTTCTTCGGCTTATAACACCTACATGCTTTATCCCATTTTTAAGATTTTTTCACAGAACCTTAATTTTATAAATTAATATATTCGTGTAAATTTGTGCGCAATCAAATAATTATTTCTTATGAAAAATTCAATATTACGATTTTTTAATTTTTTAAATTACGATTAATTAAAAAAAAATTAAGTTAATTTTTTATAAATTTAATTTAATTTAAAAAAAAAATTCAACTTAGTAATGAATTTTTCACAGAACAACTTAAAATCCGCATAACACATGGCAGCTCAATGCACCAACGCTCATCCAACAACGCGGCGGGACTTGAGCGTTTTCCTAGTATGTGAATCAATACAGAAATTATAAATCCATCTAAGTAGGGTATCGAAACCAGGTCTCCAGATTGCCAGGTCGAGTGATTTCCCCCTAAGCTACCGAGACATCCGCATATATGACAGGCAATCGGGGGACATAGGTTCGATACCCCGTTGAGATTTTGTGTCCCGGTAAGTATCCAGGAAAATTGTTAGTCATTTTTGGGAAATCCAAAAAACATTTATTTTCTAAATAACTCGGGCAATTCTTCTCTGATTGGGGCCATCTTGGACACTACGGGACCGGACGGCAGTCGACTACATTTTGGCGTCCCGAAAATGCGTCCCGGAAAAACTTTTGTCACGGATTTTTTCAAAAGGAGCAATATCTGTACGACCGGGTCTATTTTAGACTCTACGGAACCGGGCAGACGAGGCGCATATTTTGACGTACCGTACCGGAAAAGCGTCCCGGAAAAACCGATGTCCGAATTTTCGTGAAATGCTCTGTATGTCCCATCTGGTCTATCTCGGGGCTCTGCGGATCCGCGCGGACAAGGCGAAAATTTTGACGTACCGGAAATGCGTCCCGGAAAAACCAATGTCCCGGATTTTTAAGAAAGGCGCAATAATTGTACGACCGGATCTATTTTGGACTCTACAGAATCGGGCGTATGCGGCTAACATTTAGATGTACCGGTACCAGAAAGTTGCCCAACCGCGTGGCCTTTGGTAGCTCGGTCATTGTTCGTACGATCGGGTCCATCTTGGGCTCTATGGAATCGGTCGGACAAGGCAAAAATTTTTCGTTCCGGAAAAGCGTCCCGTAAACTTTAACGTACCGGCTACCCTATTTTGAAAAAAAAAACAGGGTATTTTTGGGCGGAGGGCAGGGTTCAACGGCATATCGTAAGTGTACCGGAAAATAAATTTGTCCCGAGTCTTCGGATAAACGACAAACTTTAACCGCAAAGTACCGTATCGCGGGGGTACGCGGGCCGATTCTTGAGTTTGTCGCGTCAACGAGGTTTTCAAACTACGAGGTTTTTAAGTACGAGTTTTACTTTTGTCCCGGATTTTGACGAAAGGCGCAGTAAGCGTCCGATCCGGTCCATCTCGGGCTTTAAGGGAACCGGGCGGGCGAGGCAAATATTTTCAAGTACCAAAAGTGTGTCCCGGGAAAAAATTTGACCCGGATTTTTACAAAAGGTGCAATAATTGTACGCCCGGGTCTAATTTGGATCTACGGACCGGGCGGACGAGGCGAAAATTTAGACGTTCTGGAAAAAACGTCCCGGAAAAACTGTTGTCCCGGATTTTCGAGAAATGCAGAGTATGTCCGATCTGGTCCATCTCGGGGTCTCGGATCCGCGCGGACGAGGCGAAGATTAAGATGTACCGCAAAAGCGTCCCGGAAAAAGTTAGTGCCGGATTTTAACAAAAGGCCCCCTTATTTTCCGATTGGGTCTATTTTGGACTCTACGGAACCGCACGGATGAGATAACAATAGGGCGTACCCAAAGTTGCCCAACCGTGAACCTTTAGAAGCTCGGGCATTTTTCGTCCGATCGGCTCCATCTGGGCTCTATGGAACCGGGTAAGCAATGCAAACATTTTTTGTACCGGAAACGCGTCCCGGAATATTTCGCGTCCCGGTAAATTACAAATTGTAGTACAAATATTTTGATTTCGATTCCTTTTTTAAATTTCTTCAAGGCGGAGGGCAGGTTCGGGTGGCGTACAGAAAGTGTCCCGGAAAACGAAGTTGTTCCAGATCTTCGGGATAACGACACATCTTGACCCGCAAAATACCGTATCGCGGCCGTACGCGGACCGATTCTTCGAGTTTGTCGCGGCAACGAGGTTTAAAACTACGAGGTTTATAAGTACGAGGTTTTTCATTCCCTCCGCGAAGCGGCTTTCAAGCGCGCGTGAGGGGCGACTTGTCTTTAGTATTATATAGTTAATCCTTTGCTTTATCGGCCTGTCACAATATCTAACGATATCAGTCAATAACTCTTTGCTTTGAAATGTGCCCATATTGCCGTTTATATATTGCACGTTACCTTCATAGAAATAAGGAGAAATTAACGAATGATTTGAAGGGCCCCTCTCAACTTGTTCGACTGATCGAGAAAAGCACATACAAACGTATCACGGGCGGCCCCCAGTCCGCCACTAAGCCAGTGGTGCAATATGGCAAGTTCATCTGGGCACCATCGATTTAATCAATCAATAAGGTAAAAAAATGTTTTTAGTCCCCTCTCAGCTTGTTTGACTGATCGAACATATAAAAACGCACATACAACGTGTCACTGGGCGGCCCCCAGTGTGCCACTGTGCCAGTGGTGCAATATGGTAATTTCATCTTGGCACCATCGATTCAATCAATCAATAAGGTCTAATAAGTAACTGTGCCAAGTGGCTTGCTTCTAGAATGAAATGCAAGGTTGAATCCCCTAACCCCCTAACTAAAAGTCCCGTCGCGTTGATGAGCGAGCACCGGTACGTGCAACACGACCCGAGTACGACATTCCCATAATGTAACATACCAATAAGTCTTTAAGGTCTTGACCGATTTAGCTGAAAATTTGTAAAATAGGAGAGAATGGATAAAATCCACCGCCATCTAGAGGACCTTGACATCATTTCTTTGGGAAAACTATTTTAACTCTTTAGTAACAAATAATACACTGCTTCCTCGATAGTATTTTGATTACTTCTAGGTGGCAGTGCATAGTGAGACTCTTCGTTGCCATGGTAACGTTACTTTTGTAAAAATGTAATTTCTATCTACACTACTTAAGGTCTTGACAGATTTAGCTGAAAATTTGTAAAATAGGAGAGAATGTTGAACTTATTGATCCTGCAAAATTTCATAACGATCGGAACATTTTTATTTTTTTATTTTTTTGTTTTATTTTTTATTTTTATAACCAACGATCGGATTTTGTTCAAAATCTATACAGCAACCCGCCTAGGTGGTATGTACATGTGTGCAAAATTTCAGGTCGATCAGAGAAACGGTGCGACCTGTACCGAAGCAGTAACAGAAAAAAAACAACAAATAAACAAAAAAAACAGACATTCGAGCCATAAGAGTCAAGTGGAGACGCTCGCTACGCTCGCTCAATGAATATGAACTGATGCAAGAACTCATCGTTTTGTGAATAAGAACTGGTCTGGTCAATTATTTAAACTTGCATGTTGACAGCATGTTGTTGTTGTTGTGAAGAGCGAGCGCAACGAACGTAGTCTACAATTTTACTCTTTTGCGCTTATTCTGTTGTACACCAAGGTGGATCGAATCTTGCACACTCAAGGTACCCCCAAATTCTGCTCGGAAAAAGGTAAAAAATTTTTTCCTTT